>CM075851.1:73057486-73622348 GCA_037975125.1 Latrodectus hesperus | reverse complement strand
TATTACTATTATTATTTGGAATGCTTTTATTATAAATACCCCGATTTGTAAAACTTATATTTACTAAATATATATTAAATATTTAAATTATATATAAAATTTATTTATTTAAATTATAATAAATATTATATATTTATTAAATATTTAAAAGTAGAAATAACTTTTTAATTTTGCAAAATTATCATAGCAAATTAACTCAATTTATCATTACTAATTAATTAGCGCAGAATAGAATCACACCTATTCATAGCGCAGGATAGAATCACGCTTATTCATAGTGCAGAATAGAATCACGCTTATTCATAGCGCAGGATAGAATCACGCTTATTCATAGTGCAGAATAGAATCACGCTTATTCATAGCGCAGAATAGGTGCGACCCTATTCTGCACTAGAAATCACAGACTTAACAAGTTCTATAAATGTCTATCGAAATTAATAAATTGGATATTGTTTTTCGGTATTGATGGGGGAGCAATACCTGCTAACCAAAGATACAGTGGGCTCTCCCATACCAACCTAAATTTGAATTTTATCACATTATTCCCATAATAAAAATATTTATTGAATGATTGTATGGGGGACAATTGCTTAAAGAAGTATTTATCTTTACTAACATAAATTTTGATTGCTTTTGTGCACTTCTAATTAATTCAGCCGCAACTTTTGTTGCGAGAACACATATCTTTTATAAAAGCGCTATTGTTCTAAAGACATATTAAGGAATACTGGTAAAGAAGTATAAAGAAATAACAAGTCAAGTTGTACTAAAGTCATGGAATGAGAAAGAACCGAGATTTTAATAAAAACTCATCGCCCATTCTTTGACTTTTATTTCTAATCTGGATTTTCTACCAGAAAAAATACGTACACATTCACTTTCGAGGTGCTTCCATTGCTGTTGATTTTTTTACATTCTTTTAAGGTTTTTAACCATTTTATGGTGATATGAATATTTCAATATATCTTTACTTAGTTAGATTTCGTAGCACAAGATGTAAAAAAAAAGAACAAGTTGTACCAACACAGCTCTGCACTTGGTCTTGCAGGAAACAAAAATCCAATGGCCATTGCTCATTGCTTAACTGAAGATGGGGTTAATTTTTAGGTCTTCTATATCACAAAGATTCTTACTACTAGGCCACTAATGAATCCCGTACAAGAAACGTCAATGGGCTTCAACCAAAATAAAAACGACAGATAAATTCGTTTTTATCCCTCTGGGCGAGATTATTTTAAAATACTTCTAATAAAATTACTTAAAATACTGACTGCTGAGTAAAAGTATTATCAAATTTTGGTAGTAGTATAAGCGGGAATTCTGTAACTTGTTGACAAAATAATCTGATTAGTACAATAAATTGACATAATGCAGCTGTAGAAAAATAAAATTCGCAAATAACAAGATTTTTTAAAGATAAAAATCAAAATAAGTAATAAAAACTTTTTGAGTTATGACATTTCTTATTACTTAAGACTATGTAGACATTTTAAATATGTTGTGAAAGGAATTAAAAATATATGCAAAGACTAGGAAGAAACAAATATTTATTGATAAAGTTATGCATATTTTTAGTACATTTATTGCAGTATTTTTACTCTGCATTTTCCTCCTTAATGCATTTTCCATGTCATTTTTGAAAGGAAACAATAAAATTTTTATTTTAAAATTAAATATAAAATAACAAATTTAGAAATTTGATGTAACTAAATGTAACAACAAAAGACAAATAATAACAATTTGCGAAAGACATATAAAAACATAACTTCAAAATTGTGCCGAAGTGTCTCAATAAAATCCATATAATGTCCCGATAAAATCCATATATCTTAAAATAACTGTATTAAAATTTTATTGTATCTTATTTTAAATTCTTCTTAAAGAGAAAATGGTAGCTTTCTAACCTTTTTATACAAAGTTTTGAAATCCTTTGTCAATTACAAAAAGAAAGATTAAGCTTTCCCCTTAAATAGGTTTTTAATGGGCACTTTCCTCTAAACATCATTAAAAAGGAAGAGTGTCACTTAAATCTCAATCTTTCTTTTTGAAAAAGAAACCCTCAGCAACATTTGTCTGGTCTAACATTTACTAAATAGTCCTTTTGTTCCTTCCATTGAGGAACTTAAATTGCTGGAGAAAAGTAAATGTTTTCAATCCAATCTATCTTTCTTAGAAATCTTTGTCGTCTTCTACGAAGAAGTTGTCGTTGACGGAATAGAGACCATCAGCCGAGGTACAATCAACATTGTAAGGATAATCGCATACTAAGAGGGCCTGGTTGAACATTGTCTGGTTCGGGCACAGGAAAGAAAATTGTCTATTGCCATGGATACCGGGACAGACGTGGAACACCTGGCAGTTGACCTCTGGATCTGCATAGTATCCATAGTTTCGGCCCTCGCAGCTGAATGAGGTTTTTGGAACTGTATCGTAAACTGGTAATACTTGACTCTGAGAAATCAATTAAAAAAATCATTATTATCGTAAATTGTTGAACGCATCATGATAAGAATAGTTTAATTTGAATAATTGTATATGAAAATAATAGAGAAAAATGTTACAATAAAGCATGCCTTTTTCAAACTTACATTTACTACTACAAGAGAGATTCTAAATTTTAAATATTAATTGTAATAACTATTTAATTTGACTAAAAATAATAATTAAGGACCTTTCTTTCATCAGCCTAATTTATTAAATTTATTATTCTGTACCCACTTCTTTCAAATGGAAAAACATAAAACTACAACAATCAATTGACGTGAAATGTAATTATAACCTGTTCATGGTTTCTGGAGAAAAGCTATCTAAACTGACTTTAAGCCTCTATAGTTTTACAGGATACAAATTAAGAAATATGAAATTATCAGTAAACTAATTGGAGCATATTATTGTTAATAAATTGAGTAACAGAATCAAGTCTTGTATGGAAGTCAAATCTTTATTTTGTGTGCAATATCATTAATCTTAATGATGCAGTAGCTTTTGCATCTTCAATAATTCAAGTTGCTTTTATTCAGTAATGCTGGTATAAGTGTCATAAGGAATATATTTTAAGAGAATAAACAGAAGTAGAAAGAATCTTGAATTTTTTTAAATACAAAATTTTAAATTATTTTTTAATGCTATTGTAAAATGTTGATGTAACAGCAATCAATTAAAAAAAATATGAATGTTATACAGATATCATTTAATTATTACTGAAAATTCTAAATTGAATTAGTAACTAATTAATTTAAACTAATTGAGAATACAAATTAATTTAAACTAAAACTCTAAATTAATTAATGCCCAAAGTTTTTATTTTTATTATTATTTTTTTTCATCTCATGATTTATTTTTGATTTGTTATGTAGTACATTTGTTGTACCTTTAGGCCTTGTGTGGTATTCCTTGGTGCACAGGGAGATATTTTTGTTTTCCAAAAAAATGCATCAAATAAAACATTAAAATTAGTATTTAAGTTATTAAGAAATTGCGAGTAAACCTTACAGGTAAATATAGATACAATCGCAATTTGCTTATTTCAATGACAAAATTTATTTTACTTAAGCCAAAAGTATTGGGAGACCTTTAAATTTTAGGCTCACAATATTTTCATTTACTAAAAACAAAAGATCAAGGATGTCCAGAAATTAATTTCAAAACTTTATACTTTAAGCATCCATAGTCTTAAGAATGTCTATGTAAATTTTATTAAAAATTGTCTTTGTAAATTTTAGTAGATTTACATGTAGCATTATTACACACAAAGTTTGCATACTATAATGTCATGAAACTCTTTTTATTCATATTGATATTAAAAAGTAAATTTAAATATTAATTTAAAGTCATGATTTCATTCACTTTAATTGTTCAAAGTTAGACATTGATACAGATATTTGCTTAATTCTGGAAACATGTTCTCATCTGAAATTTTTTGTTAGTAATGGAGGATCTGAGAGATTTGTGAATAATTCTAAACTTTAAGTTTCCGAACGATTTGTTCAGTCGAGTGTGTGGATTCGTAAAACTAATTACATAATCTTTAGAAAATATATTACTAAAACTATTACTGAATCCTTACTTAATGTTTCTATTCTTGTATTGTTAATTAAATACAGCTATCATTAAATTGTAAGAGTAATTATGTTAAAAATATTGTACTTAATATTTAACGTCTCATATCAGTGATAACTATTTTAACAAAATATTTTTTGTTAAACGCTTGAATTTTATTTTTTTATGAGTTAGTCAAATATATAATATTTAATTTCGTTTTTTCTTTTGTATATGTATATTATATTTGATAAAATGTATCATTAATTTATATTTTCACGAATAAAAGTAAAAAAAAATACTTTTTGTTTTCCAAAGAATTAAAAAAATATTTAATCACTTTACATAGAAATGCCAGTCTTTTTATACTAACATGTATTCCCATTTTTTGATTTAATTTTTCTATAATAAAATATTTCTCATTATTATTCACCAAACATTTAAAAAAAGTCATTTAAAAATAATTAAATGATTACTCACGTGCACCATGGCCAAGAATACTGCTCCTGAAAATTAAATGATGGTATAAAATCTTACAATTAAAAGAAAAAATGTTTACATATATATAAATGTTATAAAGGGTGTTCCACAATTTTTTTTATTTGAATAAAGAAAACTTTAAGAATTACAAACTTTTTTATGTGAGTAAAACCACAACATAATTTAATTTAAAATTCAAGTAAAGAGAAGATTATTGTAAAATCAATCAATTTACTGGAAAGAAGCATTTCCTCTTAAACAGGTTCACATGAAAAGTTAAAGAACAGTAAAATAAAATTATTGAGAAAGCTTTTTAAATGTGACTTTTGTATTTTGTTATAAAGTATTGTATTTGTATTGTTTTTTGTATTTTATTGTATTTGTACTATTTTTGGTATTTTTTTGTATTTGTATTGTTTTTTGTATTTTATTGTATTTGTATTGTTTTTTGTAATAAAGTTATTCCAAATTCCTTTTAATATTTTATTTATGTATCAATAAAACATGGCAAATGTATGAAAATTATCATTTAATTTATTAAATGATGAGTTGTTGAAAATTAAAAAGATGGAATAGAATTATGCTTCTAGAAGTCATACCACGTCATGTATCCATTTTTTCCAGCTAAATTCATATCTTTAAAAATTTAGGGAATTAATCACTTACACATTTAATGTCCAACTTCAAATATATAAGTGCTTACATTCCGATATTTTCATTATTTTATATATTAATAAGAGCTTCTTAAATAAAAATTTGGAAAACAAGTATGACTTAAAAAAGTTCAGCATTTGTGGATCCAGTTTTCTGATTTCTCATAGCTAATTTAAAAATCATGCTAGTATACTGAGGGAGAGTCATGAGACAGCAGGCCGTATTCTAGTAAGAAAACGTTATCATAGGGTAGCGATTTTTGATCCCGGTGCTATTACAAAGCCTATTCCATTTTATGTTAATTTTATTGAATTAAATCTAATATTTCATCTTTTTTTCAATGATATTTGCAAAGATATTGCAGAAAAAGAATTAAATGTATATTCCACACTATTAGTTAAGCATGACCCTTTCAATCTTTAAAAATAAGAATCTCTCTAAAGGTATTCAATGTACCTGATTTTCTAGGTATTTCAACATAACTATCTAGATAATATCTTAGGTAATTTATAAAAATTAGTTTTTTGTAAATGTTGCGCTACGAATCAAAATTGAAGTCATACATTTTTGTAAATTATATTTAACTTCATTACACTTGAATTGCAAGTCTTTCATATTTCTGTCATTGCAATTTACATTTACGGAAAACTTAATGTAAACATTAGTGAATCTACAGATTTATTTTATTATTTTCTATATTAATTGCTTTATTGATTATAAAATTGTTATTTTATTCGGCATTCTGTGATAATAAGCCATTAGAGTTAAATGTACAAAGGATGTTAACACATTTTTAGAACGATTTTGGGGCCGTTTAATTGATGTTTAAAATGTAAAGACTATTTTTTTAAATGTTTGTTTCGATAGCTTTTTTTCTGTACTATAAGTCTTCATCGTGATTTCCATGATATAAGAGCTTTTCGTAAAATTTCCAGGGGTATTTCTTTCCCTTCCTCTTCCACTACTTTCCAGAGTCCATCCATCGTGGTGGGTTTGCGTTTAGAAATAGCTCTTTTTAACAGCCCAAAGGCACAATAGTCCATAGGTGAAACGTCAGAGGAATATGTTGAAAAGGTATATATGCAATACCTGTATTAGTCTTCATTTTTTTCAAGGAATGCAGTGGTAGGTTTCGAAGTATGACTTGTAGCTTTGTCTTGTTGATGTTTCACTCTTTGGAAGTCTTTGGGATAAAGAAGTGGAATTTCTTCTGTAAATATTGAACGTAAAACCTTCTCCTGATAGTATGATGAGTTTATTTTAACATTTTTTTCTACTGTTTTTATTTTTAATTTCCATTGTAGGAGATACCTGCGACTATCATAAACCCCTTACTGAAACTTTCTTTACATTGAAAGAACCAGGTTTGTACATTTTTTTCTCCTCGTTTCCTATAGTAAATAGGCATTTTTTTTGTTGCAGTTATTTAGGTAAACCCATGCTTCATCAAGGGTCACAATGTATTTCCATTTATCTCCTGCTAAATGGTTTTCATACAGGATTCTACAAAATGTTTTGCGTTGAGCCACATGCCTCGGCAAAAGCTGGTGAACATTATGTTTTTTAGCTTTTTTAAGTTGTAAATCTTGATTTATTATTTTATTTATTGTTGATACAGATGTATCTAAAGACTTTGCAATTGATTTCTGTGTTGATGGATTTTCTCTTGTTACCAGCGATTTCACTTTAGGAACATTTGAAACAGTACGTACTTTTTTCGGATATTCATTTGGAGTCTTCTTTCCATGTAGAAATAATAATTGATGGTTTTTACTTGTCCGATTAATAATGTTGCTTATTTTGCACTTAGAAATTTTAATACCATGCATTTCATATTGTTTTTGAATCCTGGAATAAGAATATTTCTCTTTGGAAAGCGCAAAAACATATCCCTCAATCCACAGCTTGTTTACATGCTACATTTTGAAAGAACAATAAATTTAAAAGTAGCAGACCATATTTCTCATTTCAAATAATAAGCTGTAGCCAAAAATTTTTATTTCAAAACATTTACTTTTTTAAAATTCTTAATCGAAATCGTTCTAAAAATGTGTTAAATACCCTCTGTATTACGAGAAATAGCGTGAGCTCGTATTATCCATATAACCAAAAGTACATTGTCTATTAAATTAACAAAATAATTTTGGATTAAATATTGAATAATGATAAAAGTTTTGCTCAAACTGTTAAAAATTCTTCTTTTCATTCCTCAAAAAAGTGTCTGGTAAACAATGAAACCCAGTGGTTCCGTGACGAAATGGTATTGAGACGTATTGTCCTTCTGAGATCCTTGTTTTTTTGCAATCAATGGTAAGGCGAAAGAGTACATCCTGGGATCCGGGTCGATCCATTCTCTTTGTCGTAAAGATCAGTGTGTTATCTGATAAACTAATCTCTGAAAAGATGAATTTTTTCCTTTCTTTTGTGTCAAATGTTAAGTGATGACACTTTTTTCGATGGGAAATGGTTTGTACGTCACGCTACGAAAAATTGTTTCAAATCGAATGTCCATTCAGTTAGGTTTTTGAATGAGAGTGAATATGTTATTGACAAATGACTTATTGTTCGTGTATACAAGTGGAAATCGACTCATTATGTAAAAAAATATCATCAACTCCAGGGTATCCATAGAAGAAAATCACATGTTACCTTTTTCAAATTGACAATCGAAAAAAATGATAATGTGTTTTGCAAGCGATTTTTTAGTCGTTTAACAAGTCGTTACTTTATGTTTACGCTTCAAATAGCGAACAAAATCGTAATCGCATAGATCAGGTGATTTGAAAAAGAGTACTACTCATAACTGAAAATAAATGAAGAATAGATCATAACTGAAAAGTCTTTAATAACTGCTTCATTGTTTTAGATATACTTTATTTCTTCACGTTAAAACAATAATAATTTGAAATCCTTTTTAAAATTTTTAATTTTTTCTTGCAAGTTGAAAATAAAAGTTATTATATTATTTTAGTTTTAAAATATCTATTTGGTAAAATTCCTGTTTTAAGTACCATTCATCAAACAATTATATAGAAAACAAATTTATTTATTTCGACATATGTGTATAAATTTTAAAGATATAAGATATTTTGAGTGAAAATATATAGATAAAGTTTAGATTGATTAATTTGGTATTGCATTGATTAAGTTGTCAGCAATAAACCTCATGAAAATAAGGTTTTAACAACAATATAATTTCAATGTACAATAATTTAAGTTTTTAAATATCATATGATACCATTGAAAATATTTGTTAATTTATTGTGATTATATGCATTTATTAAGAATAAACTTTACTGATTTTGTAAGGAAATTTCATTTTTCTTGCGCATGTGATATTATGTATATTATGTTTCTATTTCAGTCGTATTAAATTTGTTTCTAGTAGAAATAAAAATGAATATTTCCATTCATTACACAATATGTTTCTCAACATTTTTAAAATCTGTTCCTTACCTTAATAAATTCATGAGGTTAATTAATAAATAATTCAGAAAATACACATCTTAAATGAAATACGAAATCTTAATGAGGAAATTGCAAAGTTCATTTATAAAGTAATTTTTATTATTCAGATATTAATATTCCGATTACGTAACAATGTAGATTATTATAGCGCTTTATCGATATTTTCTTCGAGTATTTTCATGTTAAAAAAATAATCAAATTATAATATTTATAACTAAACAACAATATTTATTTAAAAAAGCTTTTAGGATTTCTTATTAAATCAGTAAGTAAATTGTATATTGTTTAAATATTTTAAAAAAAATTTAGTATAATTTTTTATATTAATGTTTTAAATTGTAAACTTAATATTTTATTAGAAAGTATAAGAAGATACTTAACAAATGAAATTCTTTTTTATACATGGACTCCTTTTTTTACAACACAAATAAAAATACTTAAATTCTATTTGAAATACATATTTAATATATTTAAAAATTAATATAAATAATTTGGTTCATTTAAAAATAAAAATGTATAAAATCATATTAAAAAGTTATTTCACCAATGCTTAGTTAAAGTTTAGAAAGCCCATGTTTTTAGTTAAAACTAGAATTGCTTTATTAAACTTGCTATTTTGGTATATAGGATGGGTCAGGTAAGGATTTACGACTCCAAGGAGAGTAAGGTACACTTGGGTAACTCGGAATCACACAAAAAAAAAATGACGGTTCGGAAAGGCCTTTTTTATGTTATACAAGAAATTGAAAAAAAAAGGGTGGTTGTCTGCAGGGCACGCTTGGAAGTATGCCACGGACATTTGAGATGTGTCTATGAAGTTTCATCAAGTCTGAAAATGTGAATCTGAAGAAGGAAAATGTGAAGCCTAAATCACACAGGGGAATCATCAACTCGAATATTTATTCTGGTATATCCTTTAGAGAAATAGTATTCTTCACGTTTGCTACTAGTACTTTTATGTTTACGAACAGCAAATAATAAATGCATCGACTATGTGCCCTTTTAGTTCTTGTGTTTTATATGTCTACCACCAAGCTTTCCTTTTTTCTGTGTTCGCACAATCTGACATGAAACAATTGCTCTTACGAAATGAAACTTTGAACCAAATAATCTTGAAATGCCCAGTAGTTCAGTGATAGGGCTTAAAGGGGCCGGTGGACCACCAAAACATTTTGTGGTGATTGCTGGTTATAATTTTTATGACCCGCATACGTAAAAACATGTACTTATATGTTTTACCTCGATCATCATGGATATTGATCGCGAGACAAATAAAAAGTTAAAAGTAGCTCGTCACTCTACAAATCTGCCTACCACTCAAATGCATCAGGAAACATTCTGAGACATGATTTCAATATTATTCGAATTGTTTACGCATACCCTCTCTCTCCTGAAATTTTACATGTGTTTGTTCGGGTCAATCTGAATATTTTTATTTAGTTGATATTCTTAGTGTTTTTACCCATATTTTGTAATTTTATCTAATATTTATTAGTATTAAACTCATCTCTTACCAAATTTTTTAAAATTTTTTTGTTTGTATCTAGTTGTATTTCACTGCATTTTTCTATACTTATTTGAAGTTTGATTTAATATAATTTCACTTTTTTTCGCGGTTTTGCTTGTTCGTAACTCATTTGTTCGGAAAAATAAATTAATAAACTATCTTTTTATTTACTTACGGAACTATTTAAAGAATATATTTGATTATTTTAAATATAATTCTATTTCGAAAAATAAATTAATAAAATTAATTTATTTATTTTATTTGCTTTTCTTTTGTATCATTTTTGTTTTTTATTTATTTTTCAAGACAGATTTTTTTTTAATAAAATCAATGTTAATTTTTCAAAATAATCCTTGATTATTTTTAATAGTACATTATTTTATATACATTTTGCTAAATATGTCTATTGAGAAAAAATATATTGGTGATAATTAGTTGTATAAATGATACAGAAGTAAAACTTTAAAAAGTAATTTAAAAACGCCAATTGTAATGGTATGATTACTGAAAAACTAAGAATTTTTTTCACTACTTCATTATGCATGTGTTTTGGTTTCACTGTACACAACTTTAAAAGCATAAACACAATTTAAGCTCAGAATTGAATGTTTGAAAAAAGATTACAAATTCACTGGCAAACAAAATAAGTAATGATTATCTTTTTATTAAAGAAATGTATGAATGATCATTCAGCCTTTTTTACACCAATCCAATAATTATAATTGATAAATAGTAACCTACTTAAATGTCAAGTGTTTTAAAGAATTATCTTTTATTTATAATTATCAGTTGTTATACTGAAAATGTCTCATAAAAATAGTTTTATATTCATAAATTGTTGAATATTTTCAGTATTGTAAATTTATAAACATATAAATCGTAATTTCCGTTTTATGTCTACGAGAAATTAGTTTCAATTTTTTTTATATAGATCACTATTGCTTGACGGGTATGATCAAAACAATTTGTAAGAGCATTCATTATTTTTATTTGAATTGATTTATTGGATACAACTTTAACTTTGAAGAATCCTTTGAAAAGCATATATTGATGACTTTGACATTTCAAATTTTAATCAAACATGTTTTTTTCTGAAGTGTAAAAGAAATTCAGAGACCATTATATTAAAGCCTGGACTTTTTGAATGTGACATTTGTTTTTACAAACCTCATAAATTGTAGGAGGATTTTGTTGAAATTTATTTTAATTTATTACAAATACGGATAAATTTAGACACCGAAATCTCTTAAGGAGAATAAGCTTAAAAGTACTCCACTTGATCATGCATAAATCTTTTTACGAGTTTTTGTCAACTATTTCAAAATTATTATAACCAATAATTTTAAAAAAAAATGAAATTTGGAAAAGTGCTTATGAATATGTGCATTAATCTATAAAATGTTCAAGCATTATGGAACAAAGGAAATCTATTCATGAATGGGAAAATGTTGCAGCCTCCGTTAACATATTGCCATAGAGGAAGATCTGGACTCCCTGAATTCACTTCCTCATGGAGCTGAGATTTGGTTTTTATCTGATGGTAAAAGTGCAATACAGCATTTGGCCAGATGGCAACAAGTGAGAGTTTCTGGGTTTCAATACTTCAAATGTTAAAACGGCTGTCAGTATCGCATCATATTCACTTACAGTGGATTCCTTCCCACGTGGATCTCGAGGGGAATGAGATTGCGGACACTTTGGCCAAAGCTTGTGTGGCTGAGGACCATGTGCCATCGGCACCTCTCACATTTCAAGAGATTTACTCAAAGATTAAACACGAGAATAAAACCACTTGGATTATCCCTCCTGAGCATCATTGGTACCGCTGCGCGTGTCCAGGTGCTTCCCTGGCTACTGGTCTTAATAGACAAGAACAAATGGCTATTGCCCGTTTCAGAAGTGGCCATCTTAGTAATTTGAAATTCGTCGAGGGTATGAAGAAATTCGAAATTTGCTCCAAGTGCTTAAATGAACAGGCCTTTCCTGGATGCCTTGGTCTCTCCGGGAGAGATCTGATGGAAAATCCATTTATGGTGCTGGACTTTTTGAAGGTGTACGTGCTCGTGGACCTGGTCTAGCGCTACTTACCTCGGGGGCATGCAACAACAACAAGGAAATCTATCCTCAAATTTGCTTAAAAATGTAAGTTTATTATATTTTTTCTAATAAAGAGGTATTATGCATAAAAAATAATCTTTTGCTTCAAAAGAGAATTCAAGATTTTAGATCAGAATAATTTTCATAGCATTTCTTCATGTGAAGAAAGAAAGGCGTTTATAACACTAGACACAAGACGTTTCTGGAAATAATAACGTGTTAAGTTGGTATCAACACATTCAGTATCAAATGGCTAATGATTGTCATCAAAACAAACTGGATCATTTGTGTTGAAATGTGCCATTTATTTATCATGAAGAAAGCACAGTATTTTTTTCATAACAGCTTTTAAAAGAGCATTGATCTATTAAAGTCGTGATTTCTTTGTCTCTTCTCACATCAAGAAGCACTTTCCATCATCCCAACACTTTCTATGAAGGCATCGATGCGAAACGAATATCAGCTATGTCGACTATTTGGGTGATTTCATTTCCTAGATAAATGAGTCTGGGTGGAATAAGTTTCATCTGCGGTTTTCACCGCCATATTGTTCATTGTTCGAAATCGAGTTCTGAGTTGAAGTAGGATGCGATATTGAATGGCATTGAAGGGTCACCAATTTTAATACCAAATTTGTGATAAATGTTAAATAATAAATATCAATAACCTCGTGGCCTGTTTTATGAGAGGCAATCTATTTGACTCATCCAAGTAACATGCATTTAAAAATTGCAAATGAATCTATATTTTGCCTTCCTTTCCTTTGCGATATTTTAATAGAGGGAGATTTTAGAAAGCGAAGAATGTGCTAATAATCTAAGAAATCAGTAGTCTTAGACTGAATTTATTATAAAATTCGCATTTTTTCATGTGATATTTTTATATAAATAAAATATTTTTTTTCTCAATTATATTTTTGTTCTTTATGTAAATAACAATATAACCTAAAATCTACTTTTTGATTGATAAATAGAGAAGTATATAGTTTGAGTGTCCAACAGATATAAATCATTCAAGAAACACTTTAATATGTAATAACACTTATTTCAGTTTGTCCATTAGAATTTCCTAATTTTCAAAATATGTAAGGAAAGATATAAAAAAAATACAATTAAAAGGAAAAAATAACAAAAATTGTTTTAAGAATCAGATCACTTTAAAAAGAGAGAGAGAGATTTGAAAATAAAAATAATAAAAGAACTTAAAATATTATATTTGTGTCTCTTAGATGATCATACAGTATTTCAATGATATAATATTTTAAACCTTACTGACAACATTTCTTTCTACAAATGTGTATTTAGGAATATTGGGAATATTGCATTTAATCAATAATTTATAACACAAAGTTACAAATGTTGTTGTTATTATTGTGGAGAACAAATTAATTTATGTATTTTAAAACTTATTTTTAAGGAAAAAATACACTCCTTTCATTTTTTTAAGCATTAGGTCTGTGTCATTCTTATTAGAATCATTAATAATGAAATAAACAAGATGAAAAGTTGAAAATAATGCGATTGATCTTCAGTAAATTTTAAAATACTTATTTTAGTTTCTTATGATATTAGTATTTCCTTATTATAGTTTACGATCATCCTACTCAAAATGTTACCCTTACCACACAAGTTTTAAATGTTAAACTTTAAGTGTTTTTAGAGGAATAGTTGTAGTTTACATTGGATTTTTATTTTCATAACATTCCTAAGAATTTTAGATCTTGTATAATGATTAAATTTCTGTATCTATTTTTACAGACACAAAACTCTTAAATTGAGATAAATATAGCTTCCTTAATAAATTGACTCGCATGTAATAATTCCATTCATAACGCATTGAATTATGTTTACATTAAAAAGCTATATCTTAATGAGAACTCTTAACAAATATTTAAATAAATGCTTTTTTTGTTTGAGTTTCATTAGAATAGACACGAGTAAATATATTTGTGATTAATATAATTAATTATAATATAAAAATAAAAATTTCATAATAGATTGATAACTTACCTATGAACAGAAAGATAACAGTTGGAGACATGTCCATAGGAATAATTTCAAATTTGTAACCTTTTTTCACCTAAAATTCAAATGTCAAATGAAATTTATGAAAAAAAAATCAAAGTACAACTAATAAATACTGACTTCAAAACAGATTGTGGTATAAAAAATATATAAAAATAATATTTTTTTAAATAGTTGTTTATATTACCATTTGGGAATACTAGAATAGTTTCTTGCAACTTTTCTTAAACTGGAAAGAGTTATGACTTAAACTTCAGGAACATGGCCGTCACAACTGGAGTATGGATTTTGATTAATTTTTTTATCTACTCAGCAATTATATTCTGTTATATTTTGTGTGCTTTTTAAATTCATATTATAAATAAAAAATCAAATTTGGATAAAGTTGCTTTATACACATGATATAGAAAAAATTTAATAATTCTAGGCTATCATAAGTTGTTATATTTTGGTGTATTAAGAGTTTAAATAATTAGACGTATTCCAATGTCGAGAATACAGGCATTTGGAAAATTCTCAAACATAAAACACATAGAATTGATAGAACAAATTTAAAAAAAATACTAAATTGTTCTAATTTAAACACGACCAAGATTAAACCTATATTTTCACTCTGAAGATAGCAGTAATCAATAATATATATTTTGTGACCTCATTTATTATATTTTGTATACCTTCGAAAACTAGTTTTAAATTTTTTTCTACATCATTAAATTTCTTCTATGTCATTTACATAATATTGAAATTATTATACTCTAGTAGTAATAATTAAAAATATTTATTAATGTTACTAAATTTAATATTACTTAATAATTATTATAATTATATTTATGTCTAACATTTTAATACATATATATTTTTTGAATATTTATGCATTACTTTTCTTTAATTTTTACTTGCAAATTTAGGACTATTCTGTTGATGTGATTGTGCTTAGTGTTATAAATACGACTAAGCTCCGAATTTATCTCGAATAAATTTACTTTTCTCCTTAACTGTTAGCAAAAAAAAAATTATATTTAGATAATTTTTTTTTCTTTTTCCCTGCTAAATTGCGATAATTTACTTAATATTTTCCATATCATATGATTTGTATAGAAATTTAAATAGAATTTTCAGTAAGTTAAATATTATATTTTAGTTTTGATCAATTCAATTTATAAATAGAAATTTATTATGATTTCGTAGTGAAATTTTGATCCCTATATTTATTTCAAATTTAAATATTTTAAAATCATGAACCTTATATTTGTAGAAAATTTTATTGTATATAATTGGAAGTAGAACATTTTAAAATCAGAGTTTTTTTGCCTAAAATATTGCTGATTTTATGTTATAGTTTTGATAAAGCTATATTTCAAATGAAAGTTTTCTTGTAGTACCGTAATAGGAAAAAAAACTTTTTATTTTGCTCTAAAACTATTTGAATATACAAATATTGAGAAACATTCTGTGAATAAAGTGCTAAAAGTTGTAATATAAAAAGACGAAACAAAATGCAACATCATTTTTACTATAAAATATATAGATATAATATAAAGTAATTATGCTTTTTTTAAATCCATATTTTCAAAATTTATTGGAACGTAATATCCATGGAAATAACTAGTTATGTCATATTGTAATGTTGATCTTTCATAACATTACGCTTATTTAATCTACATTCAAGTTTGTTCAAACATTTGCCAAAGTATTATAGCAAAGTAACAGTTAAATTACTATTTAATATGTTTTCCATATGGATATTTTTACAATTTGGTCAAAAGAACTTGGTGTTTATGAATTCCAAACAAAGTGGTGTTTATAAATCCCAAATAAAGGGTGAAAACACCAAATGAGCTTGTAAATCGTAATAATAATCCATTTAACTATGTTCGCGGTTTATAATTCCTAATTGGTTATATACACATTATACTTACTTCTCTACATTTATATTATACTGTTATAATTCCTACTTGGTTATATTTCTTTGTTCAACGTTATCTCGAATCAGATCTAGAACATTCCACTACTAAGAATACGGTCCTTCTGCTAGTTTACAGTCCCCTCTACGTTTATAAATTTGACACCACGTAATGCACAATCTTAGAAACAAAAGCCGGTGCGATGGTTTTTAACATCCTTCTTGTATTGTTATTCTCGGGAAGATTTACAGATAATGTATTATATTCGCATGTTGCAAGGGAGGAAATCTGGAAAACTGATAAACACACTCCTACATATGTACAAGCAGAAAGTATTAAAACGACATCAATGCCTCATATTCAACAATAGTTTAGATACACTCCGGATATCTTTTACTTTGCAAGAGGTCCTACCACTTAGCCATGCTGTCCATAAACATAACTGGATAAATTTTGATTTTTCTAATTTTCAGGTATTATATTAAATGTCATGGGTTTTTGAAAAAAGTGTCTTTATAATCCTCTTTTTTATTCATGATAATGTGTTTACTACGACCATATGCTTGAAAAATAAATTTTTATAAGACTTGACCAGGAAAATATCATAATCATGACCTATAGAGTAATTTGTAGCAACAAATAATGTGATATCACTTTATATCCTACGTGATTGGTGTAATGGTAAGTAGAATACTGATTAAATTTATTAGTCATTATTAATTTTCAGTCAAGAACTCTATATTTAATGGTATATATATTTAAAATTGTCAGAAATGTTATTTTTTTATTCCATACATTATGTTAAATAATATACACTTTCTGGAGTGATTATGATAATAAACCTTTCCTTGTGAATAATCTCTGCTTTTAAATAAGCCAGTGAATTAAAAATTCGTACATTATTTGAAAGCATGAAGATGCAGAACAATAAGCTATTTGAATAAAATTAAGTTTAGAATGCGAAGAAAGTATAAACTATTTGTAATGTCAAGCTTCCAATTTTCGCAAGATTGAATAAATGAATAATTAAAAATAAGTATTCCCTGAGAGAATTTGCTTTGATAAAAATAAATAGTTTTTAATTGAAAAAAATAATACTGAATTTATTTTTGCGCTTAGAAAACCATTTTTCAATAAATAGTTTTATGTTTAACTAATTGACGATCATATTGTTATTTAACATCATTTATGGCCAATTCAAATAGTGAACACGCACTCAAAAAAGGAATTACCAATCTTAAAATTATATTTTGAAAGCCTAATTTCGGTAGAATTTTAATTTTTCTTAAAAACATCTATAATATTATTTTGAAATGATAATTACGAGCATTCATTTCATTGTTTATTTAAAGAAAATAATGATAAAGTTATGCTTAAAACTTAATATCATTTTTCAAAAGAATAAAACAATCAAGTTATATATAAATACAATCTAATGTGTATTAAACGAAGTAGAATTTCTATTCAAGTAGATATATTTCAAAAACATCTAATTTAATATTTAAAAAAAGTGACAATTTCTTAAAAATTTTCAGAAAAATTCAAAGCGGTCATTTTTGTATCACATTTAACATTCTACTCTGTTTTTTTAAAAATTAAATTACAGCATAAATTCGATATGTGTATGTTTTCTTTTTCATTATTTAAAATGTTTCGTAATACTTCATTTTGCTTCAGCTATTATTGTCATTAAAATCGTTTGTATGTAAACACAAACTCATGCACTCTGACATATGTTCACATTATTAATATTATTTACGCAATATTATTGATATTCATTTAAACATATTAATTTTATTAAATATATTTAATTTCATGATTTATATATATATATATATATATATATATATATATATATATATATATATATATATATATATATATATATATATATATATATATATATATATATATATATATATATATATATATATATATATATATATATATATATATATATATATATATATATATATATATATATATATGTATATATATATATATATATATATATATATATATATATATATATATATATATATATATATATATATATATATATATATATATATATATATATATATATATATATATATATATATATATATATATGTATATATATATATATATATATATATATATATATATATATATATATATATATATATATATATATATATATATATATATATATATATATATATATATATATATATATATATATATATATTATATATATATATATATATATATATATATATATATATATATATATATATATATATATATATATATATAGAACAAATTGGCATTTAATTTAATATCATCATCTTAAGAATCAGTTTCATATCATCAAATTTCATTAGGCATAATTAATTTATTTTTCAAATTCAAAATCTATGTAGGAAAAGAAACTTTTTGATTGTATGAGCATTTGATTGTATATTATATAAGCATTCTATAAAACAAAGATGTAATATTATAAAATTAGTGCTCTCGTTTAATGATTTTTTTACTCATATATCAGAATAATTAATAAGGTAAACCATTTTGAACGAATTTACATAAAATATAAAACATTTTGCGTTTATAATTATCAGAATAGTATTTCCATTTTCAATAATTATAGTAATATACAACTTTTATTCCAATTTTTCGTAGTTAATGAATACATTAAAATAAATTGCATATTTTGCCATTAAAATTAGCTAAAAATATTTGTGAGCATATATGAAAGGATTCAACTTGTTTTTAACTGATTTAATAAAATAAAAGAAAGGTAAATTATTCACAATGAAATGGATATTGATAGATGATTATGGAACTAGACAAACTAGGATTATTGCAAGGAAAATGAACAATTAGTTTTTTTTTAACTCTAATTAGCCTGAGAGATAAAGAACTTTAAAGAATAAAGAAAGAGAGTTTTTTCTTTTTAGATTTAGATAAATATATTGTTTTTGATGATTTTTAAATAATTTAGTTCATTTTACAATATGTTTTAATAACATTGAATAAAACTATTATCTAGTTTTGCTAGAAAAAAGTTAGTGATTGAAAAAAATGATAATATATATATATATAATTATGAGTTGAGATATTTGATTTAGATACAAAATATGTAAATACCGATTGTTAATTTAGAATTGATGCGTAAAAATATTAAAAACTAGAATTTATCTTGTGATAAATTAGATATTCATAGCAAAACAAATTACTGAGCGACAGGACTTATCTATATTTATGCTCATGCGTAATTCGATTGTGGAACATCAGGGAAATAGATAGTAGTTTAAATTTTGTAAGAGCAATTCTTAATGCATTTACGATATAGTTTCTTTGATAGTAAATAAAAATTTAATCGAAAAAATTTTGTTTTTATGCACAACATAATTTATTAATGCATTGTTAAGAATAAAATTATTACTTAAACATTTCTTAAACATTCAAAAATTATTCACATCAGAAATCAACACAAGCAATGTCTGCTCAAATCTGTTAAACTATATTAGTGTCAAGGATACTGAGAGGTAAATACTTTTAAAGTAAATTTTTTTTAATAAAAAAAATCGAAATTGAATAATTTACATGTTTTATAATTTTTTAATTTTATATTTTCATTTTGCATTCATAAATCATCTGCCTTCACTAAGTTTAATTTTGTTTCAATGTTTACAAATTTTCTCTTAAGTTCTTTAAATCTGAAATTATTCATTTTTTGATTTGCTAATAAATGTTATCTTAATTTAATATGGCGAATGTTATTGAAATAGAAGGATGTAAATTAGACTAACTTTATTTTACATAAACATGTACTGTTCAGAAAACGGTAAATCGACATAAATCAATGATACTTGAAATTAAAATATTGAAATAATATATTGAATTAGAAACTTACCAAGTTTAAAGACACTCTTACGAATTGTTTCGCTTACAATAGTTAGTTTTCAATTTCTTAAATGTCTGAAGGATACCGTGGCTTAACTCTAGCTAAATAGTTATGAGTCTCTGTAAACCACCTGCTATACATACTGTTATGCTGATTGTTTCTTTCACTTTCATAACTTTGATGGACGGGACGGTACCCCTAAAGCAAAATTAGCAACTGGCATTATTATATTATGTAAGGTGAAACTCTTTGATGTCGTAAAATGATATATCTGTTCAATTCTTAAAGCCATCAATGTCTAAATGCCTTCCGCCTCCGCAAATGAAGCATAATCCAAGAACTCATAGAGCTTCAGACATTGAATTTTACTTTATAAATGTCTAGTTTTTGGTTGAAATACAACAATTATGACTATTTTCAGCATAACATCTGTAATAAATTAAATTAAAAACTCCCATAAATGATTTTAATTTTAAATGAAATCATATTTAGATTGTAAATGACATTAGTGTCATAATGAATGAGTATGAGTATGAAACTTAAAGTTAGCACTGTAAAATTCTTAAAATATAATGTTAGCTTTTTTATGAGGTCTAAAAGTTTATTTAGAAATGTCATAAGAAAATGCAGCCTAATTTTGAATATTGGTGTTGTTTGAATCTATTTAAAACATAACTTAATAATACTGATGGAAAAGTAGATGCTGTTTCAGTAATAGATGTTAGATATAATTACATAAATTGTCAACAAATTTTACTTACATTAAGGAAAATTGTAAGCATATAAAGATATCATATTCAGTGAGGAATATAAATAAGAATTGAATGTATTATGACATGAGGAGCATATAAAATGCATATGTAGTTTAATGATGTTTGTTATTACAAATTTAGCAAAATATAAATTCTTAATTGATTTAGTAAATAAAAAGGGAGAATAAAAGGAAGGCGAAATAATGTAATTAAATTAAATTTAAACGAAAAGTGAGTAAAATAAAAGTAAATAAATTTCTACAACTTCATTCCAATTCTAAATTGAATATTTATGAGATTTATTTTGTTTTGAACATACGAATCTGAGAAAAGTTTGAGTTTGAAAATTCAAAAGTGGCATATTTTCCTTATCTGACCTAAGTCAAATCATTAAGAACTTTAATCAAAAGTTTAGCCTTCGTATAAATTCTCATAAGCAATTTTAAATTAAACGTAGAAAGATAAAAGTAACTAAACATTGTTTGCATTTGATTTTAATTTACACTAAGCAGTTACGGGATATTAAGTTACGCTTTATCATTAAGTTACGTAATATTTTAATATTATATTGTGAATATTAAACGCTAATAAATAACCTCGTGAAATAAAATAAATTTCTGGTACATTGAAAGATTTACCTCTTATCTCTTGAAACAAGCTTCCAAATTGTTTTGATTGTTCTGTGAAAATTATTTGTGAAGAAAATAACTTCGATATCCTTATATTCTCATCGCATTTAAAAACATTATGTAATATTTTTAAACTTATATTTGTAATATAATTTATTCATACCAATGAAATGTCTTTATTTAATGAGTTTCTCGTTTGTAATTAAGCCTATTAATGCATGACGTTTTCTTTAATTCATTTAGTAAAATATAAAAGTGTGTCCAAGCAAATGTAGATTAAAATGTTATTACATTAAATTATATATATATAATTCCTTTTGAAAAAAATCTGAATTATTTAAAATTCAGATTTCTGAATGAATCTGAATTATATAAAATTTTTTTAATTATTTTATAGTCCATTGTGTATTTACATATATATTTTCAGAAATTATGTACATCTTACAGTTATAGCATTATAACAGAACAATCATAAGTGCGATAGCTAGATAAATGAATAATTCTAAATGTATTTAGACAGAAATCACTTTGTATTTGAACATTTTAATTATTTTCCAGTAATAATAAGCAAACTTTAAACTTTAAAAATACTAATTTAAAAGAATGAGTTAGAAAAATTTTTCGAGGAAACTTTGTTATCAGATTTAAAATTAAAAAATGTTGATTTATTATCAGTTTATTTAAATCTCATCTCTTTGCATAAGGACTGAAGTTTGAAAAATGTTTTTGTGGATATCTAAATTGAACAAACATCATTTTCGCAATGATTTTGAAAAGCACTGCAAGTCATAAAATCAAATTTAAATGAATGCTTACTTTCGTTGTTAATGCTAAGAGGAGTAATATCTTGATAAATGAGGCTGCTCTTCAATGGACCACTCAACTCTTGTTTAACTGATGATAAATAAACGGAATTGAGTTGATAACACCAAAAAATATTCTCTGTATCTATTCCACAATTTAAGTGTGCATCCAGCTTTCAAATCGTCTATAACAAAATCTGAGCTTTCTTTTCGGCCATAACGGGGTTAAATATCCCGGAGACCACGTGATTCTCCTTCCACCCACACAGCAGAACAAAGAAAGTTCCCTCTTTCTATTGTAAAAGTAGGTCCTCGCAAGCATCTCGAGGTGAAAGATGCAGATGTCGTCGAAACTATTTCTGGTTCAATGTTAAACTCCTGCTTATCTTTAAAATATAAGCTTTTAACTCAATTGAATAACGGGATGGAATAAATTTTTATTTTCAAAACGTATGCAAAAAATGCGTTTAAAATATGTGTTTCGATCATATTTTAATTGAAACCACTCAAAGTTATAAGCTCATCGGCAATTATTTTTAAATTTATGTAAATATACAATATCATTAATAAATTTATCGATTATTTTTTCATCAACATTATTCAATTTTTGTGAAAGAATATCAACTATTTTTACTCGTCATAGTGAATATTGGCATATACATTTCTTAAAAAAACTCATATAAAAGTAGTGAAAAAATTTCAGAAAACTCTTTTAAGTAGCTTATAATTATTACAAATTATCTTAATTTGTTTTAAATTTACTTTTTAAGAGGTATCATTTATAGTATTGAAAGAAGATTAAATATTGAAGAAGAATTTTTTGTGATTCAAAATTGTACCCAAAGAATCCTTTAATATTTAAATGTAAACTGTTGAAGCAATTAAAACATTAAATTGAGAGTTTATATAATTTACCTGAATGTTAATAATTCCCAAATAATTGTTTTAAAGAAATCATGAGTTCTTGCATTTAAAAAGAAATTTAAAATTTAAAAAGAAGAAGAATTTAAAAAGAAATTTAAAAAAAGAAATTAAAAAGTGATTTACAATTGATATTTTATTACGTATAAAAACATTTTATTATACAGTATCAAAACTGAATGTAGATTGTGCTAAAATAATTTATAAATATAAAATATGTATAAATGAGAAACGTTTAATTATACCGTTGTTTTAACTTATTCAAAAAACAAATACGGGCTTAAGAACTAGGAATAGGATTTACACAAATGAAACTTTTTCTTTCTTATCTAATATACAAACTTGCACACTATTTATGCAGTTCGCTTAAATGTTCCCGTACTCCAATTTTATACAAAAATTGTAACAAACTGTTTTTTAATAACTCTAATCTTTTTCGTTTTCTCTTCATTTAATAAATAAATGAATTAAATATATTTTTCTATATAACCTGGTAAACCATAGTTTCCTTTATATGATTATGTGGACATACGTAACTCACAATTTTGACAATGATACATCATCATTTGCAAAAATATTTGAACACCTGTTAAATTTATACATCGCTGAATTAAGAGCATAGATAAATGAAAATAATCTCTAACCTGTAGATGGTTTGAAAATTGGTTTATTGAACAGATCCAAGTAACTTTCAGCATTTATAAAAAATCATTCCTCCCCATCAATGAAACGAAATGATATTTTTCTCGATCGTGAAGTCAATTTCCTGGTAAGCCATTTTTTTCTTTCCACTAATGCGGAAGTCTCGTTGATTTTACTGTATATATAAATCGATCGCATCATAAATATTGCGATGAAATACGACTTAATAATATTTAAAAACTAACATTGATTAGGTAGATAGTTTACAATTAAAACCTAAGCTCACGTTAAGCAATTTAAACATTTCAGCTAAAAACCGAATTAAAGCATAATTGCCCTTTTTTATCCGCTATTTTTTCTTAAATTTAACCGATCTACTCAAAACACTTTAGAAGTCCCATTAATAAATTGCAATATACTTGTTATATCCAATTATATATCCTCCTTTTTCTTTTTCTTATAAGCAATAACAATTAAGATAACTACACCATTTAGTGTTTAAATAAAAATATCAGGAATATCAGGAAATGAATTCATTTTCACCATCATAACTTATTAAAAGTTAAATTGATTAATTTAACTCGAACTCCGTCCTTTTAAGTTTCTGAAGTATTATTCTAATTCTGTCATTCTAATGTATATTTCTTCGTTTTTTCTGTTTTATCGTTTGATTAATATCAGTTACACACGATTGGTGCAGTGAAATAACAATGTAAGTTATTTAAATGAATTTAATTATCTACCACATTTATAACTTGAATTAAATAGATTGCAAAACCAAAATATAATTCTTTAATCTAAAAGTACAATCGATATCATTAATACCACAAAAAATTTAATCTTATTTTATTGAATGTAATTTCATTTATAGAGTGAAAATATAAGAATGGTTCTGGATAAATTTGATATTTTTATTAGTTAACAAATATAAAATACAGTTTTCTTAAGAAAAGTTCTTTATCTTTGTTTATAAAATTTATAATTGAAATGTTGAAGTTTACTGCAATAATATTCATGTAAATATGTTTGTCACACATCAAAAGATCAAAAGAGCAAGTCTTCAGTGAATTTTTACCAATACTGGTTAAAATAAAGTATTTAATTCATTATAATGACAGGGAAATATTAAAACAACCAAAATATAAAAGTTGACACAGATTGTTATATGAATAATTTATTAAATATAATTATATTACTAAGATAATATTAAATTATTAAGATTACAAAAAACTGTATTAAAATAAATTAAGTAATTAAATTATTTTAATAAGTGTAATAATAATATCTAATTTATACAGAAACACCTAGAGATGGGACTAGTAAGAGTAATATGGTCCTAACTCAGATAAAAAAATGTAATAAATAAATAAAAATAAATCTATCAAAATATTAAATGTATCAGTAAAATTTCTATATTTATCTCCAAACCTCTTTGGAAAGAAATGGATGTTTAGTGTTTTTATTTTTAGAAATTGTTCAATTAATGCATATGATCAAAATAATATTGAAATTAGAATTTTTTTTCTACATTAAAAATTGATGTAACATTATTTTATTACGTTAATAAGTACAGAATTTTTATAATAAAATGTTTCTTAGGTATTAAAATTATTAGATTCAAAATTATTTATGTAGATAGTTTAAATATGAATTTGTGTAAAATGAAAAAATTCTAGACTACATAAGAAAAAAATCTAAAGTTAAAATGGGAAAACAGCCTCAATAATTACGATAGAAAATTTATTGTAAATCTTTGAAGCGCAATCATCAGATCGATCTATCCCAAACTCACACTGAGACAAGAATGTCTTTCTTAAAAGAAAAAGAGATGTGATTTCATAATTTTGTTTCATTCGTAAGACTGAGAATTAATGGTTATAACTGAAAATTAGTGTATCGTTCTGAGATATATCTCGTGGTTTAAATGAAAAGAAGTGCAACTTACGAAGTGTACTTAACGACATATTAAAATATGCATAGAGGGTAACTTATTTTCTAATAACATCAAAGACTCAGAATCAAGTTATTGGAAGAATTTATAAAATTTTCTTTCTAAAGTAATTCAAAAATATTTAATTCAAGGAATAAAAATGTTTGCTAACGTCAAAATAGGTAATTTTTCCAATTTAAGTGAACTATTACTATGTATGGTTATTAAAAAATGATATGAAATATCAAAAGTTTATTAAATTATTTGGTGCATGAGTAATATTTATGAGAATTTGTAAAAGGAATATTTTTGGAGATTGTGTAAAATTAAAGTGGCAAAATATTCGATTATACAAATATACAAATATTAATTTTGTTAATTTTCATATATGGATACCTTAATTAAATATCAAAAATTTCTTTTTCACTATTGTCGATAAACCTAGAAGAAAATATAAATTTTTTTATAGCGAACATAAAATTGTTTTAATTACATCGACAAAACTATTATGCAAAACTATATTGCGTGATAGTTTTGTGTATTTAATACCACAAGGAAGATATTTTGTTTAATTTCATAATAACTTTCTATTTACAAAAAAAAAAAATAAAATAAAAATAAAACAATGTGATAATGTGTTTTTAGAAAATTAGTAATCTGTTTAATTTAAGATGATTTCATTTCATTTAAAATATTAATACAAAGAAATCTTAAGTTGATACGATGTTAATATTTGTTTTGAATAATTTTACCTCAATTTTCTATATATCATGTAATGATAAGAAGCATTTGACATGATAAAAGGTAGGAAAACATCAATTTTTGAAATTAACATTCATGCATTTGTAATTCAACAGCTTTGTGTCAACTTGCGAAAGTAATTGTCTCAGATTTACTACACATTAGAATTTTCCTGTCTTTTATTTTTTTCAGATAAAAATCGCAGGAATTTATTCAAAGAAAGGAAAAAATAATAGCCACCGAATTAATAAGCTTCTTTGCTTCTTTTGATTTATCTTTGATTGATAGCAAAAGATAAAATTTGAATATTTATTTGATATTAAATATTCAGATTTTATCATTCGTTACGAATGTGAGAAGTGACACTGGAAGAACTTGTCTGTTTCATTCTTTTCCACCGGAAATACGAAATAAATGTAAGAATATCTCCTGAATGAAGTAATTACGACTTTTCGGAATAACAAAGATGCTAGAGAATTAAATTTATTGAGCTGTGAGAAGCTCATTCTATTGTGAAATCACTGAGATTGATATTTTTACTATCACAGCTTCACACAATAGCTAAAATTTACCAAGCTAAATCTATTGAGAACTAAAATAAATATTTACCAAAAAATGTATACCAAAAAATTATATACCAAAAAAAATTTTATTTTTTAATCCATTAACACTTAAAATATTGCCTTTAGACTATATGTGGCATATTTTTTCATATTTATCAGCTGTGTTACTAATAAAAGGACGGAATTTAATTTTTATGCATTTTATGATGTTTGTTCTATAAGTATTTTGATTAAGTTTAAAACTTTTTTTATTAAAATTGTTTTTGTTGTAAATTAAAATAAAAGAGTACATCTGTAAACCCCAGAAGGTAAGATGTGTTTGTATACTTAAATCTTTAACTCATATTTGTTTTCTTGAAATAGCAAAGCATTCAAAGGATGGTCGTGGAAAATATCGTTTGGTATCTGAATGAAAAAGAGGGCATCATATGAAATTATTTCTATTACATGTGGTCATCCCAGATAAGGCAAGGTAAGCATCACTTACAGTTTTCTTAAGAAAGCAATTGTGCTATAAAAGAAATGGTTAAGTTTGTTCCTTAGGTGGTAGTAGCTCGTTGATTCAAGATGGATGGATATGTTTTTGATAGTTTGGTTATATGAATATAACGTTCATGCGATATAAAGTTATGCGTACTAATATAAAATTGATGTTATTACAAATATAAAGTTCGTAATATAATACATTCAAAAAGACCGTTCTGCTGTAATATACTTAGAAGTGATAGACAACTGCTAAAATCAAATTAACCCCTCAGTATTTAAAACTGCTATTAGTTGCTGTCGTGGATATTATAAACTGTCATAATTCATTTTCTCTTTTAACAGTGGAAGCTACTTTCAAGAGGGTAACATTTTTTAAACATTTATTGCTTTTGGTTAAAAATGTATTCTTTACAAATTGTTAACAAAAATTGCCAAAATTTTCATGAATTTTCAATTAGTCTTATGATTTGACATACTTATAAGTTATTTATCATTTCACTCATTAATCTATTAATTTCTTGTTAATTTCTGGCAATATTTTTTTTTACTTTATAGTATATTTTACTTCATTCTTATATATCAGAAATATCTGATTTTTTAAAGATATTGTTATAACTTTAAAATGAGTAAATTAAGTAATTACCCTCAAACAGTTTTTATAAAACTTTTCTTTCCAATTACAGTCGACTTCAAAATATAACTCAATATTATGTGCCGTATTTTCATATTAAAAATTATAAGTAATGGTTTTTTTGCTAATTTTATTAATTAAATAAATAAATTTTTAATCTTTTTAGTATGTAGCTAACAAAAATCTTATTTGTCCAAATGAGAAAGATAATATCATGAACTAGCTAGCCTGGAAAAAACAATAAAACAAATATCTAAAAAATATCCTTGCTATTATCTAAAAAGATATTATAAAAGCCAAATTACCAAGAATAGAAAAATTTAAAAAAAATATCACCATTATTTTCACGATTTATACATTTACAATCGAGATTGAGTTTGAAGTTTTGTCTTAAATGACAAGGTTAGCCAAGTTAACTAATTTTGTTAAAGGAATGTCTCAAGATTAATATCTCATTATTTTATATATTAGATATAAATTACATAAATCTACAAATCTTCCAAAGATAACGGTATTTTTAACCATTTCTCTAATTTTTAATTATTAAACTTACATATTAACGAAAATTTTAAGGAACTGAAACAAATTACGAGATTGATTATATTTTTTGAAAAAGAAAAACTTTTTATTTGGATTATAAAACATGTATTGTAATGATATAAATAATTATAAATAAGTATAGTAGTAACAATAATTATAAAACATGCATCTTATGTTATGGAGCGTGTTATCTATTACAAATAATAATAAGTATAGTAAAAATGGGTTTAATCTCAACGGATTCTAAATCTTAAAAAAGATTCTGAGATTCAGATTATTCTTTGCTTAAGAGTAATAATGAAAAAATAAGACAATATTTAGAGATAGATTTAGAAACACATTATAATCATATATTGTTGTTTAGTTAACATATAGTTTAATTTATAGAATAAATGTTAACCAGTGTACAATAAATGCTCTTTCGTAAAACTTCACTGAGGGACGTTTTTGAATGTAGAAAACTATGAATGATAGGACATGATTCAACTTGACAGATACGACTGATTTATGAACAGAAAAGAAGAATAAGGTAATATATATAATTAAAAGTTTATGATGAACTCTTAGAAGAGCTAATTATATAGTATACAAATTTCATAGAATGTTAATTTGCAGCAATCATTCATTTTCTGATTTTTTTAAAACTTTACAACGATGGCAGTTCTGAATATAAAAAAAAATCGATTTTTTATTCATGTGTCCAAAATTTCTTATAAAGAGCTGAAACATTAATATTTTAGTTATCGGTAGATATCTGTATTCAGATTTAAACAAAAAATGTTTCGTGTATTATACAAGCCTGAAGTTAGTATTTCAAAAATCAAACTATTTTGAAGAAACTGAACTAAATGGTAATCAAGCATTTCTAATGAAAATTAAATATCGCAACAAATATCGTAACTACATGATTACTTTTGCATAGTCACATATTTTGAAAAATGAGAACGTACTTTCATAAACATTTCACAGATATATTAGAACGGATAAGCTTAGCTATCTTTTTTGCGAATCATAATGAAACCGTCATCATTATGATGCGTAAAAAGAAGCAATTCGTCAAATGATTAATTATTCTAAATCTATTTTGTACAAATGGTTAAAATTAGGAAAACAATTACTAGGCTACAAAAATTCATTTGTGCGCGAATAATGAAAAATTATAGATTTCTGAGCAAAAGAAAGTTAACAAAAATTTTTGTAAGATCACGTTTATAATTTATTAATAAATATTTACACAAATTATTAATAAATTGTTTTTTATTCTTTTTAATAAATGGATATTATTTTTTAAGAATAAACATCACTTATGTATATTAATATCACATATATCATTCTTTTTCTCAGTTATGAAGACAATTACCAACCATACTTCATCAAATTCAGTTAATTTTTTTGATAATATTATTTTAAAGTAATTAAAAATCACAAAGATGTTTCATTTTTAGTAGAATTGTTTTATTTGCTTATAAAATAGAATAATTCTGTAAGCACCCATAATATTTTTTTTTCAAATAAATAAAGTATATTTTAAACATAATTGACTTTTATTTATAGTTAAAAAGAAAATATTATTTATTTAAGATTTATCTGATTCTTGTTCAACATTGTATAGATATTTATTAATGTGTGGTATTTGTCTGTCTTATACTCACAGACATAGCGTATATATATGTGTGTGGGTGTAAGATATTAAAAAATAGATTCGGTTTTCTTATGTACTATGCTCTTCAATTTTTATGGAAAATAATTGACTAGTGACATCAGAATTTTATTCTAAACTCTGGTATTCAACAATGTGTAAATTTATGATTTTATTGTTGATTAAATGCAGCCATGTGTAAGAAAGTTAAGCGCCAAGCCCTCGTGACGGCTTCTGCGTTATTATTCAATGACGTTGTTCATAAATTGTTGTTCATAAACAACTAAATAACAACTAAATGACGTTGTTCATAAATTAATCAATGAATGACACTGAAAACTTTGCACAAATGCTTAACTCTGAAGTCATCCTTTAAATTCTCAATCAAAATGATACGATATTAAACAATGACATTTAGAAAACAAATTTAAACGAACAAATGAAAATCGGAATATTGGCTAAGAAACAAATATTTAAGAATATGAGCAAATAATTTATTATGTATTGTCCATTTCAATTTTGATACATCGATAGATTTAATTAAATCGTTTTCTCATTTTGTTTCCCAGTTCTTCAGTTTCTGAAATCAGCTTGTATGGATTCAAAAAAGATATTTTAAAAGAGATCCTCAATTTTACTTTCATTTATGTTTTAATCTGACTCTTACAGAAATAAGATAGTTCAAAATGCTAAATAGTAAGAAAAAAGCAAACTCAGACGAATAAATAGAATCACCCTTTATTTGGACAAAAAGATAAACATTAGCGGAATATATATTTAAGTACATTTCATATTTAGCATGAGAGTTCAAGAACTGCGATCGAACGAATCAGCAAAGCCTTTATAATGGAAGGAGAAAGTATATACGAAACCAAAAGAGGTAACAAGACAATGATGCCTCGAAATGTTAAGTACGATTTAATGATTCTAACCCTTAATATGCCACATTTAAAAAAACATTTCAGACGCAGATAAAATCACAATCGGTTAGTGAAGGTTACAATGACCGCATATCTGATAAGGCAAACAAGATCATCAGAAAGAGCATTTGCTCTTGATTTAGGGTCATAGTGAAACAACTGAGATAAGAGTTTGCTATATATATAATACTTGAAATCATATTATTCATCTCTTCTGAAAGAATATTGTCAACAGATTGTAACACGTCAAGAGATATTTATATGTAAAGAGATTCAGTGAATTGTATTTTCAAATTTAGTTTGTGAATAACATTTTAAAATGGAAATATTTTTTTACAAATTTTTTTAAGTGCATATGGACAAATGGGCAAAAATTATTGAAGCTGTTGTTATTAAATAGCAAATATCTGACTTATATCATATATAAATGCAGGAAATTTGAAGATAATTTATTTTCTGAGTCTGTAATTCGCATATATTTATTTTATTCATTAATCCTTTGGTAACTTTCAAATAACTTTAAAAAATAATTAGATGTATAATATTGACTAAAAAAAGAGAATGGAGGGCAGATTTTTAAAATTTTATTTTAAAATATTACTTAAAAAATTGTTGAGTTGCAGTCACAAGTGCTTATGCTTTAATTTTTATATATCTTTAATTTTAGTTATGACATTATGACACAAATGTTTTTGAATATGAAAAATTAAAAACAATTTAATAAACTGTGCATAATAATGATTCGCATAATTGAACATTACTTAGTAGATCGATTAAAAATTGAATGCTATTGTAAGGTTTTTTTAACATCGAAAATGCTTTGACTTCAAGATGGACTTTTCACAGATAATGATCGCGCGTGTACAAGTAAGAAAACTCAAAATATTCTCAAGCCTCCACTCCAATAGATATGAATACCGGAAGAAATTATGCTTTATCTCTTCATCTTTCCTGGCTCAACAGTGACTATGACTAGAATCGAATTCGGGATCTTTCTCTCTGAAAAGTGCAGTCCAACTACTATAGTTTAAAGCTAGCTCTTCTCTCACCACCTAAACAGCTCATGGTGAATATACTTACAATTGAAAGCTGCCTCAAAGAATTTTATCACCCCCTCAGAATTTTCTTCTAGGAGAATTTTTCACAGATATCATAAGATAGAAAACCCGGAAAACCTCTAAGCAACCACCTTGTCAGATGAGCATACAAAAAGCGGAAACATAGCATCGTTAAAAAGTCTTAAGAATCGGTTACCAGAAATTCTCTTTAGAAAAGTTTAATTTTACAGATCACTCTCTCTATTTGGATAATCTATTTTAAATTCAGTGAGAAGAGGTGGAACTATATGATTTATTAATTTCAATATATCTCAGTTTTAAGGTACACTCGGTCATACATCTCAACAAATGTAGAGAAGTAGGTGGAGTCTAATACCTCATCTAAACATAAATTTATATACTTCTGGAAAGTGTGGTTCCTGCCAAAATCAGTAGCAAATTGTTGGAGATTACCGCTGCCACACACCTCGGCATTGATTCAAAGAGAATTTGAAAGTGTTCTTGGGGTGCAGCAGACCAGGCAGCTTCCACACGTTGATAAGGTTGATCTGGTGTGGCAACTGGGGATGTAATTTGGGTTAATTGTTGAGCAACCAAGGACTACATGTTTTCTATTGGTGAAAGATTTGGAGAGCGAGCCGGCATGGGAGGCAATTCAATCTGGTGATCAACGAAGAGCCCTTGGACATGCGTGCCATGTGTGGGCGCGCATTATCCTGTTGAAATATGACTGTGGGCAAGCTTTGAAGGCTAGGAAGGACAACTGGCTCTAACACCTAAGAGATAAAGTGCTGGTTGCTTAAAGTACCGTCAATGCGTACTAGAGGAGTGCGACAGTGGTATCCAATACCGCCTCATACCATAATATCCGGTGCAGAACCAGTGCGGCGGTGCATAAGCATCTTCTCTCCACGGTATCTCCAGACTCGAATGCGACCATCGTGGTGTTATAGACAGAAGCGTGACTCGTCAGTATTTCATTCCATTCTGCCGTCCACATCCTTTTTTCTTCACACCATTGGCGGCGGAGACGTCTGTGGTTCTGCGTCATGGGTAGATGAAGTAATAGTTCCTTCGCTAATGCATGTCTTACGTCCGCTAAGTAAATTTCATGTTATTTGCATGTTTATTTCAGGGAGTTGCATTTACGGTGGCCAGCAGTGTATAATAAACGCAAAATATTACTAAAAAAGAGAAAAGTTTTTAAAAATTGTGATTAATTTATTACATATATTTTAATATGATTAATTTTTACATAATATATATTATTAATATGATCCCTATGATGATAGTTAAATCTTCATAATGAGTTAATTGTCAACATAATTAGATGTAATAAGCAAAATAAAAATTCATGATCTCTAAATTTTAAAATGTATAACATAACTGCATATTTTAATATTTAATAATATTGTCCAGTCGAATATTTTCCTCAAATTTTTTATATTAATATGGACTACAGGTATATGTTCATAAAGCTGCTATGTGTTCTAGGATATAATTCTGGATATAAATATAAGAATGGTTTGTTATGAAATATGATCACCTAATATACATAATGGCTACTCGTAAGATGAGTAAAAATACGAAATTAAAAAATAAATAATGTGTATTAAACATTTGTGTAAAGTATTCACAAACTTTTTCTATATTTTTTTGTATTTCTGTAATACAAATATGTATATTCAAAAAAAACTTTATTATTTCAAAATCTCAATTACTTAAATAAAATTACACAGAAAAGAGTTTTAAATAAATTTTTCTATCTGATTTTCGATAATCAACTAACTTTATTATGTTAGCTATCAATGATGTTGCATATTGCAATTTTTATCCCACAAAAGTAGCATAGCTCATTTTTTTAGACGTTTTGTTTTCATCTTAAGTCAACTTAAAAGGATAAAAAAATTTAAATTAATGATTTTCAATCTTTCATCATTTCCGCAATTTTACTATCGTTAACAAAATAGATGCAAGAACTAAAAATTGAGATGTCTTGTGTTATCACTTATAAATATCAACGGTTTATAAAAGTTTGAAAATTTTTTTGTGTCTTAATATTTTATTTCATAAATATTGTTTCTATTGACCATATTTTGTTAAAAACATTTTCTTTATTTATGTTTAAGTGATTTAAATTATTTACACAATTTTAAAAATATTGAGACAAAACTAATTTCAAAATTGTTTTACAATGATAATAAAATATTATATTCAAAAATTCATTTTTAAATATTTTCATCCATGGGACAAATGCAATAATATTACTTATTTATTTATTCCAATGTTCTCTGTGATGCTAATATGCATATTCTGATTTACATATACCAGCTGAATATACAAATGTGGTCAACCAATGGTTACTTTTTGATGGAATACCACAAATTATTTAGGAGAAATAATTATTGTACAATAATCTTGTCTATTATTAGATTTTTTATTTAATCTGCTCTAAATGATATGACTAAAACAAACTTAAAACCAATTACTAAGTGCAATCAAAATACGTTGGTTTTTGCGAATCGACAAATGAAACATAACCATAACATGTCATATCTTTGGAAAATCGGAACAAAATATTTTCACCATAAAATTACACATGATCAAACCGCATGCTGGTTAAAATTTCATATTAAAAATATTTCCTACTCTAATGCTCAAATTAATCTTATTATGATGAATTATTGAATCGTAGTTAATCAAAATTAACCAATATTTTCCGTTCAAATCTTGAATTAAGCTTGACAGGTAACACAAAAAAAATAGAGGGAAGTTGAATTGTAAATTCCAATAAATTTAGCATGAAATCTACTCAAATTAATAGTTAGATTAATTATAAATGAATTATTCTTTCTTAAAGAACTATTTGCATACTAAATTTCACAATCCAAAAAAATTGAGTTACGATTATTTTAGACCTAAATCATTTTGAGAAGAATTTTAGCTTTTTTTAACAATGATAAGTAGTTTTTGTATAAAAAATAAACTCGTCGCCAAAATGTAATCAACTGTTGAGTAAGTTATCACGTGACAATAAGAGGTTATTATATATTTAGCTCGAAATTATACGACCTTTGTTAAAAATTTACAAATGAAAAGGTCGAGGTGAGTTTTATCGTACAGTCTGATTGATGGTGCTCCGAGATATTGCCATTCCAACAAACAAAGACCTTTTGTTTTGAAGCTCAGACCATTTAGGCACTTGCTTAAACGTACAATAAGCATGAAAATAATTTTTCCATCTCAGTTAACAGGTATTTCGGTTGTTTCATTTTCCTCCATTCCGATGGTAATTATTGGTGTTGCTTAAGACGTTTAAGAAAGGCTTTTATTCACCTCAAAGAATTACCATTCTTCGTTGGCGATGAGTATTATTACATGTAAACGGTTTCATATGACTTTCACCTCTGGTTATGAATTTCGTGATTATATTAGCGTTGTTGTTGAATAAAAACCCTAATTTGTTTATTGTTCATGCTTGTGGGTCAATAAATAATATTTTAAAATAAGTATGAAAAAATTTGACGTATTTTAATTAAACTAAGATTAAACTTCCGAGCATAAATATATAGCATAATATAACAACAAACTAGAAACATCATGGATTTTACTTTTATTTGTTTCCATAAAGGACGTACTATTTTTGATAAAATTTATAAACTTCTATAAGAATTAATCATTTTAAACACCACTTTATACGAAATTAAAATGGTAATCTTTGATAAAAAAAATTTTTATCACACTAAATATTTCGAAATTTAACACGGCAATCTTGTTAAAAGAGTTATTTTCATTTTAGTCTTTTGAAACAGCAAATTTGTTGCATATAACCTTTTCAAGTAAATAATAAATGCGAATTCTATTCGATATGGTTCATTTTGACCATATTTTAGAAAGTTGAAATCCCGTCTACTTTACTTATTTGCATAGTTTCAGACAAGGAAATTACTGTTGTAACAGTATTGACTACTAAGAAAAAGGAAATAACGTTTTTAATTTTTAAAAAAATATAAAATTATAATGTTCCCATATTAAATTAATTTCTATAGATATATTCACATTGATGCAATACAGTGCAGCACAACTAACCAATAACTGATGAAACAATTTAAAAAATCTTGACTGACATTATTTCAAACAAAATATAAGACTATCATTAAAAATCTTACAACCAGTATATATGTAAATAAACATTCAATTATCATTTCTAATGATACCAATGTTTCCAAATTAAGTTGTTCTGTAAGTGCATACATAATATAATAAAATGAGTTAGTTCCACAGTAATAAATGGAATCTGTTTCGCAGCTAAATGCGATTTAAGTATATAAAATTCACTTAAATCGCATTGAGCAACATAATATATATTTTTCTTTGGAATCTTAAAATTACTTTTGTTTTTAGAATATCAAAGTCAAACATTCACTGAAATTTTGCTCTATTATCCTCAATGAATAATTTTTGGAAACCACTTGTATATAGGGTCTTATTGAAATCATTTTTCTTCCAGATGCATTTTCCTTTACATTCAAATTTGAAGAGGAGCTATATTAGAAACATTTTTTAAACATTGTTAATTATACACCAATAGGCATAATCCGTAGTTCGATATAAATGGAATGTTATTAAATTCCTCAGTTCTGGCAAGAAAATAAGAAAAAAATGTTAAATGCAATGAGTAAATAAACTCTCGAAACTAAATTAAGAAATAATGGCTTTGTTTGTAAATCTTATTTATGTTTAATGTTATAAATTATATGATATTTCTGAATATTTTTATAGGTGAGCACACTTTTTAAACATTTTAAGACCAAAACGAAAGTAATCAAGATCATAAAATTTCAACCGATGAATACAAAACGCTTTCATGATGTATTTACTGTATTTCTTCCTATACCTAACATAATTTTCTGGTGCTTAATCCGCAATTATATTTAAATAATTTTGCTTAATCATGTTCTTTAGTTATACTTTTCTCATTTTCATTTTGAACAAGTATTTAACTTGAAGTATTTAAACAAAAACTGACAACAACAGAAAATTAGATGATGCTAAATCATCAGAAATATATTTAAATCAGTCCACCAAATCAGTTTCAAATTACTTAAATCACAAATTACAATTGCTAAAACTTTTAGTAGAGATTTAAATGCATTCAAAAATGCAATGAGAAAAGAACATTGGACACAATTTTTACATGTCATCAGTAAACCACAAAAAGGGTTACTTATTTACAACCACAATCGCGTGAAAAAACACTCACACACACAATTACAGGAAAAACATACCAAAAACCAATTCTAAAAGCTATTTAAGTGGATGACTTAAAAATAGAAGTCACGTCTAAATTAAAATTGATATGTGAATGCAATTTAAAAACTGTCACATTTCGTACGTTCTTGACAAATGTTATTCTTAGTATTATTAATATCCCATCTTATTTGATGCAAGAGGCACAAAAAGAATCTCCTCCATAATCTGACTGAAACAATGACAAAAAGTCGCGATAATCACAGGCTTTAAAAATGTCGCCAGTCATCCATACTATTGCACTACAAATATTTTTCTCTTGTCTCGAAACAATGTCAAAAGTTGAAATCAATAAGCCAATCTACCCAATTCTCAGAAGAATGAAAAAAAAAAAAGACTGTGAGAATACAGTTTAAGATATCTAACTGACGACAAGAAAGTTGAGTTGAAAATGATTAACTTATTGAAATGGATCTAATGTTGAATAGATTGATATTTAATAGAAGTTGTGAATAAAAATTAATTGAAGAGAGCAAGCAATTAATAAGTGATATCTAATAATTGTAAAGTAAATTTAATTACAGTGACGAAAAATGTTGTTTAGTATAAATTGCTGAAAGAATGTTTCATTCAGAAAAATTTTATTGCCATTTATTGAATTTTTTTGCAAGTTTAAAATTTTATTTATTATTTAACTTTGCTTAATTTCAAGTTCAAATTTAAAGTATTTTATATTTTATTTAATTCAATTATAAGAAAGTATTTCTAAAGGACTCAATATTTATTTTCAATTGATTCGATTAGGAAAGTGATTAAGAAATATGACGAGTAAATATGTATGCATGTGTGAATGCGGGAGTAAAATTTTGACAACTTTTGTCAGCTAGATTTTAGGCTGTAACAGAAAACCAAATCAAATTTTAGACTTTTCTCTAGGAAATCTCAAAACTAGTCTATAAATCTAAAACCTTAAGGATAAAAACTAAAATACAAACAATTCTTATGTTTAATTGTATAACTTAGCACATTGTACTTCAGTCAAATTTCTTCTTATGATAAGAAAATGAACAATCCAAAGATATGATCTTAAATATATATATATATATATATATATATATATATATATATATATATATATATATATATATATATATATATATATATATATATATATATATGTATATATGTATATATACATATATATATATATATATACAAGCTGACCCAGCCACGCGTTGCAGTGGCTGAATTTTTAAAATACACAGAATCAATTTTTTCTAATACTTGGGTACAATCAAATTAATATTTTCTAAAAAAATTAAAATAGGTTCATTCATATGAGATTAAAAATAAAACGTTTCGCAAAAATTTAAAAGTAATAGGTAAAGTATCGAAATTTTGAAATTAATTTGACATTATTTTGAAATTAATTAGATAAGCACAACCCAACATATACTTTCTGAAATTACGTTTTATTAATCTTATATCAAATTATAGTTTGTAATCAGTGACTTACTTACAAAATATACTATATAAATTAAAAACATCTAAAAATAAATTGTTATAAATGGGGTAGATAACATTGATATCGAACTATTAATTTTTAAATTTTAAATTATTAAAACTAAAAGTTATCTAAGTACTACTTTGTGTACAACATTCCTGGTTAACCTGTCTTTCGCTAACACGAAGAGATTTGATGGTTTTCCTACACGTGAGCAGGCAACATGTAGCTGTCCATGTGAGAAACATGTTTTTCAAATCCAAACCGCAAATAGACATTGTTTGGCCTTGAGATTTATTCATGGTCATTTCGCAAAAGCTAAACAAATCGGAAATTGCAGCATTTTTAAACGGTATTGGAGATTCTGACGCTATCAGTGGAATACGTGGAAACAGAACGATATCTCCTTTAAATTTTCCGTCAAAATTGTTGCTTCGAGAATATATTCTGTCATTTTTTATGACTAAACGTGTACCGTTACATAATTGAGGTGGGTTTAAATTACGTAGAAGAATAATTGGTGAACCAATTTTCAATTGAAGATTGTGTGGTGGCATTCCTGGCATATCCAGAGAATTCAAAAATCCAGTTGGAAAGTTTACGGCTTCGTTTTCATCAATAACTGTGTCGATTGATTTAAAAGACATCAAATCACCGGGCAACATCTGTTGTATATGGAAGTTAATTTCGTTCACATCAACGTTTCCTGCTGCCAAAATAGCACGATTACAGAGCCAATTATCAAATTATAAAATAAAAATAAAAAAAATAAAAGGCTATCAAGAAATACTTACATGTTTTCGAGTTGGTATGAAAATTAGTAGAGAAAATCAGTAATAAATAAAATTTTATCTTACTATTTATAATATTAAAAATATTCAAATTGAACACTGCACAATAATAACACAATACAAAATATAATTATAAAAATTATTCACGAAAAATTGTTACAGTATGATTATACATCATAAAAAAATATATGTAAATTCTGTATTCAACCATGCGCTTGCGCTCGCACGTTAATTTTCTCTGGGAGATAGTATAATCTAGAAAAATAAACACGTCGCCATCTGCCAAGTACCTGTGCAACTTAGATGCTAAATCGCCAACTATTTGGAAATTACAGAACAAACTGATAAATAATCACTAATATCGTATAATAAATATTGAGAGCAATAATTAAGAGATAAAAACTGTTCTATCTTTTAAGTTGTACCATATTATAAATGGTTACAAAATTTTATCAAAATAGGTTCAGTAGTTTCGGAGTTTATCGCGAATATACATCGTGACACGAAATTTATATGTATATAGAATTGCTGACCCAGCCACGCTTTGCTGTGGCTGAGTAATTATAATACATTGAATCATTTTTTTACTAATTCCTTGGTAAAATCAAATTAATGTCTAAAAAAATTTAAGATAGGTTCATTCATATGAGATTAAAAATAAAACGTTTCACCAAAATTTAAAAATAATAGGTAAAGTATCGAAATTTTGAAATTAAGCGCAAATCAACATATACTTTCTGAATTTACATTTTATTCATATTATATTAAATAATAGTTTGTAATCAGTGACTTACTTATAAAATATACTATATAAATTAAAATTATCTAAAAATAAATTGTTATAAATGAGGTAGATAACATTGACATCGAACTATTATTTTTTTCAATTTTAAATTATTAACCCTAAAAATTTTTCCGCGGCATTATACTGAAGTAAAAAATATTAAAAGAATTTATTATTTGAATAAATAAATTAGATCAAAATGTATTGCTGAATAAATTAATAATTATCAAATTATAAAATAAAAATAAAAATAAATAAAAGGCTATCAAGAAATACTTACATTTTTTCGAGGTGTTATGAAAATTAGTAGAGAAAAACAGTAATAAAAAAATTTTTACTTTACTATTTATAATATTAAAAATATTCTAACTGAACATTTCACAATGATAACACAATACAAAGTATAATTATGAAAATGATTCACAAAAAATTGTTACAGTATGATTATACATCATGAAAATGCATGTAAATTCTATATTTAACCACGCGCTTGCGCGCGGACGTTAGTTTTCTCTAAGATGGTATAATCTAGAAAAATAAATACGTCGCCATCTGCCGAATACTTGTGCAACTTAGATGCTAAACCGCCATCTATTAGGAACTTACAGAACTAACCAATAGATAAACACTAATGTCGTATAATAAATATTGAGATCAATAATTAAAAAATAAAAACTATTCTATCTTTTAAGTTGGACCATATTATAAATGGTTACAAAATTTTATCAAAATTTGTTCAGTAGTTTCGGAGTTTATCGGGAACATACATCGTAACACGAAATTTATATATATATATATATATATATATATATATATATATATATATATATATATATATATATATATATATATATATATGTAATAAAATAAAACAATAATAAAAATTATGGATAAAGATTCGCCACGGAGAAAACTTCAGCACTTAAATGGGGTGAAAATGACACCCTCTCCTTTCGGTCAAGGGGGTAGGAAATGTCCTTTTCTAGCGCCGTTTTAGGAGCAGTTTTTTGAAATGGTGATGCCGGACTCAAAAGGTTAAGAAGATTTGAAACAGTTGATGTACTAAGAAATAAAATGTATATTTTGAATGATAAGGTAAGCACAATTTCATAAGATTGTAGAACCAATTTCAGGATACGGGTATTTGACTTTGGAAAACAGTAAGTTATTCAAGTGTTACATTAACAAGTATTACTGATGTGTTTTGTTAATAGCTCATCGAAATCGAAAAAGCAAGCCTACTAAGCCTAAAGCAATTCCAAGTCAGTTTTTTTTTTGTCAACAACACTAGAAATCTAAAGCAATCAATCCAAAATAGTCTTAATCAAGTGGCCACTATGCAAAAAGAGCCATAGAAAAACTTCTTTAACCTCAAGACTCCTTGCGAATTGAAAAAGGCGGACTTCTGAACATTGAAATGGGATGCAAATCTATATGATTAAACTACTTATTGACGAATGCCAATTTAATTTGAAATATGTCACCAGGCATGTTTTAGTCGGAAGAAAAATAGGCTTTCGAAATAATCCCCTTTTCATAAAATAAGATGACATTATAGACGGTAATATGAGCTGAAATAAGGATTTGTAGAGTTATGAATCTACATATAATCTAGAATGACAATTTGATAGTGCAAAACTATGCAGTCTAAATACCGAGATCTAATGTCGTGTGTTACATATTAAATTTTGTCATACGTCGATTTTAAAGTACGCGTTTTTTTCCATTAAAAGTATTAAATGAGTGATTGCGTGTGTTGCTTTCTAAAAGAAGGAAAACAGTTAAGAATAATCAAACTAAAATATATCAAATAAAGTTATGTGAAATCACACTTTTTGATTCAATTGAAGAAAATCGGCATAATATTCCTTAACATTTTAAGTGTTTATTCTGTGATAATAGTAAGAAGGGAGATTCATGATACACAATTCCTTGCGCTTTGAGGGATTTGAAGCTATTTCGTTTCCATATCAATTCGAAATATCATAAGTTATAAAATTGTACTAGATATCTACTCAGTCATATTTGAAAAAAAAGCATATTTTTTTTTATCATTTAAAAAGGTTATTTACTTTTTAAAATGTTCATTCTCTCTTCAAAATAAAAGGAAAATGCTTCCAAGAGATACAAACGGAATTTGAATATATTGTTGGACAGGATTAATATTTAATAAAATTAACAGTGTTTAATAAAAAGAATAATAAGAAGAAGGTGAGGCATAATATAAAATTGCACATGCTTTCAAGGATTTAAACGAATTGATAATTCTATTCTCATGCTGACACAGTATTGGTAGTATACATTTCCAAGTTCAGCAATAAAAATTTTGAAAAGCTATTTGAAGAAAAAACTTAGAAAATAAGTACAATTGATGAAGTTTTCTTAAATAATACAAGCAGCAAGGATCAGTGGTGGCATTTCGGATTTCATTTCGGGGAGCGAGTTTTGAAGTCAGAATTTAACCACAATGAGGAATGAATTAAATACTTGGGTGCGCGGTTGAAAGTGAGTATGTGGGGAGGAGAGATTACAAAAACGAAAATAATAGCTAAGACAATTTAATTAGTTTTGTGATTTTTAAAATAAAAAATTATCAAATTACTATTGGAGGTTAAGTAGACAAGTAGGAAGACGATTTGCAATTTCCTGTCTTTTGTGCATATTTCATTACAGTTTTACACCATTTACACTACAGAGATAAGTGCCTTTTGTTGTATATATATATATATATATATATATATATATATATATATATATATATATATATATATATATATATATATATATATATATATATATATATATATATATATATATATATATATATATACAGGGTGGCGCACAGCAGACGGATGGATATCGAAAGTCAATAATATACAAAATATTAAAAAACAACAATGTTTTTAATTTTGTTCATATATACTGACAAGGGAAATTAGAGTTTAGATAGTTTTGAATAAAATATCTCCCAAATAGCGGCCCTCACACTCCACACATTGCCTAAGCCTTTTCCTGAAAATTTCATGGACTCTTTCCAGCCTTTCTACAGGAACCTGTTGGATGCTGGCCTGAATGTTGCCTATAAGGGCTTCCAGGGTCCTAGGACGGTCGTTGTAGACGAGGGATTTTAGGTAGCCCCACAAGAAAAAATCACAGGGGACCAAATCTGGAGACCGCGAAGGGCGATGCGGAATTCCGAACGGAAAGCGCGCTGCGCGTGGACAATCGAACGGCCGTTTGAAAAAATATGCTTCCTCGCAAAACACACGCTGCACTACTGACCATTCCATCTTGTGAACTGACCTTGATATGCAGACAAATTTCCGATCTCGCTCTTTCGAACCACGACTCCTTCGAGCAGCGCAAACGGTTAAGAAGCGAGCAATGGCCTTTTCAAATTCCTCCGTCTGCCGCGCGCCACCCTGTATATATATATATATATATATATATATATATATATATATATATATATATATATATATATATATATATATATATATATATATATATATATATATATATATATATATATATATATATATATATAAGTTTTCAATCTACTGAGATATGAAAAGATCGTTCACAGCTGGCTGAAGTCATTGACATTGTCAAAAAAATTTAAATAGTAATGTTATTAGATGTTTATCTAGTAACATTACTTTTTAAATTTGTATTTTTACTATGTTTTTCTTCAAAATATTCAAGTTATTTTCAAAATTACAAAAAACTATTCATTGCTCAAAAATTTTGAATAAAGAAAAGTGAATAAAAATTCAAAGAAAATCATCATATTAAAAGGACATTGGCTTTCCCACCTTTAATATTATCACTTGCACACAACTTTTCGAATATTAAAATCAAAATTTCAAAATAATAAAACAACACCTGTATGGCTTCCACTCTACAACTCCATCTATAATCGAGTGATTTTAAGTTGGTGAAACATTTATGGAGAAGCTGCTGAAATGTATTTCTTTCTACAGGAATGGACGAACATGCAATTAAACACAAATTTAAGATACGTGCGTAACAATAAACATAATTTGCCATTGTATTACTATGCAGTATTCTTGAGGCTAAACCCTTGTATGATTCTTTCTATATAAAGGAAAACTGCAGCTAATTGCTTATGATTGGGAATGTCTCGAGTTTCATCAACTATTACAAAAAATTAACACGGCCATGTAATTTTATTTTGAATATAGTTGCATATCTACGATTTTCACAGATAGATGATAACATTTTGATTATCATTGTAAACATTTCTCTTTATTTTTAAGCACATTTCAACTAATAGTTTATAACTCTCAAATTCATTAAATTTAAAAAATTGCTTCTACTATTAGAACTTATTTTTTCATCCTGCCCCTTTAAAACAATTCCTTAACAAGCACAAAAAACTATAATTTCACAGACTTTTTTCAAATATTTTTGATTTTCAACTTCTTTTGAATACTGCTTATCAAGCTTAGCACAAATGGAACCTGATGATAAATTTTCGGTAAAATTAACCGATTAATTTTCTTTGTTTTTATGAGAATCACAGCACATTCAATTTTCCAAATGCCTTCGAACAGTTACTGAATCTTTAAATTTAAATACAGATTCAGTATATCCATTATTAAGATCTGAAAACGTTCTGCATCAAAAAAAAATATTATTTGCTAAAGGGCTATATTTTTAACATCTGTAAGTATTGCATCACTCTTTTCTAAACTTATGATTTTTTATCGAGTAGGAAACAAAAATTTCAGATTGATATGGGCCTAAAGTTACATTTAGCACTTAAGGATCATTAGCAGGGTCTCTTTCATGAATCACAGGAAAAATTATTGAACTTTTTTGAGAATCTTGGCTCAATTTTAAATTCATTATTATTCGTCCAATCTTGAATGAACAGGCGGATTCCCTCAAAAGTCACATCTGAAATGTCAATATCATTTTTTTCATTTCCTATTAACACTTTTAACTATATTAAGAGTTTTTGAAAAAAAGTTTCCCCCTGTCAAACGAAGGCTCTTAGAACTCATGGTTGATGAAGCATAAGAAAAAACATTTTTTAACATGAATGGATATTTCAAATAAATTCATACTCGGCACCAATTTTTCTTACCTGTGAGGAAAAGAGATCGATTCCAACCAATAAGTGTCAATAACAAATTCGTATTACTCCACACTAGTAGCTTGGTTACGTCGTGCACTTTGATGTGCCTCCTAATATTGAAAATTTCTGTTTTCAATGCAGTCATCAGACAAGTGCATATTCTTGTTCTGACCAAGAAAAATATAATAAGCCAGGATAAAAATAGTTAATGTGGCTGAAATGTCAATATCATTTTTTTCATTTCCTATTTCAAATCAAACATTTCCTCACTTTAATCACCCAAAAATTTGGGGGTACTTCCGTACGCCTATGGATGAAAAAGTTTTTATCATTAATATTATTTATTTCAATAAATTTTCCTTTATTTTCTTAGAAACTACTTTCTTCACATTGGATTTAAATGAAATTATTAAAGGATTTATATTGGTCCCATACATCTGTAGTTATTCTGGGAGAAGAAAAGAAACATTGCTTGCAGTTTAATTTTAGGTAATTTAATATTATAGAGAATTTCTCCAAAAGGCTTTATTTTATAACATAAACAATTTTTAAAATTTAAAAAGTAATAGAAAGTAAATTACTTTAATTTTTCTAAGATGAGACCCATTTATTTCTTTTCTCTAACTTAAAATTGTTATAAACTAAACATCGAGTCAATACTGAAATAATTAAGATAGTTTTTTTATAATATTGAAATTTAAATGATTTTTCTATGCATTGAATATTAGGTTTCCTTTTATAAATAGAAGTTCATTATGAGTACTTTGAGTTAAAAGTTTTAAACAGAAAAAAAAAACAGGCGAATTACATATTTGTATGATTAAACAATGTGTGTGTTCTGTTGAAACATCCGTAATTCATTGACAAAGAATCATGCTTACCATTAAATCGTTCTTGGTTGTACTGAATTCATTGTATTATAAAATGTATACACTTATATACTTTTGGTTATACATACATACATATATATATATATATATATATATATATATATATATATAAATATATATATATATATATATATATATATATATATATATATATATATATATATATATATATATATATATATATATATATATATATATATTTGTTTATAACCGATATATTATCAATGTAATGGTTTAAAGAATTGTTATTTAAAAAAATTTAAATGAATTATTTACTGATAAACCTCTATTTCAAATAAAACTTTCTTAAAAAACTAATTTTTTTATTTATTTGTAATTAAATTAACTTATTGATTGTATCTAATTTCTTTCTACTAAGCTCGAAATATTTTGTTTATTTTTATGTAACGCTTTTGTTTTTTATAATCACAAAATTGAGAGTAGGATAAGCTCTTTAGAAAATGCAATATAACTTTTTTTTAATTATTACTATATACTTATTAAAATAAGCAAATAGTAATGTAAATAAAGTAGCTGGTTTAAATTGGTTTAATATTTAAATATAATACAGTTTTAATAAAATATATGATTATTTATTACTGATTTTGTGGGAGAGAATTTCAACTTTCTGTTTACCGTATTCAAAAGTTTTAATGAAGAATATAAAAGTATTTTACCTAATCTCTGTTTCTCTCTATATATAATGACAGGAATGTTTTATGGGAATTTAAGAACACAAATTTTTTAACCAAACTCTACAGAAGATTTTAAAACTTTAAAAAAATACTATTTGCAAAATTTCAGTTTTTGATTAACAATTTATACATTACGATTTCAATTTCCTTCCTAAATTTTTATCATATGATGAATTATCTAGTTAAATAAATTTTCTGTTTTGTTTATAAAATAAGAATTAATTTACCACAATTTTATTTTTGCACAGTTGAAAGTAGTAAATTTTATAATAAAATATCCTTTCCCCTTCTATTTACATAATTTCTATAGAGTAAGTGAAACACTTGTTTAAAATTGCATTTTAAATTTTTTCTAAAAATAAGTAATGTAGTAAATGAAAAATCTCTCATTGCAGTTTTATATAATTAAATCCTGATTTTGGAAGGAATACAATTTTTAGAGATAATATTTTAAATTACCACTTAATACATATTTTCATATATTAATAATTTATTATTAAGTTCTGGGAAACAATAAAAATTTTTTAGCTTGACACTAATCCAAGGGAAAATTAACATTTGAATTCATCATTACATTTTATGTTATAACAGCCTCTTTTAACAACAGAAAAGAACTAAGTAAGTTAAATATAATAGATATTCCAAGTTTCTGTTTCATGAATAAAAAAGAAACAAAAATTCTTGCAGAACACAATTTGCAACCTTTGTTTCTTCGTTCTTAGTCATAATACAAGAAAGTAAACTACATCCGTCTTATAGTTTCAGACAATTTAGAAATGTTCAGAAACGAGAACTTTTCTTGTAAGTGAAAAGTAAACTAGGAAGTGAAAGGGTTAATAGGAAATTATTCTTAATTTATAAAGATAAATAAACAATGCATTACACATTCATATCATGGACAAATAAAGTAAACAATAGAAACAAAAGGGTTAAATATTCGTTTGCGGGGGCGATTTACAAGTAACCAAGGCTTTGTGCACTATCCCAAAAATTTTGCTACTTTGCGGAAATGTGAGAAGTTAAGATAATAATCTTTAAATATGAATAAAAATGACTTTAAACACTGAATAAAAATGAATTCAACTTTATTCTTTACCAAATACCATTGAGTGTTTCTATGTTGAAAACACATTCGTTCTTTTGGTCAAGGATAAAATTCAGAAGAGAGAAAAAGTATAAAGATAATACATAATAATATTTAAATCATTTATCTTTTAATTGATAAGAATAATAACAAACAGAAGATTTGATTTTTCAGTGGAATACTCTTTTTTTTTCTTTCACTCTGAGCGAAAATACAATTTTTTGTTACATTTTAATCAGTTGCAATTTCAAAATTGGTTTGAGATCACAATTAAATAATTCAAATACTGAATTACTTTATTGGTATTATTAACTCCTCGTAAACTAAGTCATATAAATACTATTATCTAAATATAACTTATAATTCGACAAAATTCATTCACATTGAGTTACGTGATTTAGGTGTTATCATCAATTACACACTTCTTCATGCTTCTTCGCATAAATATTTTATAATACTTCTTCGTATAAATATTGGTTTTTCGAAGTTATCAGATTCTTCGACATTCTATGCATGCAATCAAATATTGGCAAAGATAATAATCAATTATCGAAAATATCTATATTTAAAATCACAATTTGTTTGTGGTTATCGAATAATCTTGTATCGCAACTTTCACTTGAGGGAAAATTTCACTAATTAAATATACCAATTAAATTGCTTCTGTTGTTTTGTCAAAATTTTTCCAATTTTAAAATATGCTAAGTACGTTCAAATATTTCACATTGAAGAGATTATATATTATTTATAGACTTATATATGGATAAGGATTTTAATTTTAATTAGTAATCAGAATATTTTTTGCAGCAATATATGTTAAGTCTAACATAATATCCTACATTTTTGTTTCCAATTTTGGTACTAAATATGGTTTGATGTAAGTCTGATTATGAGAGATTTGTTTCCATTGCTCTTTAAAGTAAAAAACTATATAATTATACAACTAATATTGTCTTAGTTTTTAAAATTTCATTTTGTTGTAAATTTTATATTTTACAGAAAAAAAATTTTGCGTAGAGGAAAAAAAATAACGTAGAGCAAAAATTATTAAGCATTTGAAACTATCCAAATTATCCTCTTGTATAATCAAACGAATGTTTATGTAATTTATTTATATGTTATATATAAATATTGGTTAACAATTACCATCACATGATAACACCTGTCAAGTATATATATATATATATATATATATATATATATATATATATATATATATATATATATATATATATATATATATATATATAAACCAAAAGGATAACTACTTGAAAATATTAAACAATATTTGCAGTTAAAATTCATAAGGTTAAGATTATTTATTTTTTAGAATAAGAATTATTTAGAATAACTTTTCCATTGTATGATAATTGCTGCAACGGGAAAGAAAAAACCGCAAATTAATGTCATAAATATTCCATTTGCATTCCTGTATTTTTTTAAAAAGTTTACATTTTTAGAAATTCTAAAAAATAATAAAAACATTTTATTTACATTTTATAAATTAAATAATTATCACTTATTGATAAAACATATTTAAACGACAATGTTTATTTCTGGCGCAAACTGCTTAACAATCGCATCGATGATCGATTGCGTACGTATAATGAAATAGAACCTTTTTTTTCAATGAAACAAAATTGAATTTTGCTGTATTTATCTGTGTTTTACTATCGGTGCTTTGTGATCGTAATGCTTCTTTTATCATTAAATCATCTTTTGCAAAAATTTGATTTTTCATTGTTTATGTCTCCTTTAATCAATCTTTACGTAAAAAAAATAAATTTATAAAAATCGATTGAATATATTTAATTTAAAATAAAATTTTGAGCTATTTTATTCATCGTATCTACTCTATACTACTTTGGCTTCTTATTAAGAAATAAGCTATTTCTTTAGGATTATTAGCGGGGGTATAATGGAAAAGTACCGAATTTTACTAGGCTATTTTTTTGTTCCATTTTTTTAAAATTAAGTAAGCTTTATATGTGTCTATATGTATTTTATTGAGACAGTTTAACTAATTTTTATAGCACTATTAAGAAATGTTTTTTCACATTTCAAGAAGATAAATTTGACGATCGAGGGTCAGTTTGTGCTCACGGAAGATAATCTGTTTTGAACTGAAGATTTAAATGTAGATTTCAAACAACTACGAATATCCATTAGAAATCATTAGAAATATTAACTATCAAACCATAAAATTCAGTGGAATAGAACATTCTGACCTTGAAATTCAAGGCATTAAGGTTACTTGGAGGGGCAAAACCTTAAATATCTATAATATGTATCATCCCCCAAACAATAAGGGTCTGCCTTCTAACATGCATAACTTCCTTGTGGACAACACTATTCTGATCGGAGATTTAAATGCAAAACATACTAGTTGGGGGTGTACTGAAGAAAATCGAAGAGGTAGTGAACTCATTAAGATGGTAGACGATTGTGGTTTCATCTTTTTAAACGATGGTACACCAACCCATGCATCTTACAGTTATGACACCACTGAAGCACTGGATGTTGCTATTGTTAGCCCCAGTATCTACCTGGGGAGTTCCTGGTCAGTCCACGAGAACATTGGTAGCGACCATCTCCCTGTTTTAATTGAACTAAATGGTGAATTGCCTGTTTTTAAAAGCAATAAAAAGTACTGGAATTTCAAGAGGGCTGACTGGGAGTCCTATACCCGTTCTATTGAAACCGATATTAACTCTAAATCCATGACAAATATTCTTGATTCTGATTGGCTCACCCTGAAATCAGTTATTATAAATAATGCTAAAAAGGCTATTCCCAGGGGTAATATTAAGAGTTTTAAGAAATATTTTACCCACAAGTCACCAGCTCTCCAGCCTTTGTTGGAGGAGAGAAAAAGAATTCTCGGCGCCCTAAATGAGCCTAAGGATATTTCTCGTAGAATTAATTTAAACAGAGTCAATGCTGAGATTAAACTAGCCTATGCACAATTCAAGAGAGATAAATGGAATGAACTTTGTTCTGGGCTTGATCCAAGGGTCTCTAATAGTAAATTATGGAAATTAGTGAAGAGTATTAGTAAGGAACAGCCTCAGGAAGAACTATGCAATACGATTCAAGACACAGACGGCCGAATTCCCCAAACTGATTGCGAGGCTGCTGATATCCTTGGTGCACACTATCAGAAAACTAGCAAGCTTAGCTTCTCTCATGTTGACAGATCTATCACGAAGAGAGCCAGAAACATTGTTCACGGGTGCCGTAGTTCCCGCGAGGGGATACCCATTTTCTCAACTGATTTTCGTTTGCACGAATTCAAGGCTTCCCTCATGGATACTGATTTACAAAAATCCCCCGGTCCTGACGGCATTCACGGATACTTCATTGAACATCTGGGTCAGGCTGGAAGACAGAGATTCTTGGACATAATAAACTTATCTTGGAAATCGGGACGGCTTCCCCAAGACTGGAAAAGGGCAACCATCATCCCTATCAGAAAGCCAAACAAAGACGCCAGTTCTCCCGATAGTTATAGGCCCATCGCACTTACATCTATTGCGTGTAAGATAATGGAGAGGATGATTTTAAAGAGACTTTTATTTTATTTGAATTCACGTGGTCTTTTCCCCAAGGAACAATATGGATTCAAATCAGGACATAGTACTACAGATCAGGTGCTTTATTTAACCCAGAGGATTCGAGATGCGCACAATTTGAAGCCTACAAACCACACAGTGGCAGTTTTCCTGGACTTGTCGAAGGCTTTCGATACTGTTTGGAAACAGAGACTTATTACCAAGCTCTTTGACGGTTTTGGAATTCGCAATAGGGCCTTGCCTTGGATATATGATTTTCTAAGAGACAGAGTAATCAGGGTTAGATACAACAACTCCAAGTCCAATGGTCTTAAGTTGGGACAGGGTCTTCCTCAGGGCTCCGTTCTGAGCCCTATTCTTTTTACACTATTTTTGAGTGGCATCGAGAAAGTTATCTCCAGGAGATGTGAAGTAGGATTGTTTGCGGACGACATAGTCCTCTGGAACTCCGGTGCCAATATTGCTGACTTGGAAAATAATATCAACCAGACTCTAGTTGATGTGTGGAACTTTGCTGAAAACCACAAATTACGTTTTAATCCTTTAAAATCCACTACCAGTTTTTTTACAACAAATAGAAAGCTGTACAATTACCAGCCTAGGATTTTTCTGAACAACCAACCTCTCTTAGTGGATAGATATCCAAAATACCTGGGTTCTGTTATGGACCCTGAGATTACAAGCCATAAGCACATCGACCATCTTGTAGAAAAATGCAGAAAACGTCTGACTATCCTGAAATATATATCTGGACGCGACTGGGGAGCAGAAGCATTTACGCTTAGAAATACTTACATCGCGCTCTTAAGACCCATTCTGGAGTATGGCTTCCCAGTTTACTGCTGTGCCTCTAAGACTAGCCTTCAGAAGTTTGAGCGAGTTCAACTGAGCGCAGCTCGGATTATTACTGGTCTTCGAAACAGTTGTCCTAACGACATTGTTCTATACGAGGCGAATTTGCTACCACTCAGTCACAGAAGAGACTCAAATCTTGTGAAGTATTTTAATAAACTCTTTTGTTATGGCTCCCAAAATCGAACCTCGGACTTTCTCAGGGGCTGGAATAATAACCAGAGACTAAAAAGAAAAAGTCCCCTTAGTCAGATAGCCAGTGATAATGTTATCTCTAATACTGTAGAGTCGCATTCCTTGAACCCATGCATTGACCCATCTGAGGGTCTTAACGGGGTATATTTTCACCCTAATCTTCCTATCGAGGTTAACAAGTCTTCAGATCTTCCTGAGTATTTAAGGCAACTTGCTCTTGAGTTGATCAACAATATCCATGATGAAGCTGTGCTTATTTACACGGATGGTAGCAGAAATGACAGAACTTGTTCCGGTAGTGGGGTATTTATTAAGTATCAAAACGAATCCCACCAAATCTCAATCAGAAACCCCGACGGTTGTTCCGTCTTTCGCAGTGAACTTATTGCAATTAATGTGGGTCTTGATACGGTTCTTTCTCTCCCTGGGAATGAGGAAATTTGGATTTTGTCGGACAGCCGGAGCGCCATCCAGCATCTTACTAACTGGCACAGAGTCCGTGATAATACAGGAGTAGCTATCTTGGACAAGCTTAGACGACTCTCCTTATCTCGTGAGATTCACTTACAGTGGATCCCTTCCCATGTAGACATTGCGGGTAACGAATTGGCTGATGCCCTAGCAAAAAGAGGTACTGACGAGCCTTTGCTTACTCCGGCGTCTCTTACCTATTCTGAACTATACTCTAGACAGAAAGGCCTTGTTCGGTCTGCATTTGCCATTCCCCCCGTGCACCATTGGTACCAGGGTAATCGTCCTGGCGGATCTCTATCCCTCCGGTGCAGCAGACTGGAACAAACTACAATAACTCGTTTTCGAAGTGGCCACCTAAGATCATTGGCATTTAACAACAAAGAAAAGAAATTTCCAATTTGCGCTAAGTGTTTCAAAGCCAAGCCACTCCGGATCATATCCTTGAGTGCTTGGGACTCGATAAAGAAGATCTTCTGGAGCGACCATTATTGGTCATTGATTTCCTGAGAGTGTACAATATCATAGACTTGGTCTAGCGCTGCTAGACAACAGGGATCAGCAACAACAACAACAACACGAATATCCATGCTCGAAATTAAAAGATTTGAATATTGGTAATAAAATAATAAGGTTTCAAAATTAAAAATGTAGTAAAAACTTTTCAAATATTCGTAGACTCATGTGAACACACATAAAAATTTTTATTTTAGAAATTTTCTGTTCAGTGAAATTAAAATTATGTGCAATCAGTTATATTCTCCAAAAAATCAAATTTAATCTCTGATATAGAATAAGAAATAAATTTAAATAATACTTAATTTTTATCTCAGAGGAAGTTTTAATGTAAATAAATTACCTTTATCCCTTTTTTAAATTCTTAAAACATTTATATAATAAAATATTAAGTTCAATATTTATGTGATATCATTACAGAAAAATTGTGCATATTGGAGAATTAAATAATTTTTAACTGTAGAAAATACACAAGCAAACATTTTTAAGTATTTCATTAAGACATGTTCTAATTTTACATATATAAACATTTCAAGGTATATAACTATCATAGTTCGTAATCTATCAATAGGCGAACTATTAACTGGGATAAAAATCGCTTTCGTCATTTAATTAGTAGTAATATGACAGAAACAGTTTTGGAGCTTTATGCTCATAGGCTTATAGCTCGCATTGAGTAAGATTGAGTTTTTTGACAAAACTCGTCAAAAATTTAGAGCACCATTTTGGTATTATTGTAGATTATTGTGATACACTTTGTTTTTCTATATAAATCGTAATTTAAAGATATTACTCGCATTCATTTGATTGAATATTTTTCAGTTGCCATTTCGTCGGTCACCCATTTCTGCAACAATTATTGTTTGACTAGATGCTTATGTTTCAGTAGCCAGATATACAAGATTGAAACTACCTTTGGCATTTTGAAGTTCTTTCAGAATTGCCATCGATTGCAAGAACATGACATTCTAATTTATAGCAAAGGTTTTCTGGATAACTTCGTTAATTATGCTCCAATTTGATTAAAATTTTCATATACCGCAAAAATTTTTTTTGCAGAAACAGGTTTGAGTGTATCATAAGGTCGTAATACATAGAATTGATTTTCGTTTCTTGTTCAAATATCTTTATATTTCTACTTGTGCAAAATGCATTATGATTGATTCTCATATACGTTTGTAAAAATCACAAACGTATTCATAGCATTATATAAACTTTAAAATAGCTCAGAAAACATTAATTTCACTTAAATTATGCAAAGATGCCAATTGAAATTGTAAGCATTGTAGTGAAATTGAAAGCCAAAGAAACTGTAAGTACATTAAAGTTTAAAAATGAGGACAATATTAATTAAATGTAAATATTTGAATAATACAATTTTTATAGTGTACGATAAAATCTATAATATATCATTCTAAATTTAGTAATCCATTATACAGTTCCAATATAAAACATATATGCTCAAATATTTCAAAAATTTAAAAATAAATATTTCTCATATTTTTTGATTTTTTTTAAAAAATAGTTCGATAAAAATGATAATTTTCCCCAACAAAATAGATAGATGTATTTTAAACTTAAAAATCCATAAAGTAGTTAAATTTTACTATACTTAAAGAACTTATTGATTAAAAAAAATTATAAGTATTGATTTGACGCAAAACTTGACTTTGCTTAACAAATATTAATTTTTTCAGAAAATTGAAACACTTTTAAATTAATGCTTTAAAAAATATGTTTATGTTATGTTTGATTTAAATTGGAAAGAAATTTAAAATACGCATTCAATGATTAAAATTAAGAGCAAACTATTCATTATCATAACAAATAAACACATTTTTCATAGATATTGTACATATAAATATACATGCAGAAAGTTACAATTACTTGCGTAACAACTCAGTATTTGCAATATCCCCTTATTATATACAAAAAAATCTTAGTATTTAAAATTAAAAAATATATTTAAAAACATAGAGATTATAAATGCAAGTAAATATTTTCAACTTTAAAATTCAAGTACATAGATTTTCCGCATGATAAAAAATTTATATGTAACTGTAAAATCATTTTTTTAAAAAATAAATACATAAATAACATATGTAATTATGGGGTTGAAATGATATTCATTTTATTTTTTGTCATAATTTGACACCATTATATAAGCATATGTCCCATATAAATAATAATTGCAACCACGGTTTTCAGTTAACTTTTAATGTAAACATCTTAATGAAACACAAGCACAAAAAATAATATTTACAAACCAAATTTAAAAAGACAAATTTTTATTTTTGGTTATAAGTTTTATTCCATAAATCTCAAAATATAACTACAGAATATACATTCATAGGAAATATATATTTCCAAATATAATTTTTATTTTAAAATTAACTAATAATTAATAAAACTTGCATTTCTTTACATATGTTATACAATTACAAAACATAATATAATAAAAGTGGAATGATATATTTTATGAAGAAAACAAAAATAATAATGCAACAATTTTATAAGAAAATGAAGAATTAACAAAGTCATGATGCAAACATAGAACAAATGAATAAAAATGAAAATATTAAAATACCACTTGTGTGAATTCACTTATTAAAATAATGCATACATATTCTTACACAAATTATATCTTTATAAAGAAATTCTTTTTTTAATGAGGTGTTATTTAATAAATAATGCATTTAAGGGTAAGAAATTTAATGAAAGTTGGTAAGAATAACAAAGGCCTTTCACATAATTTCTGAATATATTATTACATTAAAAATATAAACAAGATGCAATGAAAATAAATGTCCAAATACCAAAAATGTACTGATGAATAATATAAACACCTCATTATGAAAAAGCATAAAAAAATTCTTGCCATTTAACTCTCCTCAAATAAATTTAAAAAATTTCATAATACACAAATAATGTTGGAAAAAGATCTGAACTATATGGACACAATGCTTATACATCCTCAGAAAAAGCTACTATGGAGGTATTTATAATCACAAATGATATATTACTAAAATAATTATAAAAATGGAAGATAATTCATCGCTTATTAATACATGTAAAATAAGCTATGTAATTAACTATATGCATTTAATAAGTGATCTGTTCTACAAGTTCTTATAACCTAAATTATGTATATTACTGAAAGATAAATATATACTTGATATTCATAAGTATGAATGTGCAACACTAAATTATCCTATTTACATAATAATGATTTTGAGAAAAATCTTAAGAGATATTTAAAATCACTTTCATAAATGGCTATACAAAGTCTTCATGTTGATAAATCCCCATCCAAGATGAAAATATTAAAAAAAAAAAAAAAAAAAAAAAAAAAAAAATTATATGTGAAAATAAATAAGTAAAATATTTTGAAAAATTTCAATTTTTGCATATATTTGAAAACTATTAAGTTTTAGTACCAGGATATCAATAATAATCAGAATTAAATAATGCTATTAATGGAAAATAATCTCAGAGATGTAACAAAGATTTCGTTGAATGCGGCTGATTACTGGTTTATATTAAAATAAATTCAGTGAAATCAAACTGATTTAATGAACAAGCAAAATGTTCATGCAAATAATATAAACAAATTTTTCTTTTCCTTTTAACTTACCAAACACAAGTTACTCAATAAAGCAGCAGAATAAAGAAATTTAAACAATTAGTTGGGATATCATAAAAAACTGAAAAAAAGAATCTTTTTTAAAATTTGATCATAACATAAAAATATTCAAAGTCTGTCATTTTGACAAAAAATGATCTTTCTGTCAGTGAAAACTTGGTATAAAATGCATGTTTTATGGAGCAGGAAGTAGCTTTGAGAAAAATATAGGAAAATCCAACATAATTTACTTTTGTATAACAATTTTAGAGTATATACACACACATATATATTTCTCTGAACATAAACACACACATTTATAAATATATTGAAGATTTTCCATCCGTAAATCCACATAATTTGAGCAAGCCAGTAGAGTTAGGAAATGCTACCGATTATCTCAATCATATAATCAATGAATAAAATAAAATCAAAAAATATAAAAATTCAACATAAATTTTTTTAATTAATAAATTTTCATTAAAATATATTTTAATATAGGTAACATGCATATAAGTTTTATTAGTTAAAAATATTAAACTTAAAAAATATTTCCACATCTATAACACTAAAGATAATGGAGAGTTTGATAACTAATTTCAAAACTAGAATAATGCGCTTTGAAAAAATATAAATCTTTTCGAAGAAATAGATAAGCTAAATTATATATAAATATATATGTGTGTATGTATTATATTCTTAAATTAGCTTTAGTGAAATTATTTTTTAAATAAACATACATTAGAATAAACAAATCTCAAATTTGTATTTCAACATTTTATTCTGAATTTTACCTGAGATTAAATAGCTTGATGCTTGATTGAATAGTTTTCAATATTCAACTAAGGTATATATACTGCAGTCGAATCAGCGATTAAATGTCATTCACATCTCTAAATAATTAAATGAAAAATTGTCATATATTGTCATGTTTTGAGGAGAAAAATTCCTTCGGTGGGATTTAATAAACTGAGGGAGAAAGACAGAAACACTGTCAAATAAACAATATAATAATGGAAGCTATGTTTTAACCTTTCATTCTATTAATGACTAATCTGTACAAATATTTACAAATTCAAGATAAGTTATGGATACTTAGATATAGAAAATGCATCTTTCTTTAGGTGGGATATTTGTGCAGTAAATCCAAAAAATTAGTAATATTTTACTATCTACTGCAGTAAGGAGGAACAATTCAGTTTTCTAAAATCTGAAGCAAAACAAGTATTTAATAACCATGAAGCTAAGTTGGAGGCATGTTGCTATGGAATTTTTGAAATCAAAGTATATATATATATATAAGTTTGTCACTTACTAACTTATTTAAGGTAGAGTTTTCATATGAAATGCGTATCAATAAAGACTTAGCAAAATTATTTTTCCTTTTGATTTAGATCAAATAATTACTTCATAAATGTATATATAAAAAGTATTTTTCGAAAAATATGTTTTCTAATTTTAGTATCACTTAAGAAGATAATATTATTAAACAAAATTTAAGCACAGAAATTAGTATTTTTTTAAGAATTCATACAGTTTAATATTTATTTTCACACAATTGTTTTTACCATGTAGAAAGCAATATAAAACTATGATAATATAATAATTTTAATTTTCAACAAACTAGAGTTATATAATAAAATGCATTTTTAACTGTCCAAAGAAAAAAAAAATTGATAATATTTAGTAAAATGATTTATAAAGTATTTGATAAATATTCACTATAACATTTATCGCAAGTACAATTCAACAATTTAAAATACTTTTATTATTCAACATAAAAATGTATTCAATAGAAGAAAAAAATTACAACAGTTAAGCACAGAATATATTTATCATAAATGGAAGAAATATTAACTTTTAAAATCAAATTTAAATATGTTTCAGCTAATTTGAATTACAGCTAACATTTACACAAATAATGACAAAATTCATCACATTTTTTATTAGAAGAATATAAATTTACTTTTTCTATTTAATAACATTATGATATATAACTAAATTTAACAAAATTCTAATTACTTTTCATTAAAAATCTTATGTGCGTTTTACAAAGATAAAATTGAATTCATTATACAAGATTAAACAAAACATTCGAATAAAATTTATGTCACAAGTAAAATAAAAAGCACATTTCTAAATTGAAGATACCATTTGCTAATAGAATGAATAATAAATTTTAATTTTAACAAAAAATAAATTTTATCAAAGGTGGAGTCTAAGAACTAAAAATTTAACTTTTACATTCTACCAAAATGCTATTCTTTCAGAAAATTTACATGTTCTAAGAATGATGTTTTTGTACAAAAAATACAAATAAGAGAATCATCAACTCAATGCTGGTAGGTAAAAGAAAATTATTCATAAAATTTAAATTAAAAGTAACTCTAACACAATGATATACAATTAAATAATATTCCGAAAATTCTACAATATTTAACAAATATATAAATGCATAAAGATAATAATTAACAATAAATTAATGTAAAAGAATTCAACATTCACCATATTTTTTAACTATCCATATCAATTTGTAAAATAAAATACAAAATAGGAATTTTAATTTAAAAAAATGAATTGTACAAAGATTAAAAGTTGGCACTAAGTTTAATGACAAAGAAATGTGATTATGTTACTCTCACATAAATAGAAAATCTCTTAACTCATAATGTAAGAAGCATTTATTTAATAAAAATATAGTCCTTTTTTCATCTTCTTAAACTTATTAACAGTTATATATACATACTAATTTGGCACACCAATTTCTTGAGAATTAATAAATTCATGTAACTGCATATTTTAAGTTGATTACATAATAAATTGAAAATATTTGCATTAGAAAAAAATCTCATATTATCATCATTCGAACCAAAAATATTAATTACATTGTTAAAAATTTCAATTTAAAATTTTGTATCTTGATAATTTTATAAATTTTTCTTTTATTTTATTCTGCATTCATAACTGAATTAAAATAAAAATTTTACAAAATTTAAAAAAAAATAAATAATTTTAATTTATAAAAATAGCATTAAAATCAATACAATTTGGACAGTGCCTTGTAGAGTAAAAACTAATTCTATTAATCAAGCAACGCCTCCAAGAATATACATATTTATAAAAATTTGATCTGAAATTTGAAGCAGAATATTCGTATTATTTGTCATTAAGATTTAGGTAGAACTTAACAATTATGAAAGAATAATGCATCTTTTATTTGATAACTTTCCTTCCATTGACAAGTAATTATTTTTGTTTTAATTTAAGATTATTATTCTCATTTTTTAATATTTTCAATTCAAACATTTTTTTGAAAAAATTTTAAAGGAAGAGAGATAAAAATGGAGCATTCCAGAAACTTCTAGATTGTATAAAAATGAAATTGCATTTTTAGTACAAATCTGTTTTATATCTACATTTTCTATACAGCATGTATATACTAATAATTACATATTATTAGTAAAATTGTTAGTAAAATGATTACATATTATTAGTAAAATCATATTATTATTTAAAACTAATAATAAAATAATATTATTAGTTTTATTAACAAAGTATGATCACATTTCTGAACTATAAAGTATATAAAATATTTTGAAAGATGAATATAATTGCTATAGATAAGAAGAATCAATAAAATAAACTGTTATACATATAAGAGAATCTTATAAAGATTAAATGAAATTTACAACAATAAAATTTAAATATCATTAATATATTAATGTAAAGAATTTTGTATTGACTCATGAATTTTGTTAAATAAATGAAAAACATTTTTGTTAAAATATATTTCATGATTAGGAAATTATTATATAAGCAGTTGATTATAAAGACACTGATTTTCTACTTTATATTAGGTACTCCAATTTTAAATAACAGAATGGTTAAAAGCATTTTAAATATGCATATATATAGTAGTTAAATCTTTAAAAATATATGGCATTTTTCTTCAGCCAGAATAGACAATACCAAATTATTACACAGTCAATATATATATATATATATATCATAATCAGCAAATATTTTTATAAAGACATTAAATTTTAAAACAATAATGAAGACATTTTAGAATTAAAGTTGAATTTAAACATCATAGTATCCTCACCTCTCAAAAATGATTTAGAAATAAAATTTCACAATAAAATGCTTTTTAAAAGATTAAAATATGTAGCAGAATAAAAAAAGAAAAAGCGGAACATAACAAATATAAAATTATAAATCAATAATATATCAATAAATAAAATATAAAATTATGACAACAGATTTAAATTTATACTTTTCAAAAAACTAAATTTTATGAAAAGTATATCCTTGCAAAATTAACATTATAACATACATTATGGTAATTTTGAAATGTTATACTTTTCATCAAATCCAATTTTTTGAAAAGTATAAATTTATTAAAACATTGCAAAACAAATAATTATGTTTATAAATAATTATAAAAAAATAATCCCAAGCTTTTAGGATCATAATAAATAAGTTTTCATTATATCAGAAAAAAACTTATTCTATTTCTAAGTTTGAACAACTATATAATGCTCTAAATGAAGCACTAAGAGATTCTTTGAGAAAAGATTTTTTACATAGAAAATAAAAAGAATACTGTATCAATTTAAATGAAAGTATCAAGATTATGAAAAAACCTTTAGGTTACAAAATAGTTAAAAAGTGTCATGTAGCCATACATTAGTGTAACAAGGATTAAACATAACAACATCATAAACACAAAAGCCATGATAATAAGCACATCAGAATATAGGAAACACCAGTCTTCCATATTAAATTTTGGTTTTGTAGCTGGTTGCGATTGATGGTTATAAAATGCATGTACTTTCAAACCTTTGTTGGAAGTGTGATACTGAAAGAAAGTTTTTCAAAATAATAAAGATATATAGAGTAAAAAAATACAGTAACATACATTAAGTACTTATATGGCAAAGTAATTTTTTTCCAAACTAAGGAAATTACTGATATAAGTGATTATTTAATTATTTTTTCAAAATCATTTAATATAGTATTATTTTAAAATGAGATTATTCCACAAGATATTTTTGGATTCATGAGAGTTGTCTAATTATGCTAGATATAATCCCGAGATTAGAAAAAACAACAGTACAGAATATTAAAAATACATGACATTTAATGGAATGCAAAATTTTTGTATATTTTATTCTATGCAGAATACTGCAACTTAAATAAAAAATCAACTAAAATACAAAATAAAAGAATTCAATTGAATAAAAAACAGCAAATTTCCTTATTTTTAAGTTTTATAATAGATAAAAATAATATATGTTCTTTTTTTAAAAAAGTTAAAAGTTTATCAAAATTTTAAATAAAACGTACAAAGTAATTTTACAAAAATTAGAGAATAAGTATAAGAGAAGAATAAACAGTTTTTTTTAAGGCATATAAAACTATAATAGGCTGTTTTCAAGCATGTAGACTTTTTATAGCACAAATTTTTTGTAAACTATCTACTTGTAGCTTGAATCGTTTGAGATAAGATTGATAAAAAATTTTATGCACATTAAAACAATAATAAACTCAATATATGTTATTCACATTACAATTTTTACAGTCAAAGGCTTGATTGATATATATTAAATTTCAAATTTATAATTTTTTATATTTTTTTTTACATTATAAAGTTTCAAATGGTAAATAAAATAATAATGGCATATTCTACCAACTTTTTTTTTTGTTTTTCTAACAGTTAACATATTGAATCAAATGACACACTAAAAGTAAAAGTGACTTCTATATAAACAGGTGCATATTATACATCAATAAATTAAGTGTTAAACTGCAAAATCATTTTACTTGGATTATTTTACAAAAAATGAAATTTTTTATTATTTAATTAAAATCATTGTAGTTTTCCATTCTGTAATTATGGTTAAAAATACTAACATAAAAAGAATTTAAATCTGTCAAATTAATATCTTATTACATTATACTAACTTTGAGATGATTTTTTAATATTAATTGCTATTCAGTTTTCTTTATAAAGTATAAATCAAGAATTATCTTTATTTATTATACATTATAATTCTACACAAAGCTTTATTAAACAAATGATTTATTAGTAGTTATTTTTAACACATAAAATATTGTGTCAAATGATCTGCTTAAAGTAAGCAGAAATGTGTTTTGTTATAATAAATTTAAAAATAAATATTATAGTAGAACATATTTTAGCTTTTTACACTTTGTGAAATATTCCTTGAAAAATTTAATTAAATAAATCAAATACTTTTTAAAAAAAAAAAAAAAAGCCATAGTTATTAAATAAACATTAAATTTAATAGGACAGACAAGATTTCTTTTGACTTTTGTATTTAAATTGTGTTAGAATTAATCAATTATTTAAGGAACTTCTGAATCTAAAATGCACTTTGAGACAACACTTTATAATTTTGAATAAGGTTTTATGATAAAATCGACATTAAGCCTCTTAACTTCAACAGATTTTCATATGAATAGAGAAACATAACTCTGCAAAAATTAATGTCAATAGAATATATTGGACAAGATAGTCTCTGGTTTGATTAGACCTTGCTATCATGATCTTAGCTCATCTTTCATGATTAAAATTAAAAAATCATATGATTCATACATATGTATGAGTAATAATATTATATACATTTTTACACTTTTTATGGGATATTAATAGCTAATACATAAATAAATGCCTTATAAACATATTGCTTTAAAATAAACAATAATGTTTGTTTAAAATCATATAATAAAATTGTATTACAGAACAATATAAAATTTAAATAAAAGAATTTAACCAAAATTGAGACAAAAATGACTTAAAATAATTTACATGGACAACAAAATAATATTTAACTAAATAAACACACTTACTTTCAATTTGTTAATCCCACTATCAGTGATAAGAACACAATCATATAACTCAACTCTTTCAAGATTTTTGAAAGTAAGAAGATGAATGATGCAAGTGTCAGTAAGCAGAGGACAATTATCCAATTCAAGTGTTTTCAGGGAGGAACTGGCACATACACCTTGACTCAGCAAGCGAACCCCTTCATCTGTTATCAATTTACAACTGGATAAAGACTAAAATAAAAAAAAAATAGAAACATAAATAACTTCAATGCATAATATCACAAGTAATAAATATAAGAAATATGCATAAATACTGTAATTCAACATCACATAAAAAACAATTCTTTATTAAATTTATGCAGATGTGTTGATGAAAATAAATTTTGAATTTTATAAAGTTATTAGAAGTTTTATGTACTGTAATTGAGAGTTATCCATTTTATCAGTTATATAATCATTTGAAAAAGTCTGAATTTCATATACAATTTAAATAATTATAAGTAAAAAATATTCTATATTGTGATATTTTTTATATATTTATGGTATAAATTTGATAATTAATACAAAATGAATATATTACAAACTTATTCACAAATAAAAGTTTTTCAGATAGTTGTAATTTTTTATTAAGATCAATTATTTTCAGATTTTTCTAATCCCTGATTCAGTACAAAACAAATAAAATTTCTTATAGGGTGAAACTGTTTGATTTCATAACAGCACAATTAGTTCAAATAGAATAATGGCTAAAATCATAAATGTTTAATTGAGGGCTTCTGCAATTTACTTCAATGATATTTTTAATGTAAAATTTGGCTATCCCATGCCATTTGTTATTTCAATTATTTGCTAATATGATCGTTAGTGTTTTTTCATTTGATAAATTAAGAATGTGCAGAAAATCATGTATTTCTTGTAAAAAAAAAAAAATGCGAAAAAAATAATTGAAATGATAAATAATGCTTATATTGACACTTGATACTCAGATTTTTGCATTATTTCCCAAACAAAATAACATTAAAAATAATAAAAATATGAAAGATAATATTAATGTTCAGGTTTTTGGATTGATATGTCCAAAAAAAATTATTTTTTGATCAGTGCAGATATTACATGAACTACCAACAGAATCAAACAAATTAAAATCTTTAAAAAGCTGATTTCTTCTTCACAATACCTTAATAAATTATTTAGCAACATTAATGTAAGCATTTCTTACACCAAAATCAGTTTCAGTATTAATAAGCACCATTTTCCAGTACTTAACATAATCTAAATTTTTACAATTTACAGTAGTAAATTGTTTATGGAACAAAAAAGAAATCGTATGTAGAGAAACAAATGAAGAATTGTCACAGCATACATAATTTTTAAAAAATACATTAGCTCAATTGTATTTGAATTGACTGTATTAAAAAGAACAAAATTAATTAACACTTTACACAAGATAAAGCCTTTCCATTTTTAATGATCTAACAAACATTATCAACAGAGAACATGACCTACTGTTAGTCCTTTAAGCAATCATCAGCATCCAGCACTTTCTTGCATTGCATCTTCAGTTGTGTCATTCCCTTGCAGAAAAATTGGGGGTTTTAGATGCAAGAAATCCATGAGTGCTTGCAGTAAGCCTGTTTCATTGGTGAAAGATTTTCCATAAAGATGATTTTTCAGGGAATAGAAGAGGAGGTAATCTGATAGGGCAAGATCAGGTGAGTAAGGAGGATGGCACAGTCTCACAACTGAATCGCTCTATGGTATTCCTACCCACCTGTGTAACATGTGCCCACAAGTTATCGGCTAAGAACAGTACATTTTTGGGATTAACAAGTTCTGGCTCTTTCTGTTACAATACATGATGCATGTGTTCCAATCGTTTTGTATAATGGTCCACAGTTACTATTTGGCCTGCTGGTAGCAGCTCATAGTGAACCACTTGACAATTAGTCCACCAGATACTAGCTTCATCACAGAGAAACAAATCTCAAGACCTGAATTTGTGAAACCAATGCCATGTTATACATTCATTCACAGTATTATCCCCCCTATTGACATATTTGGTGATTTGATGCAGCAGGTAATAAACCCACTTTGAAGTCATAAAGCAAATAACATTGTACATGTTCCTTCAACATGTCCTGTTTTCTTTACTACTGTATGAGCACAAGCAATGAATGTGGGTGGTGGACCTACTTTTATGATGACTGATACTCCTATTCTCGACCGACTAGTGTCTCAACCACGTCATACACTATAATTTGCATGCATATTCACACTTCATTAAATGACAATGCAAAACCAGCAACAGCTTATTTGTATACCTTATGTTTTACACATCTTGATATAAAGATTGATTCCATTCTATTCAAATATGCCTTTTTTAAAAAAGAAAAATCATATTTTGAATTTGCCATGTTTTTGCTTTAATATTTTGTATAGGTTTGATACATTTGTCATTTACTTAGAGAATAGGCAAAAATATTTGAATAATTTTTTTTAGTAATGCTTAAGAATGTGAAGCTCGATATTTAGTTGGATATACAAATTATTAAAAATGTATATTGAAAAAAATATTTTTACTAATTTGTATGTCATATATTAAAAAATATGCCTTTATAAAAGGTATATAAAATATGAAAAATTTGAACATATTTATTAAATTTCGCTAATATGAAAATGCCAAATTTTTATCAACTCCAAGCTCATCAAAATTCAACTAAACTTTTGATGAAAATGGCTGCAAAATGTTTCATTGATATTTTAAATGCTGTAAATTATTCTCAGTATAGATTAGAGTTCATAAATAAATGGGAAATATAAGAATATTCAAGCTGAATCAAGATTTATGTATTACAGTGTAAAGTTATAAAAAAATTAATTTAAAATTTTACCATACAATTGTTTAAATTTGAAAAGTATCTAAGCTAGTAATGAATACCCATTTATATAGTGACGTTTTTATAAAAAGTTTATTTATTGTACTTACTAAAATTTGTAGACTAGGGCACCCAGATGCAAGACTAGCTAAAGTTTTGTCTGTAATCTACAATAAATAAAAATATAATTAAATGTATCCCCTGTATTAAAAAATAATGACCTTAAATTATTATAAAATGAATTAAATAAAAATGGATGTACATTGATAATAATTGTATAGTTAATTTAAAAAAAATTTTTAAATAAAATTTATGTAACTCAAAAAACCAGATTATAATTACTAATATAAATAGAACAAATTATATAATAAGGTGTACAAAAATATTTTTTAAATTATAAATTCAAATCATAAAAAAATTGTAAATTTTTTTTTAAATTTAGAAACAGATAATTTTGTAAACAAGATAGATTAATGTCTTGTAAGAAAACTTAATGACTCTTAAAACAATAGTATTTACATAACTTTAATATAACTAGAAATATAGCAATAAAACTTTACCATTATAAAAACGAAATACAAAAAGTACAGTAATAAAATAAACATATTCCATTTATCACATTGATTTTTAATTGATTCTGTTTATAAAATTAAAATTCTTGTATAATAGGGCTACCTATCATGTTTAAATGAAACTATATGATTGAGTTTTATAAGATTCACTGTTGCAAGGTCCAACATTCGACATTATTGCACAATACAATATTAAAAACTAGAAGTAGAAACTCTATGATAAAAGGCTAGTCAAACATATTAAAAATTCAATAAAAGTTTATGTAAAAGATTAAAATGGATTAAAGTTAAAATAGAATTAAAAAACCAAATGTATGTGATAGCTCAGGATTTTGACACACATGTTCACTTAAAGAAAGTATAAGTCTCCTGATTGGTTTAAATGAAACTAAGAATCTTATAAATATGAATTTGATATTATAATTTCATAGAATTATAGATTGCTGCATTAATGTAGTTTGCTAGCTATACATACAAAACAGAATTGTTATTGGAATAATGCCCAAGATATATAATGTTTCTAAATACTCTGATTATTTTCTAAAATATTTTTTATCAACATTAGAAAATACTGTAAAATCATAAAAATTTATTCATTGTGAGAGATTTTATATTTTAAATTATTATACAAATATCAGTTTGAGAAAATATCTTCTTAACTTTATGTCACATTAGTGGAATGTAATTCAAAATGATTATACATTACTGAAAATGAATAATCATTAGAAATCCAGTATAAAATTATCCATTGCAAATAAATTAGAAAAAAGTAACATAAATTGTAAAAAAATAAGAGAATAATAAAAGGAAGTAATACAGGATATAATGTGCCAATGATTATTCAAATTCCAAAAGAATTTGTTGGGTACCATGGCCTTTTTCAGGTACATTTGCAAATAACAAAAATATTGTCAAAAGATGAAAGAGATTAACAGCAAAAGGAAGCATCTAACAAATATAATTTTAAAAGCCATAAGTTATTTCTAATAAGCAAACAATATACTCCAAATTTAATTTAATTGAAAAACAACCAAAAATAAAAGCATAAAAACTTCTTTTATTATAATCACAACAATCAAATTAATATCATTCCTTGTTGCCATAAAAATAAAACTACAATCAATAAAATTATTTTATTTATCAATAAACAACAAATATTTTTGAATGCAATATGTTAATAATCAACTAATAAGCAAATGAAATACAAAATGTGGCTTAGAAAATTTTATTTTCATAAAAATGGCTAGTAGAAAAGAAAGAACAATAATTAACTGGAAATTTTATTATTCAATTGTTTTCTTTTCTACAAACCAAATTCATTTTTAAAATTTTCTTTTTACAGACTTGCTAAATGTGAAGAACTATCTTCTAGTTTATTTTATTATCAAAAAAGCTTTTATTTTTATAAGCCTTACCAAGGGTACTAAATTGAATCTTACATGCAATAAATTATATTTTCAATATTATTTTAATACCAAGAATAGGCAATATTGTTAATTATATAAATTTATTTTTAAAATTTTATTTTTTTATATGCATTAACTACCATGAAGATTTCAAAATTTTTATGATAACCTGTTCTGCAGAAAGAAATCATAACTAAAATTAAACAGAATGTTTATTATTTAGAGGATTTCCATTATTATACTTTACTACTGAACATAAATTTTCAAACTGTTTTCTTGAAATTAAAAAATATATTGCGTGAAAATTTCCATTATGTACTTTGATTATGACATTTGAAGGTATTTATACATATTTTTAAGCTGAAGATCTTTATTCAGGCTAAACACTAATAAAAGAGAAATATTAGGAACTATAAAAGTGTAACCTACCAATTCACAATCTTCAAGATCCATTTTTTCTAAAAGAGAACAATTCTATGAAACAAAATATAAAAGTATTAGTTTCATGTATTTTCAGATAGTTGAAATTACTATTCCAATATTTAGAAAAGAAAAATTATTAAAAACATACTAATGCGAGAGCTTCAAATCCACAATCAGTGAATTTAGAGCAACCAGAAACTTCTAATATCCTAATAAAAGATAAGATAATTAGTATAGAAAAAAAAATAAGAAAATAATACAAGCAATTTAAAATTAGGGATTTATGATTTTATCATTAAATAAACTTAAGTTTCAATTTTAAGCTAACTTTCATTGATATTTAAAAAAAAATTTTTTTACAAATCATTTTGATTTTTATAATGTAAAATGACCAATGTAAGTGAAACATATTATGCATTTATACCAATATTTTTCAAAAGAAAGTACTTAATACTTCATAATCTTAAAAACTGAATATCAAATTTGTTTGATAACTTAATTCTGAAAGTTCCATTTCTGGCAGAACATCAATCAGGTATTTTATGGTTTCATGATAAAGTGAATAGAGGAAAGTATTACGGGGTTTACTTCTTAATGCACTGTTGAAAGAAAAATTTAGCATTAGATTAATAATCAGTTGGTACGCTAATATAAGCTTTGTGTACTTGAGCTCATTACGGCACATTGGTAGGATTAAGTGCTTCCAAGTAAAATGTTTCAGATAAATTCCAATTACTACTGAAGAGCAATGGTTTGGTTTGGTTTGTTTGTCGCTCAACGGTCATTTTTTGCACACGAGGGCTAATTAGACCGGGACTTACGGTTTATAGTGGATTCCGAACCACTACAAACATTCATGCCCAAGGTGGGATTCGAACCCACGAACTGTTGAACCGAAGGCAAGAGCGCTAACCATTTGGCTGCCAGCTCGGCTACTGAAGAGCAAGAGATGGGTGTTGTTTTTATTATTTTCAGGCACATCCATCAGGACAGTGTCAGCATTAGAACATACGCATTTGGTTTACAACATACATATAAATAAAAAAATGAAATCCTGATTAAATTGCTATAAAAAGTGTAATAATTGCAAATAAATTTATTTTTGAATAACTTTTCTCATTTGTTAAGTTAATCTTCAAGTTGTTTTAATAATTTTTCATATAATTAATATTTTCTTCTTTCATAATCTTTGAAAATTATTTATTCATTTTCTTATTAATAGTTTTAAAACAGTATCATTCCACAAACTTAAGCAACATAAGGGTGAAAAAAAGAAGAAATTATTTAATCTTTTACAGTAAAAATAATTATGCATTGAGGTGATTACTGAAATATATTAAAATATATTTTTGAATAACTATAATCTTCTAAAACTATACATTTTTTAATTAGTGGTAATCAATTTTAGAATTTGGAGTAATAAATAAGCTGATAAAATAATTATCAATCAGCTTATTTAAATAAATGATTCTGTTAATTTGAAGCAGAGGCATAAAAACAAGCATTACTTACTCGAGTAAATCATATATATAAAGCATGGTAAAAATAGAATTAGCCATATTTTCCTGCATGTGTTCAGCAGATTATGTATTAAAAAAGTTTCAAATTTTGTTGTATTATACAATATTACTGATAATCTGATAAAAAATACCTTCTCTACCACAAAAGCTTACAATAAATAATTGAAAGGTATGTTGTTTATGCTTTATAAAATAAATAACAGATGGTTGGTTGGGTTTTATATTGCAAGGTCCAAAAATGAACATGCTGCGCCAAATAACAGATGATGCCATTACTCGGATGTCTTATTTCAGATATAATTAGTTTTATTCAATTACATTCAAGAATGAATTAGGTTCCCCAGAAAGATATTACAGTTACTATTGGCTATAAACATTTCGCATTTTGTCTTGACCTGAGCCTTTTAGTTTTGAAAATATTCAAGTTCATATATTGTCATGTGGAAGCAAAAGCATAAGTTACACAACAGATTTTAAACTAAAAGCAATAGGGAAGGCAAATAAAAAAGGTAGCAATGATGTTACTGTAAAGTGAACAATAAAGCATGTGCAGTTTGAAAATAATCCATTTCTTTCATTGAAATACTAACAAAATAAATGCATTTTATTTTTAAAATGTTTAACCTCATTTTTAAAGTTATCAAAAGCTAAAAATCTATATTAGAATCTTCTCAAAATTATCACTTTTGATTGATCTGTAACTTTCATTTTAGTTCATTGCATTTTGCATTGAGGTGGATCCAAATACGATCCAATCAGACGTTTTTCATAATAAACTACTTTTCTATACAATTTATTATATTTTTAACAATCATGCTGTTTATTTTTTATTTTATGTGATACAATATTATCAATAATATATAATTTTGAACTATTCGCCAAAAAAATTGCAGTGGATTATGTGAAATTCTTTTTTATATTACTTAAAAAGTCTTGCGGATAATACGCTGCAGTGGATTATATACAGAAAAAATATAGAGCACATAATATAATATACAATTATAATTTAGTTTTATACTATGTAATGCATTTGTATATGTATTCATCATGTGATGAAGCAAACAAAAATATTTATTTCTAGTATTTACAATTGCTCCAAAAACATTTCTTAATGTAAACAGTTTTATATTACGCAATGTGATTGTACTAGTGTATATTATTAAAATATGCTTATAAATAAAATATATTTAATGTAATGCATAAATAAATTTTAAATTGAAATTTATTTCATACTGATTAAAATTGACATAAAATGAAACTTTAAATATGTCATTTAAAAATTAAGAGGAAAGTCTTTAAACAATGTTTATTAGATAATGTTTAAAACAGAAAAATATTTCTAACATGCAAATAAAAAATGCTCCAAAATTTATCTTCACGGAGAAATTTTATTTATACACACACACTTACTTCAAATTATGGCAACGCTTTGATAAAGCCATCAAAGAATAATCAGTAAGTTCTTTACAGTTATCAAGACACAAATGTTGCAGCAACATGCAATGTTCACTGATACATATGACACTTTCATCAGTTATTCTCTATGTAAATAAACATTTAATGAATCATTAGTATAATAGAAATAAAGATGTATCAAGCCATGCATGTAATGAAAATAATTAATCGCTACACAACAAAAATTAAAATATTAAATTATTATTATGACAATAATATATCTTCTTGCTATTTTGAATGGCTCATTGAATTTCAAGATGTTTTTTTCAAGTACATTTAAAGAGCTAAAAATGTTTAGTTGTTTATCAGCTGGAAATAATTTAAATATATCATTTCACTTCTTTAAATTTAAATTATTTCGAATGAATCAAGTAGAAGAATTAAAATGAATATAATTGCTAACATATAAGTTTTTATAAAGGGAAAAATGTTCAACCACACATAAGTTACTTCAAAAATTTACAAATATTGAAATATAGATGCAGTTGTTATTTATATTAAATTTTACTGATAATTAATTTACATGCATATCATTTTGAAATCATAATAGTCTGTGATTTTATTTGAGTGTGCCATTTATAGTTGAGGAAAAATCTTTGCTTCAATATTAAATACTGATACATTTAATTATTGGTAAATATATCAATTTAAATATGAAATTTTTTCTAATGAAATTTTTCTATCTCATAAGAATACATAGTTATGCATTTCAGTCTTAAACTCATGTATAATCACAAAAAGGATATAACAAAAAGTGGAAAATATATGAAATATCTAAAATAAAAGCAGAAGGAAAATTCCTTAGGTATTTATTTAAAAACAAAATTTTAATACTGAAACATTATAAGATACATAAAAAGCCTTCATATGTTTAAAATAGGCATATTTTATATTATTTTTTACTGTTTAAATATATAACTTTTGGAAAATTTCTGATTTTATATTTAGATAGATTTTAAAAATACTTTTAAATAACACTCTAATTAATATCATGCTGAATTTTAATATATCTTACTAATTCTCTGTATATAAAATAATTTTTATTCATGCTGTTTTAAAAACTACATAAAATGGATGACTTGAGAAAAAAAGTATCTTTTTCTCATCATTGCAACAACATTAATAATATACTGTAAAAAGCAATATTAGTTCTGAGATATATTTTGACATATTCAAGTATTTACAGTCATATTACGCATTCATGAAGAGGAAAGCAAAAATATGAAGTCTGGAAACAGGGTTCATACAGATTTCAAAGAATTAAATTCCAGGAGTTTTCCAGGAGTCAAATCAAAAATTTCCAGGAGGTATTGACATTCAATTTAATAATTTTTTATTTTAAAATTGTTCTTAACTAAATATGCATATAATTATGTACATGCAATATTTTTCAATCAATTTTGTAAATAAAAATAAATATTTATAAGCATTAATGAGACTATTTTTATTTGAGCTAAAATTATTAATGATTATTTCAAAAGCCTCATGAATTTACAGCTATATCAGAAAATTTTTTATTTAAATAATCAACATTTTATATAATACTGGATTATACATTGTATAAAATAATGAGTAATTTTAGAGTTTTTAGACATTTCCAATAGAGCCAGATAGCAAAGATTTTTTTAAAAACTTTAGCATCAAACTTTTCAACAATGCATGAAAATCTCCACCAATAAATGGCAACGTTGGTTTATCAGTTTGATAAAGTGTCAGAAAAGGTTCTACTTCCTGAGCAATAAATATAAAAAAATTACATTTAGCAAAGTACATCTTTTGTACCCTTCTGCACAATATTTAAAGTTTTGGCACCAAGATTAGGGAATTTTTTGTCATGAACAAATGACATAAATGTTTTAAGATACGGTAACATTTCAAGCAATCTGTTGAAAACACTTATATTTTCTAACTATTGATGTTTGCAAAATTTAAGAGGAAATTTTATGCATGGGCCAAGGCTATCAAAGTCATCCCTATGAGTGAGTGAGTCCTTAAATAGTCTGTAAACTGCACTTGCTCAACTTCTGGAAATGAAGAACATCCATGGCCTAAGCATTGTGTCGAATGTGTAGGCTACAGCTTCCGACATTTACAATATTTGAATGATGTTCACTTTTTAAAAAATGAGCCATATTAGTCAAAACAGACCAGTTCATATTTGGGCCATCCATTGACAACTGGAGTAATCTACTTGTTCCTAATGTTAAGCACTTCTCATTCACTTTTTCAAACAAAATATCTCAAGTTGAAAGACCTAAAAAATTGGATGAGTAATACCGTGTTTTAACTATATCATTATCTCAAAATCTTGCATGGCAGCCCAATTGTTTTGTCTGCAGATGATTATTTAAGCTTTCATCAAAGAGAAGCACATAATTAGAAACATTCTTAACATTTTTTTCAATAAGTTGGAAAATTAAGGTACAATTCCAAAAACTGTTAAAAAAGCACACTTTATTTCAGCACAACTGAATTACTATGCAATAGCATTGTCTGTAAACATTGCTTGAAAGAGACAATTTATATTGTTACAAGAACTGTAGCTGAATCCATTGTTTAAAACTTTAAGAGCCCATAGAATTTCAGCCTTTAAAACTTACTTTGAAGAAACAAATGAATCTAAAATTTCAGAGCACATGCTTTGGGTTCATATTCTTTAACAGGATCAGCAAAAGTGAAAAAGTCTTTAAAAAAACTAAAAAAAAGGAGTAGATTTTTTGGAAGATACAGCTTGTTGTAAAAAATATATGGTTTTTCCCTTTCATATGGGATTTAATTGCCAATTCGCTAATATTTGAAATACAGAAGTCTTTCTTGCAAAACAGACAATGGGCATGTGTTATTTCTAAACCATGCAAAAGCCAATCTTTGTGTGGCTTTTCTAGAGTCCACTGGTGATTGAAAAGACATTCTCCACCAGGCATAATAAATAATTTGTTTCAGTCTTTATTTCATTAATAAACAAATTTATTCCGATTCAATTAAATTATACGCAATTTTCATCACAGGAGATATGGAAAGCATGTTTTAACACAAAAATTTTATATTTAAATATTAATATTCCAAGAATTTTATACAATATAAAGAAAACAGCAGCAAATGGAAAAGAATAAATTAAAATTGTCCCTCTTAATTGTGCAACATATTGATTTTGTTTAGAGATTACTTCACTTAAATCTAAATGCTACTAAACCGAATTATGAAATTATTGTAGCTAAACTAGATCTTGAAATCGTTAATACACAAGTCAACAGTTAAGTATACAAAATTTAATATCGATTGTGCCACTATCTAGTGGCAATATTAGAAACTATTACTAAATTACGTTTTTTGAAAATTTTATTGAAAATTTTAAAATATTAAAACAAAAAAAATTCAAAAAATTATAACATTTTCTAGAAAAAATAAGTGCATCAACGTAAGAAAAAATTCCAGGAGTAATACATGATTTTCAAGGAGTCAAGTCAAAATTCAAGGACTTTCAATGGCCCTTAAAATTTTTTTTGAAATTTAAGGAGTTTCAAGGAGTTTTCAGGATTTGTGCAAACTCTGTTAAAATCATAAATGACATGATTTCAATATTTAACTTTTTTTTAACTTTTCTGAATTCCATTACTACAGATAATCTAGAGCATAATCTTGCTAAAAGATGATGCATAATGAAAATTTAAAGATTAAATTTTGATATAATTAATGACCACATGGAGTTCATAGCTAATACAGCATTGAATCCAATTACTATACATAAAATTATTTTCTTTTCTTTTACAACTTGATTATTGTACTTGATTACCAAATTAACACCATTATGTAGACAAAATTCTTATTAAATTCCACATTTATCTTTTTTTCTTTGGAATTTTTGCTGATTTTTCTGATAAATATAAATTTTTCAAAAGCATATACTCAGCATAAAATTGTTTATATAATACAAAATTTCTTTTATTAGCATTAGGTAATTATATTTTAAAAAACTGGTCAGTTGTTACAGTGATCACTCCACACTATCAAGTAACATCACAAACTAGTTGAAAAGTGGTAATTCCAGAAATTCAGTTATGATGCAGGGAAATTAAAAGTGCATTGCTACAAAAAAAATTATTACAGGAATGTTTCTTTTTTATATTGGGAATTCTGATTTCTTTTTTGCTATTATAATTGTAAAAATGTCACTTAAGGATTTTTTATTCAAATAATGATTTCTTGATCAAAATACAAATCTGAATTTAAAAAAAACTACTTTTACTGTACACATTTATGAATTTACAATTCAACAAAAGTCATTATGCCATGTGTACATGCTGAGTATGTTAACTGGAGATATATTCAAAGATTAATTATTAACATTCCATTAAAAATATATATATACAATCAATTTAACCATACACATACTAAATGTGTTTACTATAACAACAATTCATAATTTATAATATTTTTATCAAGTATTTTTTAATAAAATAGCATCATAATAAAATTTATTCAGTATTAAATTCAACCTAAAAAAATTGCTGTATATACCTGATAATAAAAATTTATTGATTGTTTACATCGGAACAGATCAACAGTTGGTGAAATTTAGTAATATATATTTTTCTAAAAAATTATTATATTTGATAACTAAATTCATAAAATTCAAATTATAAAAATTAAAAAAAAATCCTAAAAAAATTCTTGGAAGAACTCTTTTTAAGCAATCAGGCTTACCAAAAAATCCAGATTCTGATTAATTAATTAATAAAATAACATATTAGCATAATTGTTTACAAATTGAATTACCAAATTTTCTTGTATATAATCTTCAGCAATTTTTTTGACAAAAATTCAAAGTATATATTGTTAATGTGGATGTCACATAAAAAATTTATAATTAAAAATACAAATAAGCAGTATAATAGTATAATTAAAAATACAATAAGCCATACAGAAAAAAAAATTTACTATGAAAAACATGCCCTTGAATCCTATTTAGATTTACCTAATTGCAAAGGGTGAAAGACTGACATGAAAGAAGCAGGTCCATTAATAGTGATAAGTTTGAGTAGATGCTAGTAAAATCTATCAATTTTCAACATAGTTTTCAATGTCTTTTAAAACAAGGTTATACATATTATACAATTAAATATATTTTTTCTATTATAATTAAGTAATAGTAATGGATAATTTTTGAGCTATGCATGGGATACATTTTTTCATTTGTACAGTGCATGCTTTTTTCTCACTTTACATTAATACATTTGTTCATATTTTTTACTTTTCTTCTCTATAGCTTTTAGTTTAAAATCTGTGTGTAACTTATGATAAAATGCAAAATGATGATAGCCATAGTCAATAGTAACTGAAATATCCTTCCTGGGAATTGAAATTTTTCTTCAATGTCACTGAACAAAACTGATTATACCTGAAACAAATCAGCAAAGACAGGGAGCCATTTCTGTCATTTATTTTATAAAACATAAACCATTCTGTTATTTATTTTATAAAACAAAAAGCATTTCTTTCAAAACTTTATAATAGATTTTCTAACAGAGAATATTTTTTATCACATTATCCACAGTGGTGTATAATATTCCCAACAAAATTAAAAAACCTTTTTAGCACATACCCTACAGATTATATAGGGGAAAATATGGTAATTTTACTAAAATGATAACGAATTTTAGTCTTATGTACAAATAAAAAAGAAATAAGTCTATTTCATTTGCATAAATGACTAAAATTTGTTCATTATACAAGTAAATTAACAATAAATGTAAATTAATTATATTTGCTTATAAGTTTAGAGCAATAAAATTACATTAAGTTCAGTTCACTAATTTAGTAACATAGTTTTAATAAATTTAACTATAAATTAATGTAATAATTTCAAAAATTTTAATCAAAATATTATATAATTTCATTAATATTTTAAGAAAATGACAAACAATTTACAAATAAAATTTATTTATTAAAAAAGAATAATTGTAAAAGAGCTTAATAATTCATATTTTAAAAATAATCTTTATGAAACATATATATTTTATAATTAAAAGTTTTAAATAATAAAATATTTTGTTAACATGAAATATCTTAAGAACTACACAGTCCAGTCACATTATTGTGACAACCACATAATTTAGATCTTGACACTAAAAAACCAATCAAAGGCAGGTAGTAGCACAGTGAAGTTGAGTGCATATAAAGGGTTGTGTGAGAACTTTGGAAAGCCTCACAAATGTTGGCATAATGTAGAAACTGAGCAATTTATCCAATTTTTAAAACAGAATGATTATTAGCTTTCAAGGCAATGGTGGAAGCATTTCTAAAACTGTTAAATTTGTGAATAGTTCGCATGTCGTTGTGCTAAAAGTATACCATACTAAGGAATGTTTTCCTGACCTTCTCTGGGTTCACTCATTATTGTGGAAAGCACTATATATCAACAAATGTGCGCATCTGTGATTGCAGACCATGTCTATCTTCACATGCACATTGCTTTTCTTCAGGATGATGGCATCTATCAGCAGGACAATATGAGGTGTCAGAAAATTGGCAAAGTAAGTGCATTTTTCAAAGAACACCAGGATGAGTTTACCATTCTCCCCTAGTCAACAAACTCAACTGACATAAACCCAATCAAGAATCTGTGGAATAATCTGAAATAGATTGTTCACAGCATGGATCCTCACCCACATAATCTAGAGAAGATCTGGCCACAACAGTGGGGTCGGCATTGCTCAACATCCTGTGAAATCTTCAGGAACCTAAATGACTCTCTTCCTGAATGCTTCCACCAATCCACCCTGTGAAAAATGATTATTCTGGATTTTGACAGGTGGTCACATTAATATGACTGGATTGTATATATTAAAATGTTATAATATTGATTATTTTCAATTAAATATATTTTTTGAATAAATAAGAAAAAAATAAAGATAGTTATATAGAATTGTACTAACTAGACATCCTATGTTAATAACTTTCAAATATGGGCAGAAGAAAGTCAAGTCTCGAATAGCTGCATCAGAAATCTAAAATTTAAAAATTGAGTGTTAGATTAAGCACATTCTGAAATTATTTAAAATTTGAGATGAAAAATAAAAAGAAATGAATAGCATTTATTTTAATACTGAATTCACAATAACTTTATGCTATATTTATCAAAAATGTTTCCCAATTTTCCAAAAGGTCATCTTCATTAAAAATTTTTTACATTTTATAACCATTTATAGAAAATTAATTTACTATTTTTAATTATAAAATAATTTTAGAACAAACTTTTAAAATCAAAACCAAAAGTGTTTATTATTTATTTATTTTTAAAATCCTAAGTTATTATACAAAATTCTTTCATTATTATATCTATTTTGAATATCCTAAAAATAGATAAATAATATATTTGTAAAATAATTACTTGTCAAGATAATTTTTAATTGTGAGAAATTTCTTAAATGCCAACAAATTCATTCCTTTAATAAGAAAATTCTATTATCTCATTCAATATAGGTTTTTAACATTTATGCCAAAATTACATTAAAATTGAGTTAATGATGAATGTAAATCAATAGGATATTATTAATGAAAAAATATTACAAATTAATATGCATTAGATGAAAAAGGTTAATAATTCTAAATAAGAAAATGTCTCCAAAACAGCAAGTCAATATATAATTTATTGAAACATATGTAAAAAAATAAGAATCTTACTTCTATTGATTGAAAATAAATGAAATTACCAAAAAATAATTTAAATGCACTTGTTAACCTCTCTCATATTAAATAAAATATAATAAAATTAAATATTTTATATAAGTAAAATGCAGTGATAAGAATTAAATTAAAATTGATTTTATATATTTTAAATATTTGATGAAGAAATATAAATAATTTAGCTCATATCAATTTTAATCTATGTTAAAATGTTTCAAGTGATAAAATTCACATATTGATTTTTATGAGCATTAAGTCAAGTTCCTAAGAGAAAATAATAAAAATCTAAAGCAATCAATAAATATTTCAAAAGAATGAAATAGAAATCAACCATAAAAACTATGAATTAATTTAACACAACCTAACAAAGTATTCAGTTGAGTATTGCAATGAGTAATTGATTAAATATATTTGAAAAACTACAATACATACAAACTTTGAATAAATTATTTTCCATAATAAATAAAAAAATAGTAAGCAGGAAAGCCAGTATACTTATAAAAGTGTGATAAAAAATAAACTAGGAGTAAAACAAATTAAGTAAAAGTAAAAATAATAAAAAAATTCAGATTTAGTATACAAATTCATCTAATAGAATAAAGAGAATTTTTTTAACACAATGGGGCATTAAAATGTGCTAATACATTGAAATAAGGTTAAGGCCCTACTAGACCTCCGTTGTGGAAAATTGAATGTTATGTTAATCCTATAGATAATATTTTAACGTGTCACAAGTGTTATTTTCATGATAGAGACTTCCGGTCTTTCACAAATTACAAAAAACAGAACTACAGTCACCTCTACGTAAATTTTTAGCGTTTAAAATTTTTGCAAATATTTTTAAAATGTCAAAATATCTCCATCCTCAAGTAAATTTCAACCAAATTCTAATTTCATTGAGGTTGTACAAAATTTGGTTTAGAGATATTTCCTTTTTTCTTCATACATTTTTGCTTATTTCAAGTTAAAATATTTTTTATTGGATCAATATTTCTATACGAATTTTGATTAGAAATCAAACTTAATCTTATTTCTGAAAATCAATCCTTGTAAACAACGCCACCTATGAAGCTGAAAAGTTTTTAACGCCGAACTTGGCTCATTTTCGACTACCCTACTGTAACCTCAAGGAAGGGAAATTTCAGGAAAAAACTGCTCCCCATATGATTCCCGCTGTTTTATGACGTGGTAGGGAAGAACTTCCAAATTGAGCAAGAAGAATTAGTTTTTCTCACTCAACGAAAGAGAAAAGACATCTGTAAATAATATGCATGTTAGATTCTTTTTTATTAGCTTTGGAAAAGTAGGTATGATATGTACTTTTAAACCAACTTCGTTTATTTTCATTTAAATAAATTTTAAAAATGAAATATTATAAACTGTTTTGCATTACATTGTTCAGTTATATTATGTACTACTATTTTGAAACAACACTACCATGTATTAAAAATTTGAGGAACTTAATATAAAAAAATGCATTTTATAATATATATATATATACATATATATATATATATATATATATATATATATATATATATATATATATATATATTCATAAAATAAAATATCTAATAGTAAGAATGATAGCATGTTTATCAGAATAATAGTGAGACAAATATTTTAATTTGATTTTTAATCATTTTGCAAAATTAATGAGATTTTACCTCTACAAACATTTAGACATTTAATTTTACTTTCAACTCATTTCATGAAAGAAAACAAAAATACTATACACTATAAGGTATGATTAATAAGCATACGATACTATCATACTAAGATAGTGTGTTTGATAAGAAATTATACATATTTTAAATTTGAAAAATTATATATCTCGTTGAAAAAAAATTGCGTTTGTAGTAAAGGTTCAGAAGAGAAACATAAAAACGACAACAAAACGAATGATAACAATACATTACAACACACTACAATACAAATGAAAGGCTTAAAATGCTTTTAGGGGAATAATTTTATGCTCATGAGATTTATTTGAGAAAAATATTGTCCTGTGCATTGCTAATGCCATTACTTTTGACAAAAAAGGAATAAAAGTGATAAAACATCAAAAGAATGTGTAAATATGATGTAGTACTTAAGGTGATATAAAATATGTAACTGAAGTTAATATCCATGTTTGATAGGAAATGCTTTAATTTGAAATTATTATATTGAACATGATAAACAAACCATATAACTTTTTCCTGTGGAAACTTAGATATGGATACTTTTATTATAATCTATGAAGTTAATTTTATTATAATCTATGAAGTTAATTTTTGATTTTGATAATTTTTTATTTAGTATTATTCATTTTCATTGTAGGTTCTAAAAAATTAAAAGTGGGGAACATACAATTATTATCTTTCTTCTTGTAGAGAGATGATGTATCAAAGTAATAGTTTTGGAACTATATTTTTGTAAGGAAAATGGCAAAAAAATGAACTTCTGCTCCTTAAAAATAATGGTATTTTATATAAAATAAAAGAAATTTTAACTTTAGCCCTGCATACCAAAAGTCTATTATATAAGGCTAATACTAATATTGTTGAACAATTTAATTCAATTGTTGCTAAGTTAATGGGTGGGAAGCGAATCAACTATTGTCAAAAGAATTCCTACCAAGCAAGATGCTATGCTTCAGTTCTTTCCCACAATACTAAAAAAAAATATATTGAAATGCATAAAGCACTTAACAAAAATAGCCCAGAGAAATACTGTAATATACAGAGAAATACTGTAATATACAATAATTGAAAGTAAAAGAATAAATAAATTAAATAAAGCAAAAAATAAGTCAAACCCTAGGTATTTAGTAGATTTTTCAAGTTCCTGAAAACAGTTTGGCCCAACTGCTGAAAAGCAAAATTTACTATATAATGAATACGAGGGGAAAAAATCGAAATTATTGACTAGTCTAGCTTACTTTCAAAGAAAGAGAAGATTTAGAAAGAGCTACTATATACTTCAAAAATAGAATGCTGTTTGGAGAAAGGAGAGAAGAATTCAATTGACAGCATTGAATTTTGGTGCTGTATGTCGGACGTTACCCTCTACAGGATGTCAAAATTTAGTAAGAACAATATTATACTCAAAGTAAAAAATGAAGCAATTTTGTACAGGATTATTCATGAAAAAACTGCCATTCTCGAACTAGAAATGAAATAGGACTTAAAATAGAGCCATGTGGGGTATTCATCGATAAAAATTTGCCTCATTAACTGCCACGCCAGATGGAATAATTGGCAAAGAGGGAATTGTTGAAATCAAATGCCCATATACATGTTGTGATATCCAAATCAGTGAATTTATAAAAAAAAATCTGCATTCAATTTCTGGCAAAAAGACAGAAAAACAAAAGAAATTGTGAGTATAAATAAAAATCATAAATTTTAACATCAAATCCAAGGACAACTACATATTAATGAACAAAACTTTTGTTGGTTTGCCATTGGGTCCCCAAAAGGTATTAAAACTGAACAAATTTTGAAATATGACATATTTTGGGAGACACAAATGAAAACTAAATTAAATGATTTTTATTTTGACAGTTTCTTTGCCAGAACTAATTGATCTACGTTATCCTAGATCAATGAACATAAGAAATCTAAATTATATAATTGAGGAGCAAGCAAAAAAAAAAAAAAAAAATAATAATAATAATAATAATAAATAAAATAAAAATAAAAAAAGTTGAAAAATTGTTAAAATTCGAAAAATTAAAAGAGTTTAATTATATATATATGTAAGTGTGTGTTTGTATATAGTTTTTGTATACATATATATAGCTTATGTTCTTTTCTTCACGAAATGAATTGCTTCAGAATTTCTTCAGAATAACTGTAAAATCACTCAACATTTGCAATTTGTCTTCATATATTTTTAGTGCGAATATAACAAAAGCCAAACTCTAAAATATAAATAAAATAATTTTTTTCTTTAGAATCAATGGCAGCTCATTGCCCCTAAGATGGCAACGGGTAATTCTGGTGTCAGTTTCGTTGAGCATTTGAACTGACCTGTTTTCCCTCACCCCTATTCAAAGAACCTTGGGGGTAATTCAATGTAGGTAGCTGTTAGAAGCAAATTTAAAACTCTCTTTTTGGCTGTCTTTATGGCGTTAGTACTTTTATTTTCATGATGTAATGCGCCAAATCTGGCAGACTCGCCAATTTCGAAGGATTGGTTAGCAAGCAATTTCAACCAATAATATTGTTTTGAATACTCCCTTATACAAGCTCACCAGATGAGGCGACAAGACAACAAAAGTTCTCACCTCGTGTCTGGAAGAGCCTTAATTAAGAGGGTTACAAAACTGTCTTAATTAAGGCTCTTCTGATAATAACTATAAACTATAAACTTCTGATAACTATAACTGATGTTTAACTGATTCTAAACTGATGTTTTATTAAATATCTTGAATAATGCTAACACAAGTATGGGGCAAATTAATAAAAATAACAATTAAAAAATATTTATTCTTCAATTGTACTAAGCAGATCAACTATGTTTGATAGTAAATTGTTAATTAGTAACAGAGAAAGGGATGATGGCAGTTGAGACTGTTATATATGACAATCATCTGGGAAAATTCTGTTAGCACCAAAATGACACAATATGTGGCTCGCTATTGTATTTAGCACCTCAAATTCATCTAAATTATTTAAAAGAAGCAGCATGCTGCAATTATTTCCAACAGAGTGCCCATTTTATAAAATTAATTACTATGGAATCAAATGAAACAATGATAATAAAGAAACAAGTAAAACTAAGCACAACAGTCATAAAAAACAAGTAATATGAGCTGATTAATCATTAACATTATTTCCTACTTTAAGTTATGTGTTTACTTTGCTTACTACAAGAGAAGCTTCCAACATTTAATTTATTCACAATTGAGTTTAGAGAGAGTTCCAAGATGACATAAATCACAATGTTATGTTGGGAGTCCTTTATCTTAAACAAAAATCACAAATGAACAATATCATAACATTATAACATACTGAATTCATTTATGTTTCAGGTTCTCTGAGATTCCAGGGAGATACCTTTCATGATTATCGCTATTCATAAACTTGATAAGAATAAAAAGAATAAATAAGCATAATGAACCAGAACATTTAATTTAATGTCCTTAAGACCTAATATTTTTTTATTTATAATATTTATAATTCTTTAACAATAAAGTATTTTTTAGATAAAAAAGCTGTACATATAAGTCATAATTTTTAAATATTGATATCTGAATTAAAACTACTTAATCATACGTACATCAAAATTAAAAATTATATCAAGCATACTGAGCTTGGCTTGTTCAAGTGTCATAAGCAACAACAGACAAAAATTATATTAAAATTATAGAAGGAAGAAAATAAAATTATGAATATGTTACCAAATAAAAGAAAAACGTTTTTCAGAACAAACATTAAAAAATGTTAAAATACATGATTTGAAAGTAAAACAGAAGAAAAAAAACTTTTAAACATACAATAACATTAACTAAAAGATGCCCGAGTAAAAATTATAATAACCAATATTAATAGTAAAATGTTAAATATGTAAATATTTAAAATATAAACTTTAGACAATATAAAAACAATAAAAATATATATAATGCAAAATATACAAAAAATGAGAAAAATTCTTATTTTACAGATGGATATTCTTTACATAAAAATATTAAATATCTTTTAAAAAATAATTTCAAGCAAAAGGTAACAAGATAAATGAATTATAAAAAATCTGACAGTTTTATAAAATCTTTTACACTATTTCTATTCTTTAAAAAGTAAATTAATAAACACATTCATCCTTTTTGGGACAAATTAAATGTGTTAAAATACATATTTATTAACTTTAAGAAACTTTTCTTTCCATCATTCCATAAATATTAGCTTTGAAAATAATTCTGATATCAAAATTTAGAGAAAGCAAAATAAATTTACTAAATAATAGCAATCAAGAAAAATCAAAAAGCCAATTAGCAATTGACATTAAAATCTGAAAAAAATTTAAAAGAAAGTTTTACAACAAAGTATTTTGTACTTTTATTATGAAAAACAACATTAAAAACTAAAATCTAAAATGTACTTTAGAAAATAATAAAGCTAATTTACAAACCAGTCGACTTCCTTTACACATAAAAACTTCTAAAGTCCTACATCCTTGTGCTAAGGCATTAACTCCTTCATCTGTTATCTTATCACACCAAGATATATTAATGTATTGCAAATTTCTGCAATTTTTACTGTAAAAATGAATTATGAAGTAAATGTTTCAGCTATATTATTCAAATATAAATATGAAAACCGGTAATTCATATATACAAAACATGATTAAATATATTTACAAATATGATTACATATATATACACAAGTTTGATTTAAAAGCTTGAAAATACAAGAAAATTTAATAAAAGAAAAAAGTAAAAAAATTTTTGCATGAAAATATTTTAAAATTTAAACCAGTAAAATAACCCACAAAAATCATACATTAATAAAAAAATGTTTAATTAATTTTTTTGAAAATCTATGTTTATGCTTTCCTGTTGTTATAAGAAAATAACATAATGTTTAACGAATGGTACATTTTATTCTTTTATTCTCTGAATTTATTAAAAATTAAATTTAAATGTTGTACATGTAACACAGCAAATAATTTTTGGAAAAATGAGAAATATTGGACAAAAATTATATTTTTTAAAATTATTTAGGCATTAAATTAAAAATAATTATATTTATATGATTAATTACATATTTCATAGCTAGACATTTTATAATATAATAGAATTACAAAAACAAATGAACTTTCATAAGAATAATATACCTTAGATTTTTCAAAGATTCATCAGTCATTTGACTGCATGAACCAATGTCTAATTTGGCTAACCTTGGACACAAATCACTTATATTTTTGCAAGCTCTGGAAAAAATTATAATCTGTTAATTTAAAAATATAAATATTTGATATTCAGAATATAATATAAGCTAAATATTTTTAATTAATAAAATCAAACATATAAAAATTCATAAAGTTTATTTTTCCACACACATTTTAATACCAGATTTTGGAAAAAGTTCAAAAATTAATTACAGATGAATACACTATATTAATTTTAATTTAAAAAGAATGCACTTAATTTACAAAGGAATACAGATTTAAAAATAAAATATGAAATGAACTTACTTGTCAGTAAGATTTCTGCACCCAAATAGATCCAATTTTTCTATTTTATTAGATAAAGTAAGGTATGTTCTGAAAAATAAAACATTGATTTATTATACCTATAGTTTAAGATTAAATAATTTAAAACATACAAATTACATATGTTGTTCTTCTTTCTAATTAAAAAAAGATTAATATTGTAATATGTAACACTGATACTTTTTAGATATATGTACAAACGTTTTTAGATATAAATATAGAATGTTTTGGTTTTTTAACTGATTCTCATTTAAAATATGTTAATATCTTCAAATTTGATTTTTTACTTTTTTCTTACTCCTTTTGATGTCTTATTTACTTCTTTTAATGTCATACCATTGTTCCTTATTTGATTACAATACTATATAAATCAACTGATTTTTTTTTAGTTGGTATGTATTACCAATATTATATCAAACCAATTATATCTATCAACAGGTAGTATGATAGGTCAACTTCACTATAATGACAGTATATACTTGACTAATTTTAGTGAATTAGTTCAGTAGTGAATCTTTCAGTACATCAACTTATGCTTATAATGTTTTGTTCTGTATAACATTTTTGCTTCTTCAAAGATTACTCAGAGGAAACATTTTAAAATACAGTGTTCCCTCGCCATTTCGTGCTTCAAGTTTTGCAGCTTCAGTGCTTTGCGGTTTTTTCTAAATTATTCATAAAAAAATAAAACCATGTAGGCAATCCCATTGGAAAAAGGAGCATTGTTTCATGTTGATGCACAGGAGAGAAGGATCCCTGCATGTCAAACAAAGGAGATGAGTTGACTCAGATACCATGGTTTCGGTACCCTGGATAACAAAAGTTCTGACCCTTGAATGATTCTTCCATTGCTTCATTCCTCAAGTGAAGCTGTATCTGACTGAAAAGGGCCTTCCTTTAAGATCCTTCTCCTGATGGACTGTGCAGGAGGCCATGCAATGGACCTGCAATATGATGGTGGATAGGTAGAGTATCTGCTCCCAAATACTACATCTCTAATTTAGCTGATGGATCAAGGTGTCATTCATGCCTTTAAAGCATTCTACACTCACTGTATGATGGAGGGCCTGGCATGATGATGATCTGGCAATTGATGATGCCAATGACAAATTCATCTTGAAAGTATTCTGGTGCAGTCATGACATTGCCTCATGTTTGACTAATATTCAGCAAGCATTTAAGGACATGAAGAGTGAGACCAAAAATTTTAGCATGAAGAAATTATGGCCTAATGTGAAGGATGACTATAGAGGCTTCACTTCTAAAGAAATTCATCACTCAGGGGTGGAGAAAGTGGTGAGTAATGAAAGATTTGATGACATGACAAAAGAAGACATCAGCACTCTTATTGATTGATACTCAGATCCAGTGACCAAAGAAGACCTGCTTGAGATGACAAATTCTGCAAGTGAGGAAGAAAACAAAGAGGAAAATGAAGAAGAAACTGAAAAATGTGGCCTTACTCTGGAGAATCTGCAACAATTGTGCAACACGGCAAGAGTGATGTAACAATTTGCATAAGACATTGATGACAATATGGTTCCAGCTGCCAAGTTCAGCAATCGTGGGATCATGTCCCTGTACATGAGAATTTTGAAAGAAAAGAAAAACAAAGACAACAACTATCCATCATCATGTTTCTTTCCAAGGTAAATCTCCAGTTCTGCTGTCAGCTCCTCCAACATAAGGGTCTCCAAGAAAGCCTAAAGCTTCTACAAGTCAAGTGAAAGCCTCTGCTCCACCATCAGCACAAGACTCTTTGCCTCTCTCAGAAAGCAATGTTGATTAATGTTTATTATTGTAAAAGGTTTTGCAATTAACTTTATTAATTAGCACTGATACTTTTAAGTAAATACATATACTGTTGTAATTTTTGTCTTATATGTGTAAAGTATAAATATTATTTAATATTTAAAACATTCATGTACCAGCATACACAAAAATTTCTAGGGCCAAATCCTACTTCGGGGAAGGTTCCAGTCCCCAATAACTGTGAAAAACGAAGGATCACTGTATTAGCTTTTAATGAACATACTTTTATGTATGTGAGAGACACAGCTATAGTAATTTGTGTGCACAGCAAATCAAGTCTTTCAAGAATTTTAAGAACATTTCACAATTTGACATAATTATCTCAAATCAAGTGTAGTTAGATCAAGTCAAGGTTTCAACAAACTGTGAAATATAAAGTTTTTTCACAGTCTGTTGTATATGACCAGATCATATATAACACACTGTGAAATAACTTTTTAAGCAGATGTTTCGTGGTTTTTTCATAACAAATGTCACAAGAAGCTTAGTTTCTCTTAAGTGACAGTTAATTCTGAAATGTTACAATAATACACAGAAATGTTAGGCAGTAGGATTGTCCCATTCAAGGAAACATTTGACGGAACATTTCTACATGATTTGGCCCTTATTAGTCTGAAATTGGTCTATATTTATGCCAGAAAATAAAATAAAAGAACCTGATTGGCCAGTTTATTCATCTGATCAAAATCCCATTGTGAAATTATGAATAAGAATCATTTAATGAATTGCATGACAACAGTACACATAATAAAAAGTAATATATAAGTGTGATGGTATAGTAGTGAAGTCCCGGACACATACTCAGGTTAGTGCAGTCAATGCTAATCTGCTAAAGTAGGACATACTATGGTTACTACTTTACTTAATGATTAAAAGGACTCAGAAAAAAGTCTTTATTTTCCATTTGTTCCAATTAATTTGACTAGTATTTTTCTTTTTATTATTTATTTTAGAATGTATTTCTATAAAAAGTTAATAGTTGGTTGGGCTTTCAGGTCCAAGGTCCAAAAAAAAGACAAGCTGCACCAGTACAGAAAGGTAAAAAAATCACAAAAAATTAATTAAAAACACTTTAATCCTGAAAATTATTTTAAGTTTTTAACTTAAAAGAAATTAAAAATTGAAATATATCTAAACCAAAATTTTATGCTATTTAATATAAAAACACTTCTATCATGCAATTTTAATCAAACATACAATATAAGCATGAAAATAGCCTGTTTTCTGGACAAAAATAACACTTCCTTAACAGATTACATAAATAAAAAGGAAAAGTCAAAAAATTCTTAATAAATGCACAGCATTTATTAAAGCTCTACTGAAGAATTTCATTTCATTTACTAAAATCTAATAAAGAAGTATTGAATAAATTCAAACAAAAAGTGACGGAAATGTGGAAGGAAGCGAATGAGTAATTTACTATACATTTTATTAATTGTTTGAAAGTAACACATGATAGGAAAGCATCAAAAGATTTCATCAAATAATTTCTATCCTTTTCTAAATGACAAAATATCTGTCTCCGTTGAAATCAGGTGACATCAATATTAGATCAAAGATATATGTAAAAATTTAGAAAGAAAATACAGTAAATAATGAGAGAAGTGCAAGTTAGATTAAAAGTATATATGGGCACATTAAATAAATTAAGGAATCCTTTTGTTTCATAAACATGGGAAAAAGGTTTCTCAATAATCATGTAGATATTAATTTAAAAAGATCAAAACCTTTAGTGGATTTCTAAATAAAAATAATAAAAAACATTATTTTGAATAAACATGCAATTATTAAAAATTATATTACAGGATATACATTGAATAATTAGACCTGCAACTTCCCCAATAATAAAAAAATTTTGAAAAGATTTAAGGTAGTTCATTTTTCATATTTTTGTTCTTATGTTATATGAATTAAATTTTTATTCATAATATGATGAAAAGATTCTTTTTTTTCCAAAAATTTTGAATTATAAAATACTGAAAGAGTATATACAAAAAAAATCTTTACTTATAATTTTTACAATTTTTGTATAAATTTCATATACTTTCTAAATAACCATTTTTTAAAACTATCTTAACTATTCCTAACATTTAATTATGATAATATGTTTAGTATATAATTGTGAAACATCTCTAATATTTTATTTTATAAACCACTAAATACTGAATTAAAATAAATAATGCAAATCAAACATAAATACAGATTTAATTCAAAATCAGTAATTACAAAAGAATAAATACTTATTAAGCGATTTTAAATTTTGGGATGCATTCATGGAACATCTTAGTGAAGATATTATAATTTCATATATTTTTAAATAAAAAAAGCCAGTTAAAATTTTTAAACAAGCTTCTGTGTTTAAAGTACATATAAGTTAATAATTTTGTATTATATCTACTTTAATTAAAAAAAATATTGTGTTATTCAAAAAATTTAAGTTTAGTTTGAAAAAAATTGAAATTCAGGAATTTAATTTTAGTATACATTTATTAAATTATAGAGATGCCATTCTATTCTAGACTTTCTTTCGTCTTCCGAACATTTTGACCTTTTAGGATCTTAGATTTTTTTCAGTGAAAGTTTTTCTACATGATTTTTTTTTTATCTCGACAAAGAAGTTAAAATTTTTACCATTAAAAAATTTTGTAATGATTGATTAAGTGGAAACCAGAACCATAAAGTCTGGTGAAAAGGGGGATTGAACAGAACATCCCAAGTTTCAACATTTTTAATTGAGTTATCAGACACATGAGGAAGCACGATGTTATTCTAATTCTTTATTTCTTGATGCTTTTATTCAATTACTGTCTTTGATTTGTTTAATTGAAAACAACATTTTATGGAATTTATCACTTATTTAGCAATCAAAATCTTATAAAACCGGATTTTTTGTCAATCCCATAAAAGGAAAAAAAATATTACTAAAAATGGTTCCCTATGCTTTTCTTAAAGATTTTTTTATACAACTTGGTAATAAAACATTAGCATTCAATTTGGATTTTACTGCTCACCAGTAGAAATTCCAACTTCAATAAGATATGGTATCAAAGCAATCAAATCAGCCTTACTTTATAAATTATTATTATGATAGAACCAGCCAATAGGAGGGGGGTAGAAAATTTTACTACTAACAAAGATACTAAAGTGGGGGTGGATATAAAATTGTAGACTATCTGTTATAAATTATCCCTATTTCATCTCTTGTAACTATATGCTTCAAAAAGTGTCTCATTAATGGCTCATTATAAGGTGAGTTGCAAATGTTATAGTCTTATTGCAATCTAATAGTTTTCCTTTGTTATCTCAAAGAGAGATAATACTTCAAAAAGATTTATGCAGTAAAGTTTTGTAAAATGTTCACAGTTAGTAAATTCGAATACATTCAACATTTCTGCTAATTTACATGTTGCAAAGCACATGGATAATTCTTGATTAATGTTTTAATTTGATGCGACACAGAGCCTACCAAGGCATTCTTCGTTCAAGTAAAATCCTCAATTTTAACTTTACAAACCGTTTCAATCCTGTTCTAAAAGCAACAGCCTTTTTTTAATCATAAACATACTATTATTGTTGTTTGTGTGACGCTTTTACCTTTCAAGTAAAAGAAAAATATAAAATGAATAAATGCACTTCGTTTTTTGCATGCTTAAAGTTGTAATGGTCATAAAAATTAATATCTTGTAATCAATTTTTTTCCAAATATGCCTGAACTAGAGACATATATATTCCTGTCATTTTGTTTTCAATTCTTCCAATGTACTTACAGCTGTCCTTATACCACTTACAAAAAATTATGTGAACTTTAGATATTAAAATAAAATTACAAAGCTTACTGAAGTTCATCATCTGTAATATTTGGATTTTTTCGCAAACTAAAATCAACAAAAGTTCCCCTTCCATTTCTTGCAAAATTTTCTATTTTATTTTGCTGAAAAAAATAAAAGTAAATATTAACTAACAGATGCATGATATTTGGGTAAACTTTCATATTTCATTGACAATTGAACAAATAAATAGATAATAAGCAAATAAGTAGTAATAATAAAATAGGAGAGAGATATTACCCCATATTATTTTTGAAACAAATGAAATCATTAAATAACTTGCAGAAATTTATTGGTATAACATAAATATTTACAAATAAAGAAAATATTACTTAAAATAATATTAAAATAGTTTTAAAATGAAAAGAGTAATACTATGATAACATTTGCATATCAATCTTAGAAATTTATTTTTTAAGAATACTATAACCTGTCATATTTTTGTTTACTATTAATACACTGGTGAAAAGGAGTTTTAATAAGAGATATACCCAATCCTGATTTGAATACACTGGTGGCATCAACTTCCATTCTGCCAATTAAGTTGTTGGTTAGTGAAATAGGAAGAGAAAAAACAGACACAGAGTAATCTGTTTCCCAGCTCTCCTTCAACAATAACAGTTCACTGAGGTTGTGCATTGTCAGCCATCAAAATGAAATCATTGCCAATTCACCAGTATATGGACAGACATATGAATGATGGATCTCATCCTAATATCTCACACTAGTCACAGTTCCTCCATGGAACATATGCAGATGAATGCAACCACTAAGTGAGATCCCTACTCAAATTATTCTATCACCATGGTAACTGTGTCTTTCTACAGTGTTGGATTGATAGTAAAGGTTTGTTCCTGACAGATCAGCACACGTCCTGAATCCCTCTCCCATGTGAATGGACTTGTCTGTAAAAAGTACAGAAGTTCATCACTTCTGGCTCAGGAAATTTGCCCTCTTGCTCAAGATAAGCCAGCCTGCCTCGTCATCTGGCATGGAGAAAACATAATTGGTTGCCTTACATAGAGATCTACAAGGTGAAGATGCATTTACACCATACTAGCGAATATCTTCTGATACTACAGAGTGTTGTCCGGGAGTCCATTGACTATTGTCAATGCATTTGCGAAGAAAAGCTTGAAATCAACTAGGGTTAAATGTGTAATTACAAGGGCCTGATACTTGCATATTTTCTTTCATTCATATATATCTGTTCTTTTCTATCAAAATAAGTGGTAGCTAGTGTTTTTGCATAAATTTACATATATTCTTTTTTAATCACTTGTATAAACTACAAATTTTATTGTTAGTATCATTTTTTAAATTGAGTGACAAAAATCATGTTATTCCTTAACTTTTGGAGGCCAGTGTAATATAATCTATAAACTAATTACATACTAATAAAATTTGTGATTTTGTTTAAAAATTAAGCATTTTTTACAATATTGCAAAATGACATTCATATACATATGTTAAATTAATATCTTACATTTGTGACAAGAAATGCTCAAAAAAAAATTTTGTTCCAGAGTATTATATAGTCTGACATGAAAATAAAAGCAAAGTTGTCAAAATTGTGATATATAATGCATTTTTTACAGCACTCTTTGTTGATTCACCAAATAAAACATGTGATCACCTCATATAGTTATACAAGGATAATAGTGTAAATCCTGGTCTAATTAGCCCTCATGAGCCAAAAATAATAAACATACAAACAAGCATCATTGCGAACTCTCAAATTGTTAATAAGGTTATGTTCCTTATGTAGTATCATGTAAACAATTTTGGCAATACTTTCCAGTTTTTTAAAAGAGCCAATTTTAATGTCTGGAATGTCTTAAGGGGTGGTTGTTGAGATACAATCGTTCTTTGTTCAATATTCTTTATTTATTATATGGGACTGAAGTGTGGAAATTTCACTGACTATACTATACAATGAATATCATCTTTCAGATAATTGTCAACCAATACAGCTCTATGTGATTGGAAATTATCAGAATAATAAAATCAAATTATTTCCCATATTTCTACTATAAAAAATCACATATAGTTTGAGAACCTGGTCTTCATAACATTTTGTAGTCTTGATATGAGCAGAGAAGATATAAAGTAATTTACATCTGTCCAATATAATCCTTTTTCAAATATACAAGGATAGCTGTGCTATCAAATTTTCCATGTTTGCAGGGTAACAGCAACTCTTTCTTAAAACGAAAACTCCTAGATAATCACTTGGAGTACAGAATCTTGACTCATGATCAAAGAAGACATGGTAATTTTGATTTACCAAAGAAAGTCAAAGAGGATTTGTCATAAAATCAGTTGGCTCTCTTGTGAAACTGCTTGAGAAGAAACATACACAATTGATTTTAAGGCATGTGATAATTCAGATAGTCTGCTGTAAATGGTTTGTCATCACACATAGAATAATGACATCAATGGTTTGACATCATTGTTCCAAATACAGCAATGAGGTCTCCAAATGAGGTCTTGAAACAGCTGTCTATAAATCATCACCATGAGGCATTGCATTTAATATCAAATAGTAATCCTTTAAAGGTCATAAAATTCTAGGAAGATCTTATCCTGTCATTTTAATCATCACACTAGATGTTGGAAACTGTTGTCATAATTTAGAGAGCACCATACTGAAACATGTAATCAATGAGTGAGTTCAACTTGTGACCATCTAGCCTACACACGTTTCTCCATAACAATTCATTGTTTAGATGATTTTTTTAGACATCTTAGTTGTAATCTGTACATTTGGGGTATTTTTTTCTGTAAATAAATTACACTCGTGTCCATAAATTTAAGATAATGCAAGTTCAGGCAAAGAAAGAGACAGAAGCAAAAACAAATGTAACTTATTTGTAAAGTCGATTTATTAAACAAAAGGTAAAGAGCAAAGAAGATGCTATATGTCTGACATCATTAATAAAAATTGTGATTTTTACTCCCTAGAACAAATTTCAAAAAAGAACCTATTTACAAAAACCAATATAACATGGTTGGTATGATCATTAACACATAGTATGCCCCCAGAAAATGCAATATAGGCCATACAATGCCTAGGCATGCTGAGTATCAAATTATCGATCTGATCTTGGGGAATTTTACACCACTCATCAAGCAATGTTCTCCGAAGTTCTGGTAAACATGTGGGAGGGAGTTGACTGGCTGCAGTTTGTTAGCCAAGCATGTCGCAAACATGCTCTATTGGATTCAAGGCCAGTGAATATGTTGGCCAGTCTATATGGATGAAATACTTCAAATGAAAGCATTCGTCTAAAATGTTTGCATGGTGAGAACGGACATTGTCATCCATGAACAGAAATTCTGCACTCATGGCGCACCAAAACAAACGTGCATGTTGTTCCAGAATGACATCTCGATATATGTGGCCAGTCATGGTTACATTTTGAACATGCAGGTTAGTTCTGGAACCCAGAATAATTCCTTCCCAAACGAGCAATCTTGCACCACAGTAACAGTGTCGTTCAATGATGTTCTCTAGGTGGTAGTGGGTACCTGGCCTTCTCCATATGAAAGTCTGGTAGGAATCAGACTAAAAGCTAAACCTGGACTCATCGGAATACATCACACAAAACCACTGTTGCGGCGTCCACAATGCATGTTCTCTACTTCAGGCTAACCCCAGGCAACAGTGAGTTACGATAAGTGGATATTTGACAAGCCTATGAGCATATAGGCCAATGTGCCCTAAGCATCTTTACACCTTCTGCTTTGAACAGTCTTACCGGTAGCTGATGAGACAGGTCTGATGCTGTGATCTGTCTGTTTCTTTTGGCAGTAACTGCCAAATACTGATCCTCATTCGGAGTTGTAATTCGGGGGCGACTTGTGCTGTAACTCTCTTGCTCACATTGCCATCATCTTGGAACCGTTGCCAAAGTCTGGAGATGACACTCTGGGCAATTCCAAGTTCCTCAGATACTTCCAGCTGGGTACGTCCACATTCCAGACAGCCAAATAATTCTACCATGTAAAACATCATGCAAATGCTTCGTTTGTGCCATAACTATGTGGTTATTGCACTGAAAGGCTTTTAAAGCGCTTGTGAACAATTTTACTTCTTTGTGACCATTTCTTACATACTCCTCTCATACACTCTCATCATTGTGACATACTATCAGTGCCATCTGGTGGTTTCATGTAATTTTCATATTATTCTTCTAGATGTGTGTGATAATTCTACATGTGAAATTTTTATTTTGAATTTCAATTTACGTGTGATTCAGAATCATCCTTAATTTATGGACATGAGTGTAAATAAAAAATAAGAAAATTTTATTACCAAAAATATATTTATAACTTCAGTTTTGGAATCAATATTAAGCTATTTTAAGGCAGATAAATAATTAATTTTTATACAATGAATTCTTTCATTAATAAAAATGCCTATCCACTCTACATATTTTCAGGAAATTTTTTTAATATATAAATCACATGATAAATTTTTATCAACAGTAAAAAATTCAATCATTTTCAGTACTATTCCCTATCTGCCTCTGAATCAATTTCAATATAAAGAATATTATTTATTTCTTTGTGAGTTATTGCTTTTCTAAAACTGCAAATTCTGAAGAATATTTGCAATTTCAAACAAATAAAAAAGGGTAAAAATATTGAACTGTATTGTCAGAATGTTTCTTCATTTAATCAAATAAAATTGAGTAAGGAAAAATAAATTCTCAGTATAAAATTTACCTTAAACAAAATTTTAACATCAACATCTCTTTCCCCATTAACAACTCTGTTCCATCCCTAAAAATACAAAAATTTTCCTTCACATTTATGGATTATTTATAACTTGAAAAATTACATTCACAAAATTATTAAAGAATCAAAGAAAAGATAATCATTAAATTTCTAAGAATTTCTGTGATAAAATTAGAAAAAGTTGAAAATTTAGTATTTATTATTGCATACAAGCAAAATTTATTATGGAACAATTATAATTAATTATGATGTAAAATATTGATTTCTAAATTAAAATAATAAGCATTAATTTAAGCAATTAAAAACTTTTTATTGAAATATTTAAAAATCAAATGATATTTAATACTAAAACACCAAACAATCTTTAATAGTAACTAAACTGTGCTCAACAAAAAGGTAAAATAACACAATTGTGATTTATTTGTAAATAAAAGTTTTAGTTAATTTTATCATAACATAAACTTAATTTTAGAAATAAGTTTTTATATTGCTTAAGGAAAGGTTAAAATGATTAAAAAAGAAATAATATTTTTGTGCAATATTTTTTTAACTATTATTCCAAAATACTAAAACCACTGAAGTAAACTTTCTATAAAAATGATTTATTTATTTTTATTTATCAAATGAGCTTTATCAAATGCGTCAGAACATTACTTTTATGTAGCATTTATTTTCAATAATAAAATTTGCTATTGAAAAAAGAGCCAAAGTAAGCAATTAATAGTTCAAAAACAATATTAAAGTAATAAATTCTCTTAATTCCAAAGTAATTAAAATCAAAAGAAAATTGTACAATAAATTTCTTCTCAATCCATCAATTTCAATTAAATGCAAAAAAAATTATTTATTTAAACTGATTTAGTCAATTATAAGTCTTACCTAAGCAGCAATTTTTCTAGAAATTAAATTCAGGATTTACAGTGATACATATTTTAGAAAATACTCCCACATACCAACAAAAAATGAGTAAGATTAAAAAATTGATAGATATGTGCTTCAAAATAAAAGTTCAAGTTACACAACTACAAATGCTATGGATACAAAAGTAGAATATAAAATAATATAAAATGGAAATTTTTTAATGCAGATGTACAGACTCAATAAGTTTCATAAAGGAGAATTTAACAACTTTGAAGGATGATGCAACTATTTAACAAAATTTTAGATAAAAAACGATAACTTTTAATAAAAAAGGAATATCAATATAAATCATAAAATAAAGTTGTATTTTTTGGAATTGAGAAATATTTTGGAATGCAGAAAAATTTGGAATGACATTCATAAAATGTCACACACTTCCAATTTAAGAAACAAAAGTCTCAATAATATAATTCCTATAATAGACTAAAATCATTTATAAATTATAATATATTAGGTAACAAAAGATGCAGAAAGTTCAGAAAGATGCAAAACACAATTGGATGAACACATTTAATTTGTATTAGGCAGCACATACACAGGGCTGTAGTCTCTTAAACATCTCTCCTTGTAAGAAATTATAAAATAAAAAAATTATTATTTTATAAAAAAAGATTTTAGTGATTCATATATTTTACTGCATGTTTCTTAAACATTTTGTACCATCCAAAAAAATAAATTTCCATATTTTATGTTTTTAAAATTACATGTTACAAAATTTATTTCTGCATATCAATTTTAAATCACATAAACATTTTTCAATGTTTTAAAGGAGAATTTTTTTCAAATTCTTAAGTTAAATACCTTTATTAATGTAAAATAAACTTTTATTTAATATATAATACAATATCAGAAAAGGAACATTTTTTGTAAAATGGATAGCTACAAAAGTATTCCCTTCATATATATATATATTCAAGACTGGAATATATATTCAAGATTGGAATCAACTTTAACTTTTTTAAATTATTAATTTTTATCCATTGTTTATTTATGGTATCAATCAAAATAACAAAACTTATCAAATAAAAAAGGAATTCTTTGAATTTATATTTTTAATAAATTAGGCAGATTTATGTCATGCACTTATTTCCATACAAAATTCAAAACAAATATTGAAATTTCTGAATTTATGTTGATAATTTATGCATTATAAACTACAGAAAATGTATAAACATTGATATAAATTTTTGAAAGAAAGGAAAACTTAAGAAAATTTATGCATAATATAATATATATATATTCTTAGTTTTAATCATTATATTGAAGAAAACCACTTCATTCATACTTCACGAGATTTGCATGAATGCTACTGCATGACCACCAAATATTTGATGCTAAATTATTTCAACTTTAAGAATTCAAGCCAAACAATCTTCAATGATTGTTATATCTCCAGAGCAGGGACGAAAACTATAACAATGTGAATAAACTTAAAACTGAAATTCATATTGCATGAACAAATATTTATTAGAATCTTGTAAAAATTTCATGCAGGAATTTTTTGGGTCATCAAGAAAATGAAAGTTTAATTAGATAATTTAAATATAGCATAGTTTATAGATAATAAGTATTCTAAAACAATTTGATTAATTTTGGATATTTAGCTTTCATCCCTTAAATAGATATTATAATTATCTCGATTGCAAAGTAAAAAAATAAGTTAATACTTCATACATATTTTTTTAAGCAAATATTTATATTATTTACATCTCAAAAATAACTAAGTTAAGTAGAAAATTAGTTTATGTATGTGGTTCAATTACTTTGGAATATAATTTGCAGATAGTATATAAAATCATGAAGCATATTAATTTTTTACTTTACCTTTGAAACACGAGCACACTGGCAAAGAGAAACAAAATCAAGCTTTGAAAATATCCTGTGAAAATAAATAATAAATCAATGTATAGCACAAGACATTTTTTACAACTTATAATAGATTTAACTTACTTGACTCAAAAAGTAAATACATATTTTTAAATATTAAAAATAAATGAATTTTAAAAATCATTTTTTAATATGAAATGATTATTTCAACACATATCACAAAAAATATTTGTGAAAATAGAATCTGTAACCACAGATTATACAACATATGACTATTTTAACATACTGAGAGCAAACTTTAAAATGAAACTTTATAATAGTGTTTTCAAAACAGAATATCATCTTCACTGTGAACAACTGAATGGATAAGCAAAATAGTTGAGTATTGTAACAATCATTAATAATAAGAATTTGATTACTTACATGCGATGAGAGAGACCTGTTTTTTCAGTATACTTTAAATGTATTATGTGAAAAAATCCCATCTTTTAAAAACCTGTGTGAATTTAATGTCACTTGGCATCTTACTCAGCACATATTGCATTGATTTCTCAAGTAAGGAATTAAGGAAAAGTGCTCAAGTAAGAAGTATTGTCATCAAATGAACAGATCATAGACAATCAAACAATTTTACAATTGTACAAGCAGATTCTAAAACTGCAACAATGGAACCCAAACTTAGGACACAAAAATAATAGTTTAAAATAGCACAATCTTAGTATAATTTAAGAAACAATAAATCATAACAAAATATGATAAAAAAAGTATTTGAACATATTTTTGTTGATGTCATATTGTGTTATTATAATAAATATTTGACACAGTGGAAGAATTTTTTTATTCAATAAAAAACAGTAATCATACACAAGTATTTTAATTTTAAAAATTCAGTATTTTCTATTGTTTGGATTTCATTATTAGAGATGAAGATTAACATTGCAGTCTTCCAGTAACATGTGAAAAAAAATTAATAAAAGAAATTGGTTTTTTATTTCATTGAAAGATTGAAATTCCATGTCATTTGATATGCCAAAGGCTTTTAAATAATTTTCTTAAAATCAAAACTGCTTTTCAATAAATTTAATAAATATTGCTTTTCCACTGTAGCTTATGCTGCAGTAACAGATGAAAAACAATTATAGTTTTAAAACAAAATATAAAATTTTTAAGTTTAATTTCAATGAATACTTGTAAAAAGGGTAAAGGATTAAATGGTTGTTTAGGATTGTATGGAAAATAAAATATTAGATAAAATAATAGAAGGGGAAAACACAGTAAAAATAAATAATTCATGCTAGTTTGAAATTCATTTAAAGTTCATCTTACAGACAAAATGAACAAATGCTAAAAAGTGAAAATTGAATAAATGTAATACCAACAGACTGAACTCTATGCTTCAACTACTGGATATTTAATAAAATAAGCTATTTAAGTAGCGGTAGGACTTTTTATAGGTTATATTCATGGTTTGCAAGAGAGGAAACCTAAAAAATTCCCAAGCATCAATCTAGGCAGATACGTATACAGAAAGTACTCAAGTCCATCTTCCATTGTACAACAGTTGCTGGGAAGTAATCTGGTGTCTAATACTTCCAAGAGCACTGACCTATCATTCGTCAAGTGAGCCCTTCTCAGATCATATTATATTTGACACCGCATATGGATAAACAAATGACCGAAGGCTGTTTAAAGTCATTTTCAAATCCACCATGTAAATTCCTACCAATGGATTTTTATAGGGAGAGGACCATTTTTCTGATTTGCAAGGGAGGAAATACAGAAAACTCTCAAACAGCCTCTCTGACATATGTGCAACATGCATTTCCACAGCTTAACAGTAGCAAAGATCAACTGAAGAGTCTTATGCTATGAAGGGTACAATACAATCACTTCACCATGGTGGACTAAAAAAATTTCATTACAATGTAAGCACTCTCAGATCATATTTAAAATTCATAAACTTAGGAGTAAATGAGGGTTGAAATGCAATCGAGCAATTATTCTTGCTAATTGAACTTGCAAACAAAAATAAAGAAATAATGATGAACTGTGTGTGACTCACAATGGCAAAATATATGGCTAAACCCTACATGCTGGTACAAGTACCAAATGCACCAAACCTGTAGATAAATGTGCCAGAACATATTCTTGCTATTTAATAACTTATAACCTAATGTGTACATGCACAAAATCTTTTTTATTGTTACAGTAACCCTTGAAACATTTGCAAAGTTTTTTTTTTCTAATTACATTTATATTTTAAATATTTGCATTTGAAGTGGTGATATAGAAAAAATTAGGTTTTGTTTTTGAAGTGAATGAAATCCAAATATTCAAATATTTGTATTTATATGAAAGTTAGCATGAGATCTGAATGTTAGTAAATTGAATTTGTGTTTTTTAAATATTTGGAGTGTAAGAATTGTGTGACATGTGCCATTGATTCTTCAATGAGTAACCATGTAAATACTTTTACTTTAGGTGTTATTCAAATTTAATTGCTGTTGTATGTAAGAATTTAAGTAATTTATTAAGTATGTATATCAATATTTGACATATATGTATTTAAGTTTACTGTGAATTGTAATCTTGTTAATTAGAAACTTAAATTTTCATAAAAATATTTTATTTATGTTATTGATTTAGTTGAATGATTATAATTGGAAGTTTGTACTATACTGATATTTTTCTTTTCTTTTTCCATTTTTTTATAAGGTGGGGGCCACTGCTTGGTTAATTAAAACATGAGTTTTCTTTAAAATATATATTATTTATATTATTGATTTATAGTAGTGCAGTTGTTATACTTGCTTGGTATAGTTTTATATATACCCACACAACAAAATAGCTTCCCACAAAAATGGCAATCTTGGCCATAATAACTCCAATATTGGGTGCTAAGTTTTCTCATGATAGGCAATTTTGGACCAATAGTAGGTGCCAAGTTTTTTCCAATATGCAATTACCGGTCTTATAATAACAGCCAAATTTCTGCCAAAATATAGAACAGAATAATTGAAATTTTCAACAATGGAAGATATTCAAGAAACATTTTTATATTTTGATTGCAGCAATATAATTGAAAAATAATCCTCAATGGACATTTTTCCTTGAAACATTTTTAAATTGAAAAAACTTTTCTGAGTTAGAAAAGAACTTAGATTAGTTTTTAGATATAATGTAAATGTACACAAGAAAGCAATTTTATTCATTCTAAATAATTTTTATTATTAAATTTATAGATGCAATTTAAATCTTGATAAATTATGGTGAAGAAGCAGCAAATTAAAAACAGCTGGATATTAGAAATGTAAAGAAATGAAATTTATAATCTAGATAATAATATATATGTATTATATTCGATAAAAATTGTACAATAAACTGTTCTACTGTCCAGTTAATATCTTTAGGATAGAATTTCTGCTCCTTTTGTTTTAAAATAATGCTGAATTCTTCACAAATTTATACAAGTTTTATTCTTTGTTACATCCTTTCTTATGTAAGGGAAAAGTAATATATTTAAAAATTTGACAGTGAGGTGGAAATTTTAATCTAAAAAAATTTGGTAACAATTAGTGATAAACATCTAAATGAAAACTTTTAGCTAAACTTAATACAATCTTTTGGTGATTTTTTTTGTTAAAAACAACAATACATTGTAAGTTAGAAATATTAACAGTATTAAGAATTTTCTTTCCTTCATGACAGCCATATACAAAAAAGGATGCTTTTAAGTGCATAATACTTCTTTGTTATATTTTCTTGCAAAAAAACAGCAAAATGTAATTTTTAATTTGATTGGAATTAATAGATATGCACCCTTTTTATGCTGTGAAGTAAAAATAGCATAAAATATAAAAATTTAATTACAAATTTATACACAAAAATTGACAATTTGAGCTATCAAGAAGTGTTAAGTAATGCATAAATGTGATTTGCTTTTACGATTAAACAAATAAAATTTTTATATTGCTAGTGATTATTTAGAATGTAGCATGTACAGTAATTAGATCTATATACTAGATAACTCATGTATTCAATCTTCATAAGCAGTAAATATTTACTTGTTTTTACTTCACTTCTTTTTCTTTGCACATGTTAATTTTAACTTAATATAATGTGATTTTCTTCATAAAGCAATAATTTGTAATTTTTGTTAAATTGCTTAGGTGGCTAAAAATAAATTTGCCACTTGCGTTAACTTTTTAATATAGAATGCAAAACAGTAATTTTATTCATGATAGTTATTTTATTTATATAATATATAGCAATACATCTTCAAATGAAAAATACATATATATTAGAATAATATAAAATAGCTAGTTTTTAATTTAATAATTCAAAATAAGATCCTTTGTTATGAATATATAAACTACAAAATGTAAACTAAGTTATAAGGGTCGTTAAGATTAGTTAGGTCTTGGTTGTTTGAATCAGACCAATTTTGATAGCCAATCTTGCTCTCATCTTGGCCACCTAGAATGATCTGATATAACAAAATATAGACCATCCAAGATTAGTCTAATTTTGGCTGGCAATAATTGACCAAGATAACGCCACAATAAATCAATACATGACCAAGATATTTTGCTACTTAGGGATTGATTGATTTTTTTTTTGATTAATTGAAAGAAAATAGTTATACACATTTATTATATGTACAGTTATACATATATCATTTTATAATTGATATATAATATGTAATCTTTGTGAAATTAGTTTCTAGTTATTAGATTTGTAATAAGTAATTATAATGGAAGATTTGAAATCCAAAATAATGGAATAATATAAATGGGATTGTGACATTCACAGATTAATAATTTTAATAATAAGATAATTTATAATAATAAGATTAATAATTTTATATTTTAATAATTTAAGCCTGATCAGGATTCTAAAAACCAGATAATGTACAAAGTGACATAATTTTGACAGGTAAAATTACTGCAGCATTAGGCATGAAAATTGGAAATAGTGTCAAACCTGTACTGACTCTTAGGATTTTACCAAATATATATTTGGTAAAATATATCTAATATAAAACATAAATTCAATATAGCTAACAGGATTTACCTGCACACAAATGTATTAAAATATTTTTGTCTTCAAACTATAAATAAAGTTTTTAGACTGCACTGCTTTTTTTTTAATGTAAACATTTTTTGGCATTTGGAATAGTTCTTTGAATGAATTATTATCAAAATCAACATGACAATTTAAAGTTTCAGCAAGTTTTCAACTTTGGTAAACTAAATTTCCGAACAGAAACTATTTTAATTCTTGTATATTTATAGTTTCAAGAATACATTATAAACTGAATTACTGTTTAAAAAATAATAACTTTATTATTTATTGAATATATATAATAATTTGATGATATATTATAAAAAAAGATCAAAGACTCATATATAAATTTAATTATAAAGGAATTTATTTGATAAAAGATATATATGAAAATATATAACTGGTAACAAAAAATCAACAATTTAAAATGAAATTTTAAAAATGTGCAGGCAATAAGAAACATGCATTAAGACATTATTTCTATAAGCATCAAAGGAAAATAAGCCCAACTAAATATATTAAAAATGTCAAAAGATAATTGTTATGAAAAAAAAAGGAAAATAAGTATAAAACAAAATTAAAGGCGAATGTTTAACTTGTAGCACTTTTTTTAATGCAACTATGTGTTTTTAAATAATATTGCTTTGAAAATAAAAAATTTAAAGCTGAAATTACTTTTACAAGTCTAAACTTATTTAAAATTTCTAATTTTCCACGCATATTTGTATCTTATTAGTATACTTCTTGAGGAAGTTTTTAAAGGAAATAAGATTATATGAGAAATTTAAAGAAAAAAACAGTGCGAATGTTTGATATTTGTATCAAGATTAGGTAAGAAAAAATTACTTACATTCTTAAAATATTAGCAGGAAGTTTCTTGTTTATTAGAGCCTCTTCCTCAGGAGTTTTGAGAGGCTAAACAAAAAAACAAATTTATATCATTGTTAAAAAAATTCATTGGTATAAAAAATTAAAATTAAATAAAATATTAAATTGTCAATAATTAGTTCCATTTCTTGATAACATAAAAAATTATAACCAATATTTGTTTATAATTTTTCGGATACAAATTTGAAATAAGATAATAAAATAATTCTAACCTGAAATATTTTATTTTTAATTGAATCATATAAAGAGGAGATAAATTAAGAAAATGACTTAATTAGCACTCAATATTAGAGGTGCACAATCTTTACAGAGGAAAGTATATTTAAAAAATGACTTAGCTGCTGAGAGACAATACATTTAAATAAGTTTGTAAATAGTAAGAATAAATAGAACAATTTTAAAAATGATATACATTATATAAATATGAATAATCATTTTAATGTAATTAATGATTGAAGAGTTTGATTTAGAGTTAGAAATTAATGTTTATATTTAATAAATCTTTTATTTCTGCACTGTCATTCAAATAAAAGAATTTTAACACTGAATTTTCATTTTAAAATAATCCAAAATATATTTAAAATAAAATGCATTTTTGCATTGATATTAAAATTTAGAATATATTATTTTTAAATTATGCATTGCATACATATTTTCGTTTGTATTACCGTATTTGCCTGTATATAATCCGCAATGATGTATTATCCCCAAGATGTTTTTCCAAGTAAAAGAAAAAAAGATTAAGCATTATCAGCAGGAATATTTTTGATAAATAGTTGAAAATATATGCTGAAAATGTGGAGTCAGATAAAATAAGTAGAATGATTCAAAATATAATAAATTGTAATAAAACACTTATTATAAAAAACATTGATTGGATTTTATCTAGAACCACCTCATTGCAAAATGTGATAAACTGAGATAAAAGCACATATTGATCATAAAAAATTATAATTTGAATCTTCTTAAAATTGTAATTTTTAATGACTGATACTTAAGTAAAACTTATGGATTTTCAGTTTTTAATAGATTTTAAAAAGAGGTTATACATATTTAAACATTAAATATATTTGTTTTGTTAATAACTAAATGAAAGAACTAGATTATTTTCAAACTCAGCATTGGATAAATTTTTTCTTTTATACTGTGCATATATACTTTGTTTTTAACCTTACATTAATGTCCATTATTTACCTTCACTATAACTTTTAGTTTAAAACTTGCTGCCTAATTTATTCACTTTGCCTGCAACAAACATAACAAATGAAACAGCTCAGGTCAAGACAAAATGCAAAATGATGATAGCTAATAGTAATTGCAATATCTTTTTGAGAAACCAAATTTCCTTTTTGAGCATAACTGGGTAAAATGGATTATAGCTGAAATAAGTCAGAAGAGTCACAGTGACAACTGTTATTTATTTTATAAACCATAAAGAGTATTTCTTTTAAAATTTATTGTAAAAATTTCTGATAGAGAATTTCTTTTTACTATAATCATCAAATTAGTTTGGTGTATAATGAATTTCAAAGCTTTTTTAACCCATAATCCACAAATTATATACAAGAAAATACCATATATACATCTTGTGTTCACTGACATTAATATATTTTTCACCATTTTTTTTTCCCTTCTGTTTATACCAAGCAGTGGGCTGAAATAGAATTTTACCTTTTATATAAAATTAACTTTTAGAAATTTCAAATTATTATTCAAAATTTGGGTTTCTCTTTATTTGTTTTCTTTTTCAAATGTTTATGATTTATTCTTTATTACAAGATATAAACATTAACTTTTAATTATTTCTCAGCATTACTTTCCTTATAGCATTTAATATTAGCAGAAATATTTCTTCATATCATTGAAATAGAGTAATATTTACTACCTATAATTATACTTGCTTGGCAGCAATCTTTATCAGTCTTTGATGAAATCTTGCCACGAGGATTATATCTTTTTTAGAAAAATATACTTAATTAGTAATTATACTTTCTGTGAGGTATACTAATAAATTAACAAAATATTTTTGATATCATATAAAATTTTGAGTTAATAAAATGATATATAAAGTTACTATTAATTTCAATTATGAGAACTATGTTAACAAACAAAATGCATATGAATGTTTCAATTCAAAAATAATTGTGAACGCACGTAACTCTACAAAATCACCTAATTATAAAATATATATATGCGTATTATACTAAATGAATTTATAAATATGGAAAATTTAAAAACATGTTATCGAAAGTAATTTATTATTGTGATTCTAATAGCTTCGCAAAAAAGCACATACATTATTTTAATTGATAATTTAATAAACAGATCTACAATTATCAAAGCAATATCTTCAATTACGTCAACAACAAACAACTTTCCAAGCAGAATGAGCAATATAAATTATACTCATAATTTACAATTTCAGTAAGAAATAAAATATACTAATTTAAATAAAAGAAAACAATACTGCAAATAAAAGTGAAATTTTTTTATCGTAACAGATTTTTTTATAAAGATCAGTTTTTTACAAAACTGTACTATTTTTAATGTAGGTAAAGTAAAATACGCATTATCTTGAATATTAAGATGAAATATTTACTTCATTTTTATGTTTTGAAATTATTTTCATCTTTATATGTCCTCTCAAAAACTTCGGAATTCGTCTTTTTAAGTAAAATAGTATATACTTCGCAATCCAAAACAGAATCTTGACATTCGAAAGTAAACAATAACAAAAATATCACGGTACTGTTGCCAATTTTTCGTCATATAAAATTTCAAGATCTGGAAATTCAATAGTTTAATTTTCCTTGTTTACATTTATAATTTGCTAATAATGTGAATCAATATTTCGGTAAGATTTAAGTGTAAAATTTCAATGATCAAAAAATAATTACCTATTTAAAATTTTTTCATTTCCTCTTTTTCAAATTTTGCAAAAATATTTAAACACAATTGACTAGCCTGTCCTCTACTGGAGCTATATGTTTCATCAATCTGTCAAGTGATTAACCATATCTGTTGTCTCCCTACGAAACAGCTGTTTTCTTCTTGTTATTGTTATTATTAGCTACTGGATGCTCTTTCCGAAGACTGATGAAAATGCTGCGAATCTCAAGCCATACGATGACAATATGAATTTAACTGCAAGAGCTAAACTTGAGGTTTTCTCATTGTTTTATGTTTTGAATTTTTGTCATGAGAAACGAAATAATTTGTTATTATAACTTACTTAATGCACTTTTTATTTTTACATTATAATTAAATGATAACTGCGCATTTGCAGCCAAGTGTATTGTTCGGAATATTGACACTTAAGTTCTTTGTTTACAGTTTTCTAGCTAAATCAAATGCACACATTTTCAGCTTATTAATTTATTTTGTTGTGTGCACATTCATATTCTACTATGTTCCAAGTATCTTAAAAATAATATTTTTTAAATTTTTTTCTTTAAAATTTAGTATTTCAGCTAATGATTAACTTCTTATATTAAATATTTGTTTCATTGATAATTTATTTTACATTAAAGGAATCACCTTCTTTATTTAATAACAGTATACAGTGTACAAATAATACATTTATATTTTGTTAATTATGACGAATGTGATGCTTTTCTGCCTTAGAACAATATTCTACAAATCCATTTTTATTTATTAAAAAATTATTTTATAAAGCTTATTTACCTAATTAGGAATAAAAATTAATTAGGTAAACCTAATTAGAAAAAAAGATATTTTCTTAATTAGGTAAATAAGCTTTATATAATTTATGTTAACTATTATTAATTATCTTAACACCAAGAAAGTTTCTATTAAATTGTTCTTATTTTATATAAACAGTTTTATTTTTACTGTTACTCAAATTGCATTATTTTAGAATTTAATAATTTTTTTAAAATTTATATTAGGTTATGCTAAACATGTGAAAGTTTTTTTAAGTAATTTTAAAAAAGTAATTTTAAATGTGAAAGTAATTTTAAAACTTCGCAATATACATTTATAAAATAAAAGTGGTCTTTCGGGTTTGCTTCTCCCCCCCTAAGAATAATATTCTACAATTTCTTTTTAATCAGCTATTTAGCAGGTTTTTTGTTTGTTTTATTTTAGTATTTGTAAAAAATTCTTAACAATTTTATTGTGTTTCATTATATTTCAAAACAAATAATTATTTTTTATTATTTTGTAAGCATATTTATAATTTAAAAGGAAAATGTTCATTAATGTTTCTTCATAAAACTTCATAGCTTATTTAAACAAATATTTGAATATTTTATTCATTTTTTCTTGAAATATTTTCAGATGTTTTGTTTGCAAAAACCTAAGGTATTAAAGATTTCTAAAATTAATGTGTAATGAAGTTATGTTTAAAAGGCAATGGTGCCATATAATCCAGGAGACCAAATTCTGAGATTGTTGATTTTTGGCGAATTTTCTTGTGTATCTGTAACTTCGTTTTTATTACGTCATACATATGGAGACCTCTAAAAATTATGTAGAAAATTCGTTTGGTGACCCTAGTATTTACATCATCAAGAACGTCACAATACGTGATCTTGGCAATATTTCCTCATCACCAAAAAAATTCAGAATTTTGAATCGTGGGTTATACAGCATCTGTGCCATTTAAAATAGCATTTTTTATGAAAGTATATAATTTTCTTATGAGAATTAGAAATTTTCCTTAAGTTCTGAAATTTATATTAGTTTATAATAGTAATAGTGATAGATCAAAATAAAAATTATAGGAAAATTTTTCATAGTAACCTTTTGATTTATTTACTGTTGTAGGAGAAAAATATTTAATGATTTTTATTCAACAATTAAATTATATGTTACATGATTTTTGCTGATATTAGAATTATTTATCAGGATATTGCAATTTTTATTTCTATATTAAAAATAAAATCAATTCTTGTAGTTTAATATACTTTGAGGAGGTCATTTTACTTAAATTTATAAATTTCAAGTTTTATAGTTATTTGTATCAATTATATGGCCAATATTTTTCATTGACATATTTATTGTGGTTTCCAAATGACATAAAATTATCTTCTATGTTATCATTTCCATATTTAATAACTACTGATATTATTAATTTATTTCTTTTTTTATTTTTCCTAAGCTGTGAAAGTTATTTATGATACAGAGACCAAAATATATTTCAATTCTGACTTAACAAAAATTTTATAAATGGAAACAGTGAATAATTTTATCAATTTTACTTTAATGTGGTTTTAATATTACAGAATTCTGAAGAAAATTTTGGGAAAAAAATATAATTTTTTTTGCTATTATTTTGTACTTGTTAACAAAAAGCTATGTTTGGGCATACAATTGATAGTAAAAATATCAAATCAATGATGAAATCAAAATTAGATAATTATTTGGTACATTAAAAATCATAAACAAATAAAATTTTAGTGTAAAAACTATTATAACATTTCTTTTAATTTAGAAGTCTGTTATTCAGCAGATTTGAATATTATATGATTTAGGACAAAAATACTTATTTTTACGATATCCTGAATCGTCTAATATCCAAATTTTAAAGAAACTAAATTCTTCTAGATTAAAATTTGAATTTTTCTGAAATTTGCATAAATAATTAATCAAATTTATTTTAATTTTATAAGTGGTACTTTTATTTTTTATATATTTAAATGTGTTGTTAATTTCCATTTATTTTATATTCGTTTGCCATTTTTTACTTTTTATTCATTTATTATTAACAATTTTTTATCTATGAAACAGTAAAGAACACTACAGAATTTTTTTTACTTAATAGCAGCAAATTTCCAAATTCCCAGAACTAAATTTCAGGTGTTCCCTCAATTGTAGTGAAGTTAAATTTATTAAATATTGAAGGTTAGAATGTTTTTAACAATGTGAACACAACTAAGATTTAAATACATTTATTTTTTTATCTTTACTATTTATTATACTTGTGAAGAACTCATTATTTATATCAGTCTTATATAAAAAAATTTAGAATCTAATATCAATAGTATTCCATAAATTAAGTCTAATTTGCAATCTGAATTAAATATCCATCACTATATTATTAATAACATTTTATTAACTGGATTTTAACTGTACTTGTACAACCAAGTTCAAATTTAATAACCTATTAACATCTTATGCATATCAACTATCATTATGGATATATTTATTATATAAAGTTGAATGAAACTCAAAACATTTTATTTTGTTAAAACTATATTTTATTTGTCATTTATACATAAAAATAGTCTTCCAATAATTCTGATACAATAAATTTATGGAGCGAAAGCTAGAATATCTCCTAATCTTAATTGAATACAAATTTTATATGTGAATTTTATTTATTTTTTAGATTAAATTTACAGTAGATAAATATTAAGTGTTATATAAATTCTGTATTATATTAGTCATGAATAAGTCAATAACAAATAAATCTGCCACTTTATGTTTTTACATGAATTGAGTTCTAAAATGTGCCTTAAGTTTGCAATTTCATTATTATAAAGAACAAGATTAAACTGTTAAAATAATGAGAAATAACATTTTCTTGTTAGTACAAAGTAAATTTTTATCCTAGCATTTGATATATATTTGTTTTAAATATTATATTAGTTATTATAATTAATACATATTTTATCTGAATATACTAACAATGCATTGATCTTAAGATCATTATTTCCCTTAAGCATATGTCCCCAATTTTTTTGGTGAAATTATGATTTACCTTTGCTGAGTAGTTTAATTAGTGTTAAATCAAATACTTGGGAAATAGATTCTATGAATATCTTCCTACCTATGTTTCTGGTTATTAATCTATAGACATTTCATTCTTTTGTGCAATAGTATTTTATCTTTTTATTGTATATGATAAATTAATTCATCAAAACTTTTGCTGTAAGCAGGTCACTTTATCTTATGTTATGTGACTTCTTATTTGTAATATTTCTGATTTTTCTCTGTTTTGTTCAATTGTTCAGTGTACTCAAAAAAATTACTTTAATTTGTACAATTCTATTATACCCCTGAAAAATAATCATCATAATGAAAAAGAAAAAAATCTCTATTACTGTTGTAAATATTAGCATTGTCTGTTGTTTTTAAAAGTACAGTTTTAGATAATACAGTGGAACTCCAATTATCCTAATCAATTAGGACTGGAACTCATGTGGATAGTCAAAAATCCAGTTAATTGGATTTTTTGAAAAATAGGCCCATATTAACTATTGTATACTGAAAACTGGAGAAAAGCATTAAAGAAAAAGAATTTTATAAAACAAGTAACATTTTTATATATTAAGGTACTTATAGTGCTGTACATTAATATATGTATGCACAGTACTGCAAGTGAAAATCATTTGCTTGTGTTGAACATCTTGGTCTGAATAAATTATTTCATTGCCTTTATCCATTTTTGGGCAGCTAAGTCAGGCATTTGCTCGATAGTGAAAATTTGCATGTGATCATATTCTTGCTGGTGTTCCTTCAAAGCCAGCAAACATTTCAGTAGCTGATGGCCCTGTGTCTATTCTAATTTAGAAGTTAAGGTCATCTTCTTCCTCAACACTTTCAATAAGTTGACCATCATTTACAATTTGAAATAGTGTCTGACTCATGATCCAACCTCTTACATCTTCAGCACTAATTTCTGAACATCTAGGAATTTTCCAAAAAAAATTTTCAAAATTTCTCAAATGACACATAATTCTTTCTCCATTCTCTCACCTTTCCTTTTCTTAAACTTTTTCCTTTTTCTTATTTTTTATTTAAGTTTAATTTATTTTTTGGAAATTCTGAAGGAATTTAAGCAGATGAAGTTCAAATAATTGGAGTTCTACTATACTAAAAACAGTACAAGCATTTTATTTACATTTTATAAACTAATTAACATATATTGAGAAAAGTTATTTAAGTGCTTAAGTTTATTACTTTTCTTTGTTCAATTGGGGAAGGGTGTAATGGAATTATAATCTTTTATTTTACATGTGTCTATTATTTATATGTTTTACTTTTTGCAAAACTACCAATTTTTTTGTAGTATTGTACATAATATGCATGTTTTTTTAGTTTGATATTAATATTCTTTTAAAAAAATTAACGCAGCTTGTCTTTTTTGGACTTGCACTACAAAACCAAACCATCATTTAAAAATATTTAATTCACATGTTAAATTTGTTTATATTTTTATGTAGATTATAAAGTGAGCAATAAATCACAAAAAGCTCAGTGTCTGACATACATTTTTTCTCTAACTCTTGTAATTTTTAACTTTATTCATGATTAATAATTTTTGTATATAAAAGTTTACCTCATCTAAACAAACTAAGGTTTGTTTTTGTAGTTTCAAGTATTTGAAATGAAATTTCATTATTAAACATTTTCATAGTCTGCATCTTATTTAATATCTTTAATTAATAAAATAAATTACCATGTATTTTTAAAATGTAAAAAAGTTTTTTCAAAATTTTGTAATCTTGAAAAATTTTATAATTGTTACATGTAATACTTTCTAATATATTTATAAGCATTGAAAGGAGGTTGCTTTGTTTAAAAAAATTTTAAAAAAAGTTATACATAAATTCTATTTAAAAAAAATAAAGAATATAAAAAAAATAATCTGCCTTTATTACTAATTGGTACATGTCTTAATTTATTGTTTCCACGCACTTCAAAACAAAATTTTTTCCTATTAGTTTTTCTATCTGCATTGCATTATCTCCCCTTACCACCAAAAATAATCTGAAAGAAATTAATTCAAGTTACAAAGCCAAGAATTGTTTTTGATATGGTGATTAAAAATTTTTTATTTTTATCCGTCGCCCTACCTTGCTTTTTCAACCATTAGTCTATGTCGAGCAGCCCATTACACTCTAGAATAAAACAAAAAGTCATTTTCTACATCACTAAGTCCTGGACAAGAGTAGAGGGGGTCACCAGTCATTTCTTCATGTCCACACAAGGAGCTATAAAAAGATGAATGTTATAACCTGCTCTCTGACCTTCAGAGAAGCACAGGGTACCTCAGACAACTTTCCTTAGTTTTATGTGCACAGCCATGGCTCATACTCATAAAAGAACTAGAAAGAACTAAAATATAATATTCAAATGCTAAAAATTTATTGTTAATTTCAAAATTAGACTCAATTTGACTGATTTTGTTTGGGTGAATTTTACTATTAAATTAAACTACTAAACACCTACATTTATCTTTTTCTTTAGCTTATTATCTCAATAGAAAAAATGAGTTTAAAAACTTGTTTCAATAAAAAAATATAGTTGAAATACTAATAAATTTGAAATTTTTGAAATTATTTTTCAATTACAAAACAGTATAAAATTTATAGTAAAACAGCATTTTAATATAATATCAAATTATTGAACAAAACATTTTATACTGAATAAGCTGATCTAAGGTGAATGTGATATCAAGTTTTAATTTTAATTCATTCCTACTTAATTTATTGTGAAATCTATTACATTGATAAATAGTTAAACTAAAATTCTTTATTTTGGTAACCACAATAGACTAAAATATTTTTTCTGAAATTTTTGCTTAGAAATTTATGTTTATAATAAATGTTAAAGAAATATGAACTGCTGTTAATATTAAATTTAGTTGAAAAAGGCATATTTAAAGTAAATAAACAGGATAGATACTAAAATTTTTAGTATCAAGGAATGTAAAGTGATTTCTGAGAGCCTTAAAGATTTTCTGCCAAAATAACATGTAAAAGATTAAGTAATAAAAAGTTAACATCTTTCTTAGCTGTAATAAAATCTCAGTCTTTAAAATTCCTTAAAAATATTTTGATATGAAACTCACAATTAAATTTTAGAAGTACTCCTAAGTTTTTAAAGTTATATCCTACAAAGTTTTAACATTGCTTAAAATAGTCGTTGCCAATATTAATGCATCTCAATGAGTGAATGTTTTGAAGAGTAAATGCTTCTAGCTACTCATTTCTTAGAATCAATGAAAAAATCTATTCACAGCCCTATGAATTTCATTCTAAACATGGAAGTTATGATGCTAATTCTTTTTATTTTTTAATTTAAAATCTGAAGACAATTACATCACATGAACAAGTGAATAAGATAGATATTCTATCACTTTAATTTGTTTTTGTTCAAGAATTTTGACTTTCTATCTTGTTGAACAAGAAGCTGCATTATCGCTATGGAACATGAATCTTTTAACTTTTCTTGCTATCTTAAATATCTGAAAGATATATAGTTATTTAACAGTTAGTCTGTTCTTTCAGCTTATATATAATGGCTTTGATCAGCTTTATATTTCTGCAGAAAAGTAAGAAATGTATTACTGTATTTATGGTATGTTGTCATTTCACTATTGTAATATTTTCTACAAGGATCCATATCTACTTTCTTGATATATTAGATGATAAAGAAATGGCATTTACATTTTGTCAATTATGATTTTAGAAATATTTGCATTATCTGAAAGTAACAACAATTCTTTATCAACTCCGGCATTTTCTTTTCTTTTTTTTTAAGTTATGGGTAACTTAATGGCAAATTATTTTTCATATATGCAGTTCTTCATGACTAATTTTATATTCTTCATCCTGAAGAGAATTGTGATCCCTCAAAATTCTATTAACTATCTGAATATAGTAATATTAGAAGGGACTCAATTTCTAATTGCTAATTTTAAATATTTTTTCTATTTCTTCTCGTCTGCTTGTATCGAAAAATTTTAAATTATTTCTCATATTTAAAACATATAATATTTAAGATGTAGAATCTATATTCCTGCTAATTTAAATTATTATAAGTTCTCTCAACTTTTGAGAGTGACTCACATTAAAACTAATAAATTTTATTAACACAAATATTTTTATTTTACTATTATCCTGTATTTGTTAATTAATGAGTGATATTTTTAAGAGGCATGCAATTAAATTCAGTTTTTTTTAAAATTCAAATCAGAAACAAGCTATTATAATTGTTTTTCTAGTCTTATGTTAGTTGGATACTCATATCGTTAAAATTAGTTTTTATAAGATATCAAAAAATTTAAATATTAGTTATTGTAAAGTGTTAAATAAGTTGTTTTTTCTAAACATCAAATATTGTGAAGAGGAATTGCATTACAAAGCAAAGATTAAAAAAGAGAATATTTCATTTGTCTTTTTATCACATATATTTATAAATGATAATATTTAATCGTAGGTAGAATAAACTGCATCTTAAAATAAAGAATATTTTAGGAGTCTTATATTTTTTTGAAATTAGCTGGATAAAATAGAAGAGGTAATGAATGCACCTGCTTTTTCTATTGTGCTAGCTTTTCATATCTTTTAAGAATTACCTCTTTATAATGTCAACCATGCTGTTAAAGGAGAGATGAAACTGTTTTTATATTGTATCATTGCGCATTTTACTGAGGTGAAAATTTTAAAACCATTTTAAATAGGGAAACTATTTGGTCTCTACATTAGATTAATTTTGTCTGATTTATTGAAAAAAGAAATTTCTATTTAAAACTAAAATTGAAATCTCAAACTTTATTAAAGAGTAATACAGAAAAGGTGATATTGCAACTGTTATGTATCGATTAATTCATCGATAATGTTTTTAAGTAATTGATATAAATTACTGAAAATTTATCAAAAAATTAGATTGTATCAGGAAAAAAATTCTGTGTGGTTCAACATTTGATGACATTTAAAAGGATTTATTTAAATAATTTGACTAGAGCCCTAGAAAAAATGAGTTTATAAGGGAAAAAACTATTGGATTTGGAAAAATTTTACTAGTCTAGGGTAGTGAATAATTAAAGATTTTCAATGGAACGTATGGAATTATTTCTGAATTATTTAGCAAGAAACATGCATTACTTAACTATATATCCAATTTCTTTAATTTTGCATTTCATAAAACTATTCATTATGTGATTTATAAACTTTGGATTCTCAAAAATTAGATTAAGTTTTTTGATTTGATTAATTGAGAATTTATTATGCCTTTATCAAAAAAATCTGTTTTATCAGTTTTTTTTTATTAAATTCAGTTATAGTATTTAAAATAAAATTTGCACCCTTTTCATTTCTACATGAAATTTTTGTTTTGTTTGCTGGAAATGTTTTCAGGTTTTTAAGTATGAATTTAATATTAAAATTGTCTTATTTTCGGAGAAAAAATTACTATTCTCTTACTTTTCTTATTCCTTATTTATATAGAAATGTCAAATCATGATATATGTATATGCTTAAATTTTTGTATCAGGTCACACTTTAAATATTTCTTAAAAATTAAACAGTTTAGTATTTCCCATTTCATATCATTGTCATGTTATTTTAATTTCTTATTGGTTCAGTCTTAATATTTATAAAGATAATAAAATTAGTATGAAATAATGTCATTATTTGTTCCTTTAAATTAAAATTTGTCAATTATTATTTTTTCTTTTTTATTCAATAAAAATTGCCTTAACTGAATTCTTCTCATCCCCAGTAAATTCAACATTAGTTCCATAGTTGAACTGTAAAATTAGTTCTGTGAAAGAAATAACTTTAAATTTTATAGGTTTTAAATTTAATTATATACTGTAAAAGAGTAATTGTATCTTCAAATTTTTTCAGGTTATTTTCAAGCATTTTTATATTGGTTAATTTATTTTTGATTTTATTATGTTTACCAGCTTTATTTTAATTTGTTACATATAAGTTGACTTTTACCTTATCTTTATTTTTTATACTAATTGTTCCTTAGAAAACTGGATTGTTTTTGAGATCTGTGATGTATCTCTGAGATATGGATGTGAATTCCACTGCAGGAAGATAAAACATGTTAAAAAAAATTAGAAAAATGGCTAAGGTATGGTATTTAAAAAATTTGATGTTGGTTTAAAATCTGTCATTCTTTTCTTCATTTTATTTTTTTATTTTATTTATTTATTTTGTTTAAAGTGTTTTGAACAATTTTAGTTTGGAATGCTTGTTAGTTGTTTTTTGTTTGTTTTCTAGCACTTTGTTATTCAATGTGGTGGTTGTCCTTCCAAAAATAATAATTTAACATTCTATTATTGTAAGCTGTCTTTTTCTTTTTTATTCTTTACTCACCAATTTCTGCAAGTATTTGTGTTATTTCTTGAATGTCATTAAGGGAATTATTCTAAAAAACAGGCTTATATAAAGAATATTTTATTGTTTTATACAAATTTGTGTAATTCTTGTTATGTATATAGTTAAGTATAATTATTAATTTTAATTTCAGTAATATAAATATTAAAAAAATGAGGTCAATTAAATATCTTTTTGTGTATATTCTTTAAAATATTTTATATTCTTATTTAGAGATTGATGAAGCATACTAGGCTTCTAATACTTACTATTACACTGAAAATCATTTAATAAGCATTTTGAGAGAAATCTTAGTAAGACCTTGTGTATCTTAATAAGACCTTGTAATAAGAGCTTGTGTAAAAAAATATAGCGCAACTAACAAAGCCTGATCTTAGAGGAAAGCATGGTTGAAAATATGATATTAGTAACATAAAAATACCACCAATAACATATAATCATTAACTTACTGAAGCATTTGCTAATAGATGCATTCCTTTTGTTAACATCTAGTCTAAAAAAATTACTAATTTAAATAAAATTTATATATATATTTAACTTGTACTTACTATTGTAAATTCAGGGCTTCTGTAAAATATACAGGCCTCAAATTTTTTTCTAGGAATCTAATGAATGGATTGGTTTTTTAATTTCAATATTCATGAAAAATATCAATTTCATCAGTTCACTGAAAGCTGACTTCTCCATACTTTGATTTAACTAGATATCTTCCCAGTTAAACTGGCAGCTGAATGGTTTAGCACTGTCTTTTGATTTAACAGTTTGTGGGTTTGAATCCTACTTTAGCATAGATGTTTATAAAAATTTGGAGTCCATTTTAAACATAAAGGTTCCAGTCTAGTCAGCCCTTGTGTGTGCAAAAAAATGACATTGCACTGTGAATAAATCAAACCAGATAGCCTAACCTTGTTAGTGGCATTTGTAAAATAAAATTATTTTTAAATTTAAAATATATTATTTAAATGACTAAAATAATGTATAAAAAGTTTAAAAAATCAAATCAAATTATTAATGAATTTAAATCTACATTAGTATATATGTGAACTGTGCTTATAATTTACTCAATTTCTCTGTATTTTTTCTTTAAAATTATTTTGCTTTTCGTTTCAACTATTAAAACAGTTATAAAGATATTTTAAATTATAAAATAACATGAACTGATCATTGACAAAATGAAATTTTTATTAATTTACTGTGAAATTATTGTTATTGTATGCATTATGGAAAAACTATTACTCCTAAGTTTTGTCCTGATAAATTTCCTTTTTTTTAAAATTTTAATGCCTAAAACATAGATGACTTAATTACATATATTTAAGAAACTACTTAAGATATCTCTTCATGGTATAAATAAGTACATTTAATTATAAATATTGTTAAAAAGTTATACTTATTGAATAAACTTTTAGAAGTGTAACTATGTTGTTTAAATTCTAAAATTTCTGATTATTTACTTACTAAATTAGCAATGTTCTAAAAGTAGTTTAAGTAAAACTTTGTAAATTCATTTTTTGATTAAAAAGTGGTTAAAATTATTATTCTTAAACAGTTTTTCAAAATTTAATGGAGCAAAAAAGTATTCTGCTATTAAAATATTTAATCTTATTTATTTGATCACAACTTTCAATATATGTTTTTATGATAGGAATTACATTAGCCATATCATAAAAACAAAAATTGGAAATTATCATTGTGAAAATTAATTTTTTGATTTATGAACAAAAGGAAAATATGACTTTAAACAAAATTTTTATATAGAATTATCAAATATGTAAGTTGTTTTCCTTCATAACCCATGATACTTTTGGACACATAGAGTAACTGTGAATGTATTGCATGTTTATTTATGGACCTGAAAGTATTTGAGTTAAAATGAGATTTCTGGATTTCCTTTAGTATTAGTAATATAAAATATCCTTTATTATTATCCAGTAGTAATCAGCTAGTATTTTTGCACTCATGCTGCCACTTTCCTAAAGCAGAAATATCTTGTTGATAACATTCCTTCTGTTCATTTTTCTCTGATGTCATCATTATTGTAAGGAAGGAAATCCAAGTAATAGCCTAAGAAATGTAATTTTCGAGACATTCTATACCTCATATTTATGTGCGTGTTACAATGTATATGAAAGTATTTTCTATATTGGAATTCAGAAGCAATTTATCTGCTAACATTCTGTCCCATGTCATTCTTGTGTAACATATAACCACTTCTATTGTTGCTAATCTCAGTGTTCAACCTTTGTTAGATGAGATTTACAAGTCTATTCACTCTTAAAAAGTCATAGACTAAGATAGGTAAATCTAGCTGGTTGTCATAGGACAAATCTAGACACCTAGGAATATGTGTTGGAGAGTATTCACCTGGTAACCCTAGCAGGCCATTTCACTTTACCCAGATAAATACCTACAGGCAAACAAGCTGAGTCAGTCCTGTACCTCTAGTGTTCAGTTCTTTTGATTAACAGAAGCTGCTTTTTCTCTCATCTATGAGTTTACCTGACTATTTCTAAACAAAGCTATATTTATTAACCATATTGTTGATTTTTATGTTGCTGACAATTTAGACAAATATTGAAAGGATAGTTCTCATTTTCTCTCCATTAGAAATAGGTTTTTTTTGTAGGCTAATAAAAAAAATTCACAAGGCTTTTCACTTTAATTTTCATTTTATTATTTCTCTTCTGAAACTAATTACATATTGCTTAAAGGTTTTTTTTATTATTGAATTCTGTTTTAAAATCCCCATTAAGCTAAACAATTTGCTGTTAAAGTAATTAATCAGTTTGAAATGTTGATTTAAGTTATTTTTGCTATTATTACAAAAATGTAAAGTGCTTAACTAGCATACTTGTTAAACACTTTATATTTATAGACTTTTGATGAATAAAAAAATATTTTTCTCTAGTGCTTTACAATCAGCAATTGCAATATCCTTTTCATTCTTTTTCATTATCAAATTCTTCCTCATGTGCTAAATGTGACTGTAAAATTGGCAAGCAACCAAGCAATCAGCAAAGTTCTTGAATATAATGGGTTTTTTCTAAATATTTTATCACTTTTAAAAACTTATTGTGCCACACTGTAGTATGCATCATCCATGGCCCATTCATATTAACCATTGAAAAGTAATTATGATAATGCTGATCTTTTAAATAGTAATGCTTTAACTATGTGCTGATACTTTGAGATTCATAATAAATACTAGATTTTAAAGCTTCTACTATTGTTGATCAGAGAAAAACATTTATTGGTATATTTTAATAAAATGGATTTGTCAGGTCATATTGCTTTTTATTGCTTTTATGATTTGGTGATTTCAGCTCTATTGTCATACAACATAAAGTTTCTTCATACATTCATAGTGTTACAATTAATGTAACTATTGCATTCTATGACAACATGGCTTTGAGATGATTGTGCTATGAATGGTTGAAACAAGTTGGTCTTATTGAAATGACTTTGTGACACATGGCTTTGGATGTTTATATATGTATGTTCATTTCAAAATTACCTGCAACAGTGTAGTTCATTTTCAGGTGACTATTTATTCAAGATTATCTATTATGTTTACCTAAATTTTTTATTCATTGGTTTCCATCATTCTAACCTGTCTTTTACCATTGCAAGAAAAAGCTTTTTAGCTACAATAACCCTTGTTACAGTGGTCCTTGGAGCATTCATGAATTTGACATTTCTAGACATTAGTACTCCAATTAGATTAATTTAAATAATTATTCTTCCCTGTTAAATAAAATTATTCTTTTTGAGAATAGAACTCTGTAACACATGGTTATCTGATATTTTATTTTTTGTCAGCACTAGGTGACTGACTAGTCAACCTATAGCAAATCTGTATTGGGAAGGATGAATATTTTGAAATGCTTAATTAGATAGATGAAAATACTCAAATGGAATTTATCTTGCTAAGGAAAATATATTTAAATTTCTTTTGAGATTAATTCACTATTGAGAATAACTCTCTGGAAGGGAAGTTGGTCTTTTCTCTCTCTCTTTCTCTGAATCTTTATTTGTATCCTTAATAGTTGCAAGCATTTAATGCAACAAGTTATTGAAAGGAGAAAGAAAGATTTATCTGATTTTAATCATTTTGTATGAAAATTTACATATCATTTTTATAATTTTTATGAACTTCTTGCTAATTGGATTTTTGATTAGAATTACTTAATTATACATTAAATAGTTTGTTTTTCATATACATCACAGATATAAAAGTTTCACCTATTATATAGTTACCACTTTATTTCACTAGTACCTGAACTTATTTGAAATCATGAATTCTTAAAAAAATGAAATTATCATCTTGGTTTAAATGTATTTTTATTTAAACTTAAAGTTTATAGAATTATTTGTCATTTAGGTATTAAAAAGTTTATTATATGTAAAATAATTATTTACTTTCAATATATTTCATGAGAAGATCATCCTCTTTTTATTGTTTATTCATCAGGTTATCTAAAAACATGTGGAATGTATGTATTTTTGTTGCTTTTAATGTTTTTCTGAGTTGGTTGCTGTCCATTTAATATCCTGGTACAATAACTTTTTATACTTAGTTGATTAGGTTGCCAATGAATATTGCAATTAAGAGTCTATTTTAAACTGTCAACTAATTTGTGTCTTTGTCAGATAAACCTTCATATTCAAAAAGTTATAAAGTAACGACTAAAAAAAAATTTTTAAAAATCTGTTTCCATAAAAAGTTTTTTTTTTTTTTTTTTTTTTACAGTTACCTATTTCAGATACATTTTATCATACTTGGTATTATTTATTTCTTAATTCACTATTCTATCAATCAAATAAAAAAATTAAAAAAATTTATTGTATTAGTTAAAATAATGTTAAGAAAATTAATATTACAAATATAATGTAAAGTGCAGACAAAGTTTTCTTTCTTCTGTGCAAAAAGTGTTCCTCTATATTTTCCCATAAAGATTACAGTTTTGATTAGGTAAGTTTTGAATGCAAAAAAGTATATTTGTAAAAGCTAAATGAATATATATATACACACACAGACACATACATACATGTTTATAAATTTGCATTAAATGTTATAAAATAAATAAATACAGAGTTTAAATACTATTTATGCTTCTTCTTCATATTTAATTCTAAATAAGTAGAGTTTGATGATTTTAATATGATTAAATTATTTTAATATTTATTTAAAATGTTTTTGATATAATTCAGTTCTTGATTTTCAAAAGTTAACAAAATAGATGTGATTCTGAAAATAGAGATTTACAAAGTTCTAAAATCATTAAGTTTCATATTTTTAGGTAAATTGAGTGAATGTGAGGTTACATTTTATACAACATAAATGTTTTAAGTTATTTTATGTATTTTGATGTTCTGAATAACTATTCTTTAGATATGCAAAGTCCTCTCAGAAGAAGATGCTATCATAAATAGAAAACTTCCTAAAGAACTTTTGCTGAGGTATATTTTTCATATGCACATTAATAAATATTTATAATCATACTATAAAAAAGTGATGTTTTCTTTAACTTCATTTTTAAATTTAAACCATTCCTTATTACCCAATTATTATTTAAATTAAAGCAAGAATAAATAAAGTGTAATATTATTTCATTTTATCATGTAATAAGTACACTCTATATTGATGAACTGGACTGTTCAACTGAAATGACACCAGTTTAAATTGATATTCATAAGGATACTTTTAATGATGTGTTCATTTAACTAATATTTGCAGCTTCAATGTAGCTTGTGGAGAATTCGTCACATCTTTTCAATAAAATTAAACATATTTTCAATAAAATTAAACATCTTATCAATAAAACACATCAGCCACATTCCAAGATTCAATGGTATTTTGTTTATTGTATATGATAAATAGTTTACCTAGAAATAGAATATGTTGAAATGTATCTTTGTATAAATAATGGCTTGGTGAATTTTTAACTGAAGAATTTCTTCCACAGATTTCATAATGTGAAATAAAACTGTGTTTAAACTTGTAACATTGGCCATTCATCTCATTGTTTCCTATAGTTTAAATAAATAAATAAAATTCCTGAAGGGGGGAACAAAGCATTACTTCATTCTCCATTAATTGTTAATTTTTTATAACTTTTAGTTTGAATTGTTGTATTACAGTAAGAAAATCGGTGATTATTTTTCCTCTTTATTTCAGTTGTTTAAGTAGATCTGCTTAATTTAATTATACTTAACATTATTTATGAATATTTCTTAATTCTGGTTAGCACACTTGTTCATTATCACTATTTTTAAAACTTGATTGTGAGCATTTATCGTTTTGATAGACCACATCTGATAAAGTTTTTTGGGAGAAAAATTTAAATTACTGCAGCAAACAATGTCACTGCTTCCTCTTTTATAACATGTTAACAATAAAAAAATAATGCCTTATATACTGTATTTTTTATATGTAATCTGCAGAGGCATATTACACAATGCCCTTTTTTCCCAGAGTAAAAATTTGCATAATCCACAGCATTTATTAAAAAAAATTTTTTTATTCCTACAAATAAACAACTGTACTTTAATTGATATTATAATAAATATTGAAATGTGATAAATAAAGTATTGAATAATTTTATATTATTTATAAAAACATACATTTTAATAATTGATTTGCTATCTTTTTCCATTATTTGGTGAAATTCTTGCTCCTAGTACAAGTTTTGTGAGATTTCTAATTTTCATGTCAAGTGCTTGGAAGCTATCTCCCCAATCTTATTTCCAATATTTCATGTAGTATGCAGTTTTAAAACCCTTATCATACTCAATCTCAAATTTTGCAGTGTTATTGCAATCTTCCACGAATCAGATTGCTCATTTTACAAAGATTACATATTACAAACCAAATATAAAATAAATCTAAAAATTATCACTGTAATTTGTACTCAGTCAATAAAATGTACACAATTTTTAATTAATGAAAAAAATATTAGCACTTTATATAAAAAAAATATTAGCATATAATACTCCATTTATAACAATACTACACTGTTGTTGTTGCACCAGCATGCTTCACTCTACCTAGCACTGAGTTGGGCTTTACTAGCTAGATAGAAGCAGCCGGGTGAAGCCTCCATGATTTTGAAGCAGGGACCAAGCTGAATATTCCCAATACTTGGCCTGCCAGCCCCAGAAGCATCATCTCATTTCGAGGACATTGCGAACACAATAGATCTTTGGTTAAGCCGGGATCCAAACTCGCTACCTTTTGATAATGAGGACGACACCCTAACCAACCAGGCCACTGCGGCCCTAACAATATTATGTAGGTATTAACAGTTGCACTATAAATCTAAACTAATGTTGTAAATAGCATGCATTTTAATTAAAACTTGGCTTTCCAATTAACTGAGTTGTGACAGCCAATTAAAAACATCCATTTCAAAACATTTTAACAGGGAGAAATAACTGGGCTATAAAGCTGAATCAATGATGTAAATATAATGCTCGTTAAATCTGTGGAATTGAAAGTCCCAAGGTTAGTTGTTGAGCAGTTACCATAGGTGCAAAGGTCTGGAGAAAATTGCCTCCCCCTTCAGATCAATGTCAAAATTCAGGGAGTGGATATTCTGGTGGTGTCATCTATTGGAGGATTTGAAGAGCAAAGTAGTACTTTCACCTTCAGTGGTGCTTGTATTAAACGAAAGACACACCATATTGAGTTAAATTCACATAGCCAAGGCATAGCAAGCTTGGTTTGTCCAAGTGTCATTAGTAACAACACACAACAACAATGATGTAAATAACGTAAAATTTTGTGAAAACTGGGGTTTTTCCTATTAACCAAGTAGTAGTGCTCATACTTACTTAAAAAAAACATCTGATGCAATGCAAATCTAGCACAGAACAAATAGCCAATAATGTAAATAACATCCATTTTTATGAAAATATGCTTTTTTATTTACCATCCATTACTACATTTTGTAATTTTAATTGAGCAAGAAAATTCAACAAAAACTGATATATATTTCAAATATTTCCATTATATACTTAATACTTTATTTAGTATTTTAATATATTAATTAGTATATTAATTTTATATTGTATATAAATTAACAAATTAGCATACACATAAATTAAATGTAATCATCAGCTTTCCATGCATTCCAAATTGAAAAAAAAAAGTTCAATTTTGAAAAAGTAACTTTTAAAAATATAAAATTAAACAATTTTTTAAATTATGACATAAATGTCATCAAATTAACATTGAATTATAAGAAAACAATCAAAATTTTGCACAAAATCATTTGAAAAAGAAAACTAAGAAAATACAAAGCACAGTATAAGTTTCAAGGGTTACTAAAACTCAATAAGAATTGCACACATTGGTATACATTATAGAATATTGTGCCGGAATGGATATGTTCTGCTAATCTACAGATTTGTGGCACACTTATCATGTATACCATTTCATGCAATTTACCCAAACATCTAAATTAAAAATGAAAATTATTATAATTGTGTATAAAGGATATTTCAGGAATGTTATCCATAAATATGTAGTTACAAATAATCTAAAAATAACAGTCACAAGAAATTTATTATTTGCAATTTATACTTGTTATAATGTATATTTTTGCCTTGTCACAAATATAAATGCACAATTCTATACAACATTTATTTTGAATCTATGTAAATTATTAAGAATGATACACTACATATTAAAATACACCATATATTTGGTTAGTTTAATATACTTTTCATATTAATTTCTGTTTTCACTAATATTTAACATGTTTCAATTGAATTTATAAATTCATAATCTTAAATTTAGCTTAAATTCAAGATTACATAAAAATAAGTGAAAGTCTGTATTTTTAACATGTGAATAAGTATTCATATTAACATTTCTGAAATAAAATATCAATTTATTCATTTTGATTCATTTGTTAATAATTTGCTTATATGTTTTCTAAATATTTTTATTATCTGCTTGAAAATTTACTTGAAAATATTTTAATTTCAAAAAATCAATTTTAGGATATTTTCCTATCTAGATGTTGTATCTTTATGTCGATGTGCTCAAGTTTCAAAGGTATGTCAATTTATTTCTTAAAATTCATTTCAATTTAATTATTTTAATTAATTTTTATGTATAATTTATTAAATATATATCACACTAAATAAGTAACAATATTCATTTTTTGTGTTAATCTTTCATTTATATTGAAATGTGAAAAAAATTTTTATTGCCTGAAATATAAAAAAATAATTTTCCTGAGGTGTACACCACTGTTTAAATCTATGTTGGTCTATAATATAATGTATGCATTTGTGTCTAATATAGTTGTAAATATATTGCATATATTTTGTTCATATTGTATCAGAGCAATTACTTGAATAGATAAGAAAGGAATGAATCTAAATTAATGTTTGAATAAAGTTTAAGAAATATATGTTAAAATCAGTATACTTATTAACATAAAGTTGAATGTATGTCTATCACAAAGAAAAAAAATTAGGGAGTTTATATGTTTAACAAATGTATGCTGCCATTATATTCTCCTTTTATTGCCGAGCTGGCAGCCAAATGGTTAGCGCCCTTGCCTTCTGATCAACAGTTTGTGGGTTCGAATCCCACCTTGGGTATGGATGTTTGTAGTGGTTCGGAATCCACTTTAAACCGTAGGTCCCGGTCTAATTAGCCCTCGTGTGCAAAAAATGACCGTTGAGCAACAAACAAAATACTCCTTTTATTATTTCAAGGCAAGTATTTTGCTGTCCTTGATGGCTTTTGAATAAGTCAATGAGTTTATTTTGACAGTTATTTATTAATCCTAAATGGGGCTGCTAATTAATTCTTTGCATTAAATTAGAAGTAAACAATTTTATAATAAGTTAATATTTGAATTCTAATACTGCTATGTTATTTATTCTACTGTGTACTGAAAAGATTGTAAAATTACTGGAATTTATAAGTATTTAGAATAAGAGGAAATCTTTCTAAGCTGTTTGAAATTTTTCAGCACTTTATCTTTAAGTTTCATTAAATAATACAATTTTGTGTAACTATATTTTATTATCTTTACATTTTTCTAAATTTTAGTCTTGGAACATCCTTGCATTAGATGGAAGCAATTGGCAGAGAATTGATTTGTTTAATTTTCAAACTGATATTGAGGTAATATAAATTTTATTTCTTATCACCAAAATTAATTTCCCATTTTCTGTGGCACATTTTATTTGTATTTTATTGTGATAAGTCTGCATGAAATACCTGTAAACCACAATTTTGCATGTACTGATCGAGATTTTGATAGTAAATCTGTAACTAGAAAAACTGTCTTCTTAATAACTAATTTGTTATACCATATTTTTTGGTCTTTGTTGATATTTTGCTAATGAATATAAAAAATAACTGGAATCCTCAAAAACAACTTTCCTTATTTTTGGTGTCGTCTTTTAATCATTTCATCTACACATTCTGTTTAAATCATTATTCTTTAAACTATTTATACTTACATTTCTACAACAATTTTAAAAAAAATTAAACTGAAATTTCTGTAATTCCTTCCATGTGTTTTGATTGATTGTAATTTTTCTTTAACAAAAAAGAAAATTATTGATCAAATTTTTTTAGTTTATGAGATTTGATTGATAAAGTAAAATTTTGCATGTAAATGTCATAGTTGAATGATTTTAAGCTGATAAAAAGGATTACAAATATAATATAAAAGAGAATCATCATATGAAGTAGTGGAAATTTTAAATAAAATTAGTATTTCAGGATGTTATTTTTGTTTTTTATAAAACTTCTTCCTACTGCAGAATTTTTAAATTTTGCAGTTGGAAAATGTTGATGATATTTTTAGAAAATATCTTTTGTTAGACTAGATTTACAACCTTAAATAAACCTTGGGAAAAATTTTATTGTTAAGATATATATTTAATATCTCATAAATTCTTCTATTTTAATTTTTAAGAAGCCAAAATAATAATTTAAGATGATAAAACAAAAGTAACAAATAATGAAGTTTAAAAATATTATGTTATACTTTTTAATGTATGTAACTTTGTTTAAAATATATAACAATAACATTTGATATTTTTAGGGCATTGTTGTTGAAAACATCTCTAAACGATGTGGTGGTTTCTTAAAAAAGTTAAGTTTGCGAGGATGCCAAAGTGTTGAAGATGCTGCTCTTAAGTAAGATTGGATATTGATTGTTTTTATTAAATTTATTTGTATTAAAAATATATTCCCATGTTTGTCTTTAGTTAATTTTTGTAAATTAATTTAAATTTTATAAACTTGTTAAATTTGTATAAAAATTTTCATCTTGAATAGGATTTCATTTCATGTTACTGTTATTGAATGCTGATCCTCCTTTTAGAAAATAACCCACTCTTAAAATTTTAAAAGGTGTACATAAGTGTAATGTCCTACCTGTGGCCTATTGTGGGCACATTTTGAACTCAAAAATAGAAAGCAAGCCATATAAAAATACTTTTCAGTGAGCAATAGGTGGTGCTGTTTTTCATTAAATTTTTTATATTTTTTGTGTAGGAGAATTTTTATACCTTTTAAATACATTAAAAATACTAGATTTTATTTTATAAAATTTTTTTGAGAAAAATATTTTTTTTTAAAAATCATCTGCTTTGAATTTGAAAAGCATATTTTTATAACAAACTTCAATATAAATACATTATTGAAATGGTAGTAATTTTATTCTTTTTAATTTACAAACATAAAAACCTATTTTAAATCCACAAATTACAAAACTCAAAATATAATAATTTAATGGTAACTGGTAAATAATGGGAAAGTAATATAAAATTTTGCTTACTAGTATACCTCATTGTAGTATGATGTGTACCTCATTATTACTAATACAGTTGCTGTTGTCTTGTGCCAGTTAAGCTGGTAATATAGGGTGTGCCGCTACATTTAATTTTTGACCAACTGAACTTAATATGTATTCAGTAAAAGTCATATTTAATGTAAAACAAATGCTTGATAAATGTGAAGTCTGGCATTGCTTGTTTTCAGCCAGTTTATTGTACTCGGGTACACACGTTCTTAAAAGCCAAATTCATACAATCACTCAAGTGTTTATTTGTTATTTTTGATCTACATTTTATCTTTAAATGTTTCAAATCAAAAATCCACTTTCACAAAAGTAAGTGGATTGAAAGGAGAAGAAAAGTCTCAGAAAAGCTTCTTTCATATGGGTATATTTTCTCTCATCAACAAGGGTCCAAAAGTCATTGTGCGTAAACCTTGCTTTTAGTTGCAAATCTGACTGAAAATCTATTATTTCTATTTCCAAAATATCAGTATTTTTGTTAAGCATATTTCCAATCTTTGGTGATACATCTACAATATTAAGTTCGCCAGAATAACAATATTAGTTGAACTCTTTATGGAGAAGCAGAATTCAAAATTATTTTTTAGTGCATTTAGATCCGAGTATTTCTTTGTTTCAATTACCTTGTAGTTATCAATATGGCTTGATAATCTCTGAAAATGGGTGAAATTTTTTTCTTTCATCTGATTTATCCACAAATTTAACTTTATCTGAAATGCAGTCAGTCACAGTCAATTGAAGAAATGATCGGTTAATTTTTGTATTGGACCCATGATCATTTAATTTTTGTATTATTAATTAGAACACTGATAATACTTTTAAACTTTGACATTATTTTGAGTTCTAAACTGCATACATGGTGAATGTATAAGAATGACTTGCACTCAATTATTTTATAACATTTTGCAAGATATCTCTTATGACTATAAATGCTTATCATATTTTAACAATTAAAAACTATAAAGAATGGTAATTTTTAAAATATTTTTTGTTCACAATAACTAATCGGGCTGGCAAGCACAAGTTTGGGCACCACTGATGTACATTATTTTTAAGTTATATCATGAGAAAAATATTTCATAAAACGTTTAAAGTATTTCACAACAATTGTAAATGAAATAAAAACATAAATTCAATTCTGTTTTTGTTCTAAATATAAAAATTATTTATATAAAATAAGAACTAGTATTTTAAAAAGATAATTTTTTTATTTGCAGTAAAAATAGTTTTTATTGTAAATGATAATGTTTAATTCATGTTATAATTTTGTGAATTATAAAGATAATTAATTTTCATTATATATCAAATTTAAATTCTTTATAACAAATATTTTATTATTGTCATTTATAAAAATGACATTGATTTCTATATTACTATAAATAAACTCAATTTATATATTTTTAAGAGTCATACTTTTATTATTGACTTTAAATAATTAATATCGCTTTCATATGGTGTGATCGTTTTTAGAAAAGAGTAAACGATTATCTCAGATTATAAAAAAAATATTATTTAAATGTTTTGGCTTATAGGTAGAAACTTTTTGAATTTCCAGATTTTGCAGTCAGTTTCCTTTCTTTTAATTAAAAGTAATTTTTTTTTCACTTTTATGAAGATATATTATGGAAAAATTTAAGCTCATCACACAATTTTTATTTTTGTTTTTGCAGATATTTTAAATTTAATTTGACAATGAATGTAAATTCTTTTTATGTATAAATAAAAAATTCATATATATATTAGTGACAAAATTGATTTAAAATTACATAAATAAAAATCCATACTTTTTATGCTTAATTATTTTGTATCGAATTCGATTCTGACTTACCATATTTGTTTTATTTCGAAATTAATCTCTTTATTAGTATAATGAAAAAACTGATTACAAGTTGAAGTGTTAATTTTTATGTCACTATCTATATAATATTTCAATTTTTTCATAATTCAAGTAGAAAATGCTATTCTTTAAATGATAAATATGTATGCTTTTTTACTATATAGCTGAATTTGTGATCTAGTTAACAAAATCTAGTTTATAATAAAAAAATTAACATGAATTTTTTTTTTTAAATTTTGGTTAAAAAAATAATATATTTTGAAATTCTTGTTATTACAAATTATAACAATTTATTCAAATGGATTTTTTTTCCTATGATGAAAGGAAATTGGAGATGCTGCACTGTATTTTCAGGATAAAGAGAGCTTATGCTTTTATTTTTTTTAAGTTTTATTTTGAATACAAAATTCTTTGATTCAAGTTTTAGTAAAATAATGAATGAAATAAAAAAAATTCATGTTTTCTTAAAAATTAATTAGTCAAGCGAAAAATTATCTGTTTGAATTAATTTCTAGCTCTTTTTTATTCTTCTAGCTCTTTAATATTTATTGATAATTATATTTTTAAATTTTTTTAAGTTTATGTATGTAACTAGAAATTTTTTATTGTGGTAGTTATTATTTTTAAAGTATTTCAGTTATTCAACAAATTTCAAATTAAACTGCAAATTCAATTTTAAATTTTGATATAAATTTGTTATCTATTTTAAATTATATTTTTTAGAACTTATTTATAAACATTTGAGTCATTAATAAATGTAAGTTGATTTTTTGCTAACTTTTTTAGTAGTCTGTAATGAAAAAAATATATAAAAAATAGTCCATTACTATCTTTTATATTTTTCATTATGTATATTTTTGAATAAGAAAAAATTTTTTCAGGACATTTGCACAAAATTGCAATCATATTGAAGAACTAATACTGAATGATTGTAAGAAGCTTACGGACAGGTGAGTTAAGTGGTATGAATTTTTTTTCATATGTGATTTATTTTATGGTTTTATATAATTTAAATCAGAATCTCTTAACACTTAATATAGAATAATGTTATTTAATAAGTATCAAAAATGCATTAAATAATTAATTTTTTAAAGATTATAATCCATAAGTTAATGTTTAAGTTGTACAAGAAAAATGATGTTTATAAAAGAAAAATAGAAAAATATCACTTATGGATTTGAAATTAGTGCTGAACAATTTTACAAATTTATAATTGAAATTTTTATATAGTTTATAGTTAGTAGTTATACAAGAAAAATTATTTTTTGTACAGAAATTGTGTACTTGTGTATCATTCTGTTGAGCATTTCACAAAATAAAAAAAAATCTCTAAAATTACAATTTAGTGTCAAATGCTGTAATTCAGTAATCTTACCACCTTAGCTATTTCATAGTTGCATTTATTTTACGTACGTTATTTTATAGGTGCATTTATTTTGGCATTAAAGCACAATGTTTGGCGACTCATTTTTGGTGAAATTATTCAGCATAATATGTTAGTTCCAAATTTTCTAATTTCATTTTATTTATCAGATATTCTTTATTTATATATTAAAATTAAATTTGCTTTAAGAAAACTAAAATTCAAAATAAAATAAAATAAATCTTTACTTTTTCCAATTTTAAAAGTAAAGGAATTCTATCAAATTAATTTAAATTTTTTCATGCTTCATTTTAATTGAATATTTTAAAATTAATAAAGCTCTTAACTAAATATTTTTTACAAAAATGGAAAAAGTTATTGTATTTAATGTTTTCAAAGTTGAATGAAAAATAGAATTATTGATTGTAATTGTTTATGAAGTTTAATCATTAAATATTAATTATATATAAAAAAATATTAATTATTTCTTACATGAATTCTTATAAAAGAGAAAACAGTGCCTAAATTGTTAAAATATATAAATATTTTTAATTTTGATATTTTGTACAGCAAAAAAATTTTGAAATTTTTAATATTTATTACTTTTAAAAAGGAATTTTTACTTAAATATGTATTGAATGTAATAAGTTATCTTTATTGATTTTTAAATCACAAAAAACTTTTAGTTTACATTTATAAAAATTTAGTTCATAAAGATTACTTTTTGTATTTCATATATATAAATGTTTTGTTTAGTCATTTTTGAATTCTCATAACTATTTTCAGAAATTGTTTACAAAATTCTTTGTACTGATATTGAGCATATATTACTTCTCTATTTGTATATTGTTTCAAATAGCTTAAATTATCTTTTGAATCACATTTTAAATAAATTATATTTTAATAAAGTTAAACATTTGTGGATTTGCAAGAATTATGCTAAATTAAAAAGCATTTTGTAGCTAATTCTTTTAATGTATTATATTCTAAAAGCAATTTTGCAATTTACATAATGAAGTTGCTGTCCTTTTGTGTATTATTTAATAGTTAGTATATGAAAAATTTATCTTTAAAATTAATAATAGAAAAATTGATTATGTTTGAATTAATTGACGCATGTTATGACATCAGTTTGAATCTGAATTTATTATACATTTTAAACATACTTGTTTTTACATTGAATTGAATTTATTATATGTTTGAAACATATTTGTTTTTATTTTTAAATAACACACATAATAACTATTATAGTGGAAAATTATTAACTGGAATAATGTGATACAGAATAATGATAGTTATACGGGATATGACTTTGAAATGCTAATGAGAAATAAATTGATTATGCCCATCCAGTTAGGTTGACAGGCTACTTTTATGTCAGTATCTGAAATATAGTTTCATGTCTATTAAGGTCTGTTAGAAATGGTGGCATACATGTTTTGATTTGCTTATTCTAATGTTGTAAATGATTATCATACTTCAACTCGTCAATGTTTATTGCTGATACAAAATTTTTGGTTTGTAAAATTGTTTATCTCAACAATATGCCCACAGAGATAATCTAAGAAAATCTATTTTTAACAAAGCTTTCTTTCTTGTGTGTGTCCAAAGCTTTGTCTCCTATTCCTATCGATTTAAACTTTGAAGGATGTGATTAAAATTGTAACAAATAATTTCTCTCGTACTTTAAAAAAATTGTAGGAAAATATGATAAAGTTTGTCTTAGTAAACTGATTTTTAAAATTAAATATGCTTCCACCATTAGATGATATGAAATTAGCAAGATAAATAAATTGAATAAAATGCTCATTTTATTTAACTTATACTTTTTGATTTTTATGATGCAATTTATATCTTATCTTTGCAAGGTTAAATGATGAAAACAGTAATGAAAAAGTGCAGCCTTTCAATATCATTTGCATCCCTCAAACTAAACCAGTTACTCATTATAATATAAAGAATATGCCTAATGGAGAGATAATAGAAAATTAGAAAAGCCTCCTGTAGAATGAGAAAATCAAACTGACAGTTTTATAAATCTGACATTAGATTTTACATGGTATTGAAGAATACTTAATTTATTTAAATTCAATTCAGAATGACTGAAATTATGTCAATTAAGCAGCTAAATGACTAGCGCTGTCTTCAGTTCAACAGTTTTGTGTATTCATATCCCACTTTAAAATAGGATGTTTGTTGTGGTTAGATATTCACTTTAAAAACTATAGATTTTAGTCTAATTAGCCTTTTTGTGCAAAAAGGCTGTTGAATGAAACTATTCCTGATTGGAATTATGATTTATTTTGTTTATTTGATATAATCTGGTTTTATTATTTTAATTTTTGCTGTTATTATGCACAAATCTTGAATTCTAAGCAGTTTTTTTCCTACCAACAATTGTTGTGACTGATTAAGAATCGATATTACCCTATTTTCCTGTATATAATCCGTGGATTATGTGTTAAAAAAAGTTCCGCATTTCATTGTGCTTATTTTACGCTGCCCCGGATAATCTGACAAAAAATATTTTTCAAAGTTTTGAAAGAAATTTCGTTTGTGTTTCATAAAATCAATAACAGATAGCACTACAACTCGAATGACTTATTTTAACTATAATCAGTATTGTCTTATGTTCAAGAACGAATTCAATTTGTTTGGATATTAAAGTTGCAATTAACTAACATCATTTCGTATTCTGTTTTGACCTGAACTGTTTTGCTTTGAACAATCAAATCCATATATCATCATAGTGAGGTGAAAATTATTAAGTTACAGAGCAAATTTTAAAAGGAAAGCTATTGTGAAGGAATCAAATTTTAGTACTTCAGTATACTGTGTTATACTTGAATTAATGCACATTTGTTACTTGAGTTATTTTGTGAATATATCAACTTCCCAATGAAATTGAAAAAGGAATCTCTTTTTTAAATAGTTATGAATTGTTCAGTTTGGTTGGTATAATAACAAAAATTTTTAATTGTAATTTCTCTGATACAAGTCATATATTATTTTTTTTAATTTTAGCACTTGTCAGCATCTCAGTAAGTTTTGCCCAAAATTACTTCATCTAGATATTGGGTCATGTTCTCAAATGACAGATGTGTCATTAAAAGCTATTGGGTAATTATTTAATTTCAAAAACTTTCTTATTAGAGTATTAGTATTTAACTAAAAAGTTTAGTTTCAGTATGGGACATTTTATGTAACTTGCATACTTATGGATGCATTAGTTAATTCATTGTTTATTACATATGTAATGCATTCCATGTATATATTGTATTGCAATAAAAAAATTGGCAAGACAATGGAATAAAATCTAATATATGTGTAGTTTGTCTATGTTTTTATTCTTAGAGAATATTTTTTATTTTATGTTATTTTCTAGAGATCTTATTTACATATATTGCAAATTAATTTATGATTTTTTTGAAAATATTTAATAACTTATTGAAAAGAAAATATGCATATTGCTTTTATTTAAGATTTAAGAAAAATCAAAGCTTCTTTTAAATTAGTTAATTAAACATTATTCTATAATTATATTTATGTTTCAAAACTTTGGTAATTTTTGCATTTATTACAAATTTGAGATTTTATTCTAAGAAAATAGACAAATTTATGTAACTTTTAATTGTTATGATTGAAAACAAAGTATTCTGATATAATTTATATAAATTTTAGGATGTCTGTAAATAACTAAATTTTATTTAGTTAGTTTAGTTTTATTTATATTAATAGGTTGAAGTAAACTTAAAAGTAATTTCTAATTTGTTAGTTAAAAAAAATATTTGATTTGAAATTATTACGGGAAATTAAATTTATATTTAAATAAATTTTCTTTATTTTATTTATTTATTTTTTTATTTAGTTGTTAAACATCTTCAACAACACAAAATTTTCCTTGATTGAATTTTCAGTTGTGTTACATGTTTGAGAAGTTTTTACGTAATCTTTATTTATTATTTTGTTTTTGATGTATAGGGAAGGATGTCCAAATATGGAGAACATCAACATATCCTGGTGTGACCAAGTTTCTATGGCTGGAGTTGAAGCACTAGCTGCTGGGTGTCCAAAATTAAAAGTTTTCATTTGTAAAGGCTGCTCATTGGTATGTTTGCATATTCATGTGTACTTTTATAAATATTATTTTTGCTTTTTCAGTTTTCTTTTTTTGCTGTATGCCTGGTGATACATGGCTCGTTACATTTTACACTTCCTATGTAAGACATCGGAAGATTTTTTATAGCTTTTTGTGTCCAAGTTATATCTATTTCAAGTAACTTTTTTTGAAAAAAAATTATTTAAATCATTGGAAATATTAAGTAAAAGTTATAAAATAAAAGTAACTTATGACATTTTAACTTATTCTTTGTCTTCTTAAATGATTATGTGATAGATAAAAAAACATGGTATATAAGAATTAAACATTTTTTTTTTCTGTATAAATTTCTCACTTGCCAAGTAGACGATTCAGTGATTTTTTTCGTTGTCATTATTTTTGTAATTTTAAGCTTTATAATGCATTTTCTATTGTAAGGTGGCTAGAAACTTACTTAAAACAAATATTTTGTTATGTTTTGTTACTAAAAGTTGGTTTAACAATAAATTTAATATTTTTAAGGAACAATTGATATTTTGTGCTACATTATTTTAATATTGATTTCTGTGGAATTAGCATTTTTCTATTCAATTTTATTCAAATACTATTTTCTGAATTAAAAAGGAATTTTACTGTATGGTGGTAATAAATGATAAATTGAGCAACTAAATCGTTTAACTCCATAATACAATAGTTTATTTTCTAATATTAAATACATGTTTTATTACAAGCTTCTGATCATTTTTGTTCCATCTTTTTATGTGTCATTTGATAATGAACTAAGGTTTCTCTTTAATAGTCAACTTTAAAAAAAAGCTATTCATAATTGAAATTAAATTCAATAAAAAACTAGACTTTTTTCTGCTAAAAATATCTTTGTTGCTAATTTGTACAAAGCTTTTTACAGTATTATTATCATAGGTTTTCAAATTTTATGTTTGAGTTCACATCAAAAATCACTTGTAGTTTATAAAAATAATTTTTTTTTATAAAGGCAGGACTTAAACTATTCTTGCAAATCATTTGTTCTTGTCATAACAACTGTGTGTCATGTTTATTACCAGTAATATTTATAATTGTTAATTGAAATTATTTTAATAAATTTTCTCTTTTGCTTTACTTTTTAAAAGTATGGGTGAAGTAAATAATAAAGGCTTAGATTTGCTTGTCACATATTTATATTTATACAACAAGATATTTTATCAACAGTTTTAATAAGTTATGGTGATAGTAAAAACTATGAATGTGTAAAAATTGTTGAATTTTTTAATTTTTAGCTAAGCTATGTAAAAACTAGTCAGTAGTTAACATAAATGTGTGATCATTTTTACATTATAATTAGAATAACAAAAATAGAAAGGGCCAGTTTCATTTCAGTTACATTCATAAATTTTTCCTATTTATAAAATTGTAAATCAAATTATAAATAAAATATTATAAATAGATATGAATAATACATATCATTTATACCTATTTATGAAATTATAATTTGAGTAACCTCAAAAGGATAATGAATTTGTAAATTTTTTTAATTTTATGAAAAATTTTTGTAGATTCCAGAGCAATTTGTTGCAAGTATTTATCATTAACATATGAATTTTATTACTTTTTCAGATTGGTGATGAAGCAATACATGAATTAACAAAGTTTTGCCCTGATCTTAGAGTCATTAATTTACTTGGTTGCAATGTAAGTTCAGTATAGTTCTTTATAAAGCATGTTTCTTAAATATAGATGTGTGTTTATGATTGTTAAGATATTATTTAATCATTTTTATCATATTATTTTTAAATATTTATCTTGTTAAAATATGATCATCTGCCCATATTTATTTCAAAAAATTGTTGAACGATTCTTTTCAATGTATATAAATTGGTTCGTTTGTTAACTTGGATGACGATATATAGACTGTTGATAGATTCAACATTTCATGTTTATAAATAAAATATTTAAATATAATATTAAATATTTTTGTTTATTAATACCTTTAAAAATTTGTTTCTATACTTGTAGTTATTAGTTTCTATATTTTTAATTACGTAAATAATTTGCTAAAATTAGTTGATATTTTTACTGATTATTTAACATTGTGTTCCTCACTTAGCTCTTACTTGATTTTCTTCAGTGGGAATGTTTGTATGATTTTTAACAAAGATTTTGGTCACATTAGCTTCTCTGTGTAAAATATGTTGCATTAGGGATACATTAAACTGTTAAGTTAACCATCTAAATTTCTAAAAATTTATGTTCTTAATATATATAAATATCTATATATATATATGTATACCAGGTCTGTAACTTTAAAATGCGGAGTTTTTAATAAAAATACGCAACAATTTAGAAAAAATGGGGAGATATATTTTATTCAAAGTATCGGGCCCTTGCTTTCTACACAATTTTGCCATCTAGTAGGTAAATTATGGATGTTCCAAAAGAATTGAACATCGTGTGAGCCATACCAGTTGTCGAGCCATTTTTGGACGTCTTCTTAAGAATGGAAGTACTTCTCGGCAAGTGCGTGTCCCATGGATGAAAACAGATGGTAGTCGAAAGGAGCAAGGTCCTGTGATTAGGGTGGGTGTAGTAATATTTCCCTCCAAATGCTGCCAAAGTGTCCTTGATCAGTTTTGCTGTGTGACTGGGTGCGTTGTCATGCAGCAAAATCACTTTCCCATGCCTTCAAGCCCATTCTGGTTGTTTTCCAACCGTTTTTTGGCTGTTACGATCCGATGAAGAAATGACTTTCTTTCGTGTCTCCGAAGCTGCGTTTCACATGCGACTTTGCGGTTTTCTATTTTGACGCTCGTTGAGCTCAGGTGGCACCCATTTTACAACCTTCTGGATCTTTTGCATGGCTTTCAAGCATTTGGAAATGGCTAGACGAGAAACATTTAATTGCTCTGCCAATATTTCTTGAGTTTGCGTGGCATCCTCATCCAATAACGCTTGCAGCTCGGTGTCTTCAAACTTTTTTGGTCGATATTCCTGTTCTTTGTCCCTGACATCGAAATTACTTCTGAATCGTTTAAACCACCTTTCGCTAGTGTCAGCAGATAGAATATGTACACCAAATTTTTCCACAAGAATTCGATGTGCCTGTGCTGCTTTTTTCTTCTGATTGAATAAGAAAATCAACATGTGCCGCAAATGCCCTTTGTTTGGCTCAAAATTTGATATGTTTACCACTGATATAAATATGCTACTAACTTTTAAACGTTTAAACAAATATGGCGTTTTGAAGCTTGCTGTCACGGCTCAAAATGATATATTGCTTTTGACACCAGCATCTACAGGCTTAGTGCACCATCTACTAGAAAAAAATCCGCATTTTAAAGTTACAGACCTGGTATATATATATATATAGTCACTTATTTAATGGTTTCTTTTAGAGTATAACTGATGAAGCTGTTCAATATATCAGCCAACGTTGCCCTAAAGTATACTATTTATGTCTTTCAAACTGTGCTCATCTTACAGATGCTTCTCTTATTGCCTTGGGACAAGGATGTCATTATTTAAAGTAAGTACTCTGGTGTTGTTACATGATTATATTACTTACATTTTATGTGTTTTATATATTAAACATTTTTGTGTTTTGCAGAATATATTTTACTCTTGCAATAGTTTAAGGAAATTTTTTTTCATTTTAATGTTCCATTATCTTTTAAGTTTGACTTTAATATCTTTGGTTCTCCTGTTTACTTTAATGCATTAATACCACCTACAGTTATTCATTTATTGTTTGTGCTAATTGTTATTTGTCTGCATACCTTTCACTGTAGACATTTGTTTGCATTTATGCCTTCCATTTTAAAAAAGATGTTGAATTCTTAATCTCATTTTCTTTGTTTAGTTGCAAAGTTACATTTTACAGATTTTTGGTTAAAAAGTTTATTATTTGAAATAAAATTTTTATTTAATATACTTTTGAACATTGACTGTAATTTATTGAAATATTGCAAAATTATTTGCTGGTCAAAGAAAACTGTATATTGGTAGAAATCAAGAAGTTGCATTTATTCCAGAGGCTCAAATTTGAAGTGATATCAAATTTAGCTTTCAAGATTATTTTCCTTATTACTGAACTTTATAATAATCTGTACAAAACTTTACCTGAATTTGAAACACAAAGAAGAACTATATCTAAAATTTAGCTTATGAAATTGAAGTTTTCTTGCAACTTGTGTTTCAGGTCCTGGTCAAGTGTGTATGCCATTTGTTTTCTTTACTCAAAGAAAAAGTAGAAACTGGTGGTTGGGAAATATATTCTGAAAGGTGGTCTATAAACAATCTTCTTCATTTTGATTTGATCAAAATATTGAAATATAAAACAAATTGTAATCTCTAATGTTTATTAATAAGAAGTTAAATAGAAAATTATACTGGAAAATATTTAGCGTCTTTGTTATTGAAAAATACTGTTTTATCTACTCTTCAGATCTATTTGAGTGATGTATTCAATGGTAATATTACAAACTACATTTTCATTTATAATATTTTGACATTTGTGTTGAAAATGATGGAACTTTAAAATGTACTAATATATGTTTATTGGATAAATAAAATGAATAAATTGGATTACCTATTTTTTATTATTATTGCTTGTGATTTTTATCATTATTATATTTTACTTTTAAGTAAAACAAGCAGATTTTAATCAAATATTTTTATTGAGTAAATAGTTAATTTGTTGTGTGTAATTTGATTATTAGAAAATTATTTTATTTTGTAATACAAAGCATTATCTAATTGAAATATTTTTCAGAACTCAATAAACTAAGCATCTCATTAACAATATATTTTCATTAGTAATGATCTGCTTAAAGTTGTTTTTTTAAAAAATAAATAAATAAATACAAAAGATTAAAAAAAAAAACAGAATGAAGAATATTAGTAAAAATTTGTCAATTCTTGGAAACAAAAATATTTTAAAATAAAATTCTAAATTTCATATATTTTTAGATATTTGTTCTATGTGAGATATTGTGTGTGGTTGTAATGATAATATGAAATTAATCTTATTCTAAGTAATATCTATTTATAGTTGTATTGAAATTTTTAGGACTTTAGAAGTAGCTGGATGTTCACAATTTACTGACAGTGGGTTCCAAGCTTTAGCAAAAGTAATTTTTTAAAAAATTTATTTTTTCCTACAGTAAGGTATTTTATGTACATTGTGTTACATATAATTAAATTAAATATAAAAATATTAAGTGATATATTATTTTTTTCAGAATTGTCATTTCCTAGAAAAAATGGACCTAGAAGAATGTGTTTTGGTGAGTGAATCTTCTAAAATTAAAACATGAAATAGACCTGGTATAGTTTCTTAAAGAAAGTTCTGTTAGTTTGACTCAGTTTAAAATAACGAAAGGATAAGCATAAGAAAATTATTGTCTATAAAAATGAGTTATCTCTATAAATTTTGTATTTGATTACATTTACGTTTGTAAGTTTTTAAGAAATTTGTCATTAAATATATTTAAAGAAATATTTTATTATTATGAAAATTTTTCATTTATTTGTAAATTTTTATTCAAGTGAAAATTTGCTGTTTAATTAATCAAGCATTATAAGTTTCAAATTTGCCAAATGATTATTTTGTGTTTCTTTTGTTGTCTTTTGTGTGTGTGTGTATATATATAAGACTAAAATACATAACACTAAAATAAATACAAGTGTTGCGAATGGCAGCACCTCACCCACCAATCATGTGCCGTGCGCATCCCGCACGAGCTGACGTCATATGTTTATATTACTTTTTCTCTTTAGTAGACCTTGTAACTTTGTCCATGTAGTTTGTAATGTTCTGTGTGCTTTATTAAATGTTAGTTTCGTTTCACATTCTGAGTTTTATTCAGTAAAATTAATTAATCTGTCGAAATACGACATCGGGTAGATGTCAGCCCTGCTTAAACTTTTTTGAGTTGTTTCGTTATAGAGCGTAACGTTACATAATTTCTGGCGCCCAACGTGGGGCCTTTTCGGCAGCTAGTTGATTAGTTTGAGCCTGAAAATGGATGTGACGCAACTAAAAAGACAACGAAAATCGTTTCGTATCTCATTTACTGCCTGTGCGAATAAAATTGAGACTGAACTTTGCCAAGAGAGCCCGGATGTCAATCGACTTTCGGTTTTGAAATCGCAAATTAGCGATAAATTTACACGCTTAGAAGTATGCCAAGGAAATATTACGGACCTTATTCTGAAAGAAGAAGATTCCGAAACAGAACACGAGGAGGATTTCCTGACTGCCGAGGAATATAGAGATAAGTTCTCCGAACTATGTTCGCGAATTGATCGGCTATCTTTGAAAGAACCGAAAGCAATAGAATGTTCTGAGAAGAGAAAGTTCAAACTTCCCAAAATAGAGCTAAAGAAGTTCAGCGGCGATGTTAAAGACTATTTGACCTTTTGGAGTCAGTTTAGTAAAATTCACGATGATGCAAGTATCCCCAATGAGGATAAATTTCAGTACCTCCTGCAATCCGTAGTGCCGAAATCGAAAGCAGCTCGTGTGGTGGAGAGTTTCCCTGCAACGGCGGATAATTACTCCAAGGCGATATCCCAGCTTAAGGAGAGATTCGGACGTGAGGATCTTTTAGTGCAAGTTTATGTTAGAGACCTGCTCACCATGGTTATGAAAAATGCCGTCACCGGACGTTCCAAGACAGATCTTCCGACATTATACGACGAGTTAGAAGCGAAGATACGGGCCCTAGAGAGTCTAGGGCGAACCCAGGAAAAGTACGGTGATTTTCTAAGTCCTTTAGTGGAATCTTGTTTGCCGGAAGAGGTATTGCTGGCATGGGAAAGGAGCAGAAACATGAGACCAGCGTCTGATGCTGAGAATCGTTCACTGGAGAATTTAATGGATTTTCTTAAGCAAGAAGTAAAAGGAGAAGAGATGGTCGAGTTAGCTCGAACTGGTTTCGCTTCTTCTTCTAACTTCAAGAAGAAAGATGCAGTGCACAAATTAGATAATTACCCGACGGCAGCGTCATTGGTAAGCACTAACACTAGAGGCAACACAGGTAAGCGAATTTTACTTTGTGTTTTTTGTAATGGGAATCATCACTCCAGGGACTGTTTGAAAGCGAGAAAAATGTCCTTAGATGAAAAGAAAAAATGTTTGCTGAAACATAGAGCCTGTTTTTCATGTTTCTCTGCCACGCACTTTTCAAAATCCTGTAAAATAAAAAATTCCTGTTTATATTGTGCCAAGCCGCACCATTATTTATTATGTGACATTTCTAAAGAAAGTAGTAAATCGGACTTCATCGAAGCTAATTCATTAACCAATAGTTGTGTTAAGCATAATGTTTACTTAATGACTTTTATTGTTAAAATACGTGCAAATGACAGAGTGGTAACGTGTCGAACGTTAATAGATAGCGGATCTCAGTATTCCTACATCTCAAAGCATGCAATCGAAAAATTAGGTATTGTATCAACTAACAAAGTGAAAATGCAGCTTTCGTTATTCGGCGGAAGAGAAACGCCGAGTCAGATACATGATGTTTACGAATTGGTTATTAGTTCGTTGGATGACTCATTCACTCTAAGTGTTGAAGCTCTTTCCGAAGAGAGAATTTGTGGCAATGTGCCAAAAATCAACTGTTCTACTATTATGAATGAGTTAACTGAAAAGGGGATTATTCTATCAGACAGTGAGGCACCTGAATACGAAATAGATTTGCTTTTGGGTGTTGATGTTGTAGGGTTTTTGTTTATGGATAAACCTATCAAATTGAATTCGGGTTTGTTTTTGTTAGAGACGCGGTTAGGATTCATTCTGATGGGAAAACAGGAAATGCTTAGTAAACGTGATGCAATATCTGATACTGTTTTGAGTGTTATTTATTTATATGTTTCGAATTCATCTTTTACTGAGTTGTGGGATTTGGAAAGTATTGGGATTCTTGATCCAGTTCAGAGGTTAAACAAAGATAATGAGCATTTAAAGGTGATACAGGAGTTTGAAAAGAGTATGAAGATTCTGCCGGATGGCAGATACGAACTTTGTTTGCCTTTTAAAGGAAATATAGTTGAGTGTGAAAACGAAACCTCTCATTTTTTGCCACACCGACCAGTTGTGAAAACCGATAGTAGCACCACAAAAATACGGCCAGTTTTCGACGCTTCGGCTCGGGAAACTGGAAAGAGCTCATTAAATGATTTATTGCACAAAGGTCCAAATTTAATTGAGCAGATACCGGATATAATTGACAGATTAGCACATTCGGTGCAGCAAGCACTTAACATTACAGAAATGGAAACCATTTTTTGGAGCGATTCCATGGTTGCTTTATATTGGTTAAGACATAAAGGGGGATGGTCAGTTTTTGTTTCGAATAGAATGAAAGAAATAAAAACACTTTTTCCTGATAGCGAATGGCGACATGTGCCAGGGAAAATTAATCCTGCTGATTTAGTCTCTCGAGGGTGTTCACCTAGTTATTTGGTTGAGTTACACTGGTGGATAGGGCCATCATGGTTAGTTGAGTCTCCAGACTCATGGCCCGTCTCTGGATTAAATAATTGCGAAACTTCCGAAATTACTTCAGAAAGGAAAAGAGTTAGAGTATATAATCTAAATTTGACAGAGAAAAATATGCCATGGTACGCTGAGAAATTTTCCAAATTTCATTCGATCATAAGTTTAGTGGCTTGGGTTCTACGATTTGTTAACAATGCAAGAAGTAGTTTTAATCAGAGAAAAGTTGGGGAATTAAGCCTAGAGGAGATAGAGAATGCTGAGATCCGACTAATTCATTCTGTACAAACTCAAAGTTTTCCAGATGAAAAGTCAATATCAAACTTGTGTGTATTTAAAGATGACAACAATATCTTCCGTGTAAAGACTCGAATTACTGAACGTATTGATGCTCCTCACTTTCTTTCGCCAATCCTACTGCCTAACAATTGTATCTTTACTCAAAGACTTATAGAGCATTTTCACACTACGAATTATCATGCTGGTACACAGTTACTTCTCAGCATAATTCGTGAAAAATATTGGATACTAGGTGGAAGGAAAACTATTAGAAAAATATGGAATGCTTGTGTTAGATGCCGGCGATTTAAAAGTAAATCTCCAATGACTGATCCAGTTTCCCTACCTGCTAATCGAGTTGAAGATGCCGCTGTATTCGAAGTGGTAGGAATAGATTTGGCTGGTCCCTTGTACATAAAAGGTGGTAGTAAAGTATGGATTGTCCTCTATACTTGTGCTCTATTCCGTGCTGTCCATCTTGAATTGGTGTCTTCACTCTCTTCTGACGCCTTTTTATTGTCTTTTCGTCGTTTTGTGGCTAGAAGAGGAAGACCTCGAGTAATATATTCAGATAACGGCACAAATTTTAGAGGAGCATATAACGAATTAGCTGCCATCGATTGGAACGAAGTTTCCCGCTATGCAGAAATACAACGCATAGCGTGGAAATTTATACCCCCCACAGCTGCCTGGTGGGGTGGTTTCTGGGAGAGGCTTGTGAGAACAGTGAAGGAGCTTCTTCGAAGATCTTTGGGAAAAGCAATATTTACGTATGAAGAGCTAATGACTATCTTATGCGAGTGCGAAAAAGTTGTTAACTCCCGTCCATTGACATATCTATCCGAAGACATGCAAGATCTCACGCCTATTACTCCTGCAATGTTTCTGATTGACAGATCAATTGTCGACGATAAAGATTTAGATATGCGAGATGCCAACCACTACCGCAAGCGATTAAGATTTCGATCCAAAGTGATCGTGGCACTGAGAAAGAGATTTAGGAACGAATATTTGGGTCTGTTGATTCAACGACAAAGACAAAATCCTCAGTCGTATAACATTCGTCCTGGTGATATCGTCTTGATTGGGGACGATGTGAGAAAACGTCTTCAGTGGCCTTTAGCCCGGGTGTTGGAGCTAATTCCGGGTAAGGATGGACAAGTTAGAACTGTCAAATTAAAAACTCAGTCTTCTACAATAGTGCGTCCAATTCAGCGTGTGTTTCCGCTCGAAGTCAGTGGAGATGACTTGGAGAGCTTGCCACTGCAGAGTATTCAACAGACTGAATCTGTGAAATCGCCGAGTCCGTCTTCAGAGGTCACACAACCTCAAGTTACCAGGTGTGGTCGTGCCATAAGAAGACCTAAAAAACTGAACCTAGTGACTGTAGCTGATGTTTTTGAGTAGCTATCCAGCTCCTCAAAAAGGGGGAGGATGTTGCGAATGGCAGCACCTCACCCACCAATCATGTGCCGTGCGCATCCCGCACGAGCTGACGTCATATGTTTATATTACTTTTTCTCTTTAGTAGACCTTGTAACTTTGTCCATGTAGTTTGTAATGTTCTGTGTGCTTTATTAAATGTTAGTTTCGTTTCACATTCTGAGTTTTATTCAGTAAAATTAATTAATCTGTCGAAATACGACATCGGGTAGATGTCAGCCCTGCTTAAACTTTTTTGAGTTGTTTCGTTATAGAGCGTAACGTTACAACAAGTTTTAAATCTTATATTCTGTATTTCATTATTCCATTTAACATTTTATCCTCTTTAAATCGTTTAATAAGTATGTGAAAGAGTATTAAATGTGTTTAAAATTTTCGAATGCAGTATGTGTGATTTTGTTTACTCAAATATTTTAAAATAATATACCAGGTATATGCATATGAAATGAGATGATTGTTTTAAAAAAAGACCCAATAAATTTGCAAAAACTGTTAATAATTCTTTATTTGAAATAATTTCCACCACCAGCTACACATTTTACCCATCATTTGGGCAATTTGTGAATACCACATCAAAAAAATGATCGGTTTTTTGAAGCCAGGTAGTCATCAAGCCAAGATTTGACATTTTCGTAAAAATTGAAATGCTTGTCAGCCAATGCATGTCCCAATGATGCAAACAGGTAGTAGCCGAGCTGGCAGCCGAATGGTTAGCGCTCTTGCCTTCGGTTCAACAGTTCGTGGGTTCGAATCCCACCTTGGGCATGGATGTTTGTAGTGGTTCGGAATCCACTTTAAACCGTAAGTCCCGGTCTAATTAGCCCTCGTGTGCAAAAAATGACCGTTGAGCGACAAACAAACCAGCAAACAGCTAGTAATCTGAAGGAGTCAAGTTTGGCGAAATAGCCGCATATGCTAATAGCTTCAGGTCGAGTGCCTTAACAATGTCCTTGGTCAGTTTAGCAGGAGAGGTGTTGTCATCAAGGAAAATCATTTTGTGCTACCGTTTCTTGTATTGCTTGCGTTTTTCGAGTATAGCATCGTTCAAATCAAGTAATTGTTGCTTGTAGCAATCAGTATTAATGTTTCACTGGGTTTGTGAAGCTCATAATAGATTGGCTCCTCCTGGTCACAGAAAATACACAGCATTGTCTTGCGGTCGATTTGGACGGATGTCCCGGATTATCATATGATCAATTGCACTTGAGATTCTCAAAATAAATAAAATTTTCATCGCCAGTCACAATACAATGGAAATATGATTTATATTTGTAGCGGGCAAGCAGCATTTCACACACAATTTTTGGGTTTTCCTGCTGACAGTCCGTTGCCTCGTGTGGTACCTATCTATCGACTTTAATTATCTTGCCATTGCTTTGAGACGACAGGAAACAATGCTCTGATCAACATTCAATTGTTCTGCAAGATATTCTTCCGTTTGGCCATCATCTTAATTAATGTTTACAGTTCAACATCTTCAAATTTTTTTTGCTGGTCTGCTTGGCTCCTTGTTTATCACACAGAAATCACCATTTTGAAACTTAACCAAACCACCTGTAGCACTGCGCACACCTCAGAGCATTGCTATCCTATGTTTCTACAAGCATTTGATGCGATTCAGCAACATTTTACTTCAGATTGCAACAAAAAATTAATGGTCTCCGCAAATCGTGGTAGGAAGGCATAAAATCTTCAACATTTTCAACACAGTAAAAATAAGAAACAATGCATGCTTAAACTCGTCCAAATGTAAACTAACGTGAATATCAAAGGTCAAACTATAAAAAAATCATGTGTCACTGTTTCATAATGTTTGTATATGTGTGTGGCGACATTGTCATCTGATTTGATATGCATACACCTGGTACATTAAAGTTTGCTGTTTTAATTTTAGCCTTTCATGTTGGGAAAATTATTTTTATTTGCATATTCTATTTTAATTTAATAAAATTTAGTTTCTGCATGCTAGTCATATGGATTAGTAATGTTTAGACATATGTATATGTCATATGTAATAATTAAAAATGTGAAAATTTGTAAACAGATGAAAAAAATAAAGAATTGTTATTTTTCATTTACAGATTCGATTTCTTTAATCAATGGAACTAAAAATATACTTTGCATAGTATTTTTCATCTTTCTTTTCATTGAGTATTTGAAATTTTTTTTCAGATAACTGACAATACTTTATGCTACCTTGCTGCTGGTTGTCCACGTTTACAAAAATTAGTAAGTTTTTTTTTCCTTTAAATAGTATATAAAATTTAATTTATTTTTACTATTAAATTTTTACATAATGAGAATAATAATAATCTAAAATGAGAATAAAATAGTTCAATAATTATAAATTGAGTTGAAACTCTTGTTTAATTTCAGTGTTTATGAAGCTTATAAATATTACTTTCTATTATATCAGGATTATATTGCAAATTCTTTTATGTTTTAATTTAACTTACCAGCTTGTTTTCTGTATCAGAATTTGAAATATCATCCTTTTGTGCCTTTTTTTAAACTATAAAATCTATAAGTCAAAGGAAATTCTAGGTTTTCAGTTTAAAGTGTTTTAAAATTTTCATTAATAAATCTGGTTCTTGAACTGTGTTTAAGAATGCATAAGTATTGAGGAGTTTTAACGTTTTATTTTAGATGTATAAAGGTTTAATATAAGAATAAATGAGAATCATTTTTGACATGAGGAAAGTTATAAGAGCTTTCATTAAGAAATCATAATTGTTTTTTCACATCATAGGGGCACAGCCTATTGGCCCTACATTGTTTTAAGGCATTTTTATATTCATGGCATAATTTTACTTTCTGCATAGTCTTCATGGGTGAATGAATGAGCACAGCATAATTCTCTGTACTTAGACCAGAATTGGGCTCTACCAATTAGATTAAGCTACTGAATAGGAGCCTGTCTATTAGAAAAAAGAACTAAACAAGTAAACCACCCAATTCTTGACCTAATGGTATCATTAATTTACAGAACATCGTGATCACAACCTATTTAATGTGCCCCAACCACCTTTAGTTGAATAATTGGTCTTAATTTAAATCAAGATTCAAATTTACTGCCTCCTAGTAATGAGAATGGAGCTCTAACCAATTGGGCCACAATCATGTATCACAGGGAAGAAAATCTGGAAAACTCCCATGCATTCACTCTGACAGGTGTGTATGCAGAGGGCCAAAGCATAATATTCATCTATCATTCAGCTGTAGCTGGTATAGAGCCTAGAACCTTTTTATTTTAAAAGATGCTGTCATACCATTACAGTCAATCCCTCTGCTGTCAATAAATTAATCATTTTTGCAAAATCCACTACTATGCATATAGGTGATGGGAATGTCAATGTGATTATCATTTGTATTCAATTACAAGATAGAAATATTGTTTTTAGAACTACAATCAATACAAGCCACATTTGTACAGTTATTCCTTAATATTGTATTAATTAAATTGAGGTAATACTTTAAGGATCTACTAAATCATATTTATTAAACATGAAAGCTAGTGAGTTTGCTTTTTTGCATTGCATAAAATTTTTTATTCTTCATTCAATAAATTATATGGTGGTGGAGATTTAAGGCAATGCTCATTTAGTTAGCTATAATTTTATATTTTAAATTATTTATTGGGTTTTTTTTAACTTGTGTACAAAAATTTATCAATAATTTAAAAAGACATAAGTGGTAATATTCCCATAGGTTTAATATTTAATTTTCAATAAAATAAGGTTTAACATGAATAAAAAATTATTTTTTATATAAAATAAATGTACAAAGGTGTAAAGTATTTTTTCACCATTAATATATATGTAATTAAAATGTTGAACATTTAAAGAAAAGAACAAATTATATATATTAATGGAAAAAATAAGGTTTTTAAATATTTCAAATTTATTACTGCCTACTGCATTGTAGAAAATTATATATATATACAGTATGTCCACTAAAGTCCCTTGCCATCCTCTTATCTTCGGAATGGCTGCTACTATATTTATAAAAGTGGTGTCTAGGTATAGTAAAGTAGCCATGTGCTACTGAATAAAAACAGACTACTGCGTCACCTGGTGGAAAACTGCGAAGCTAGCATTCCTATCTCAAAAACGGAACAAGATAGAGAGAAAAAGTGATTTACAAAGTTGTCGAGCATCCTCGATTTAGTTCGAAAAGATACCTTGTAGGCATTAATGTGAAGAATATAATGGTTAAAGCGTGCATTTGTTGTTTCGTGCTGTAACGTGACAAAAAATCTAAGAAAGAAAAAAAGACTAATTATAACAATATACTTTATTTAAGATATTCAAACTTCTTACCGTCAGCTGCAATGCACATTTGGAACACGCAACCGTAATGCATCGTTTAAGGTCCTGCAATATTTGTGGAGGGGTCGCATACATCTGTTTCAAGTATCCCCACAGGAAAAAGTCCAGTGGAGTCAGATCAGGAGAACGTGAAGGCTACTCTTCGAAACCACTGTACCCTAGTATTTGGTTGCCAAATTCCTTGACGAGGTACTGCTTCACTGGAGATGTCTTGTGAGCAGGCGCGCCATCATGTTGAAACCATAGATTTTTAAGATTAAACAACAGCAGGTTCTCCACAAAATCGGGTATTACTTTCTGTAGCAATTGTAAATATCGTGCACCTGTTAACGTGCCATTGTAAAATATTGGGCCTATCAGCTTGTCATTGTTAATTGCGCACCAAATGTGAATAGCATACTGCATTTGATGTCAAATGTCGACGAAACATTTAGGATTTTACAGCGCCCAGTAATGGATGCTTTGCCTATTGTACGTGCCATTCCGTGAAAAGCATGCCTCATCTGTTCATATTATATCTGCCAAGAATGTTGGCTGGACCCGTATCCGATTCATGGAGAGGTTGTACCATGCATAGCATCGCTCGCCATCCCCGTTCGTTAAAACCTGTTCAGGCGTTGGTTGGTATGGATGAGCATCTGATTCGCTTAGCATTTTCCAAACCTGACTTTTGGAGAGACCACAGTATTGACGGATCTCTCTTGCGCTGCATTTTGGATATGTGAGGGCATATGCTTATACCTCATCCGGTTGAACTTGCCGTCCTACCTTAGCTGATCTGCCAGATCGAGGTCGACTAGTAACGCAACCTACAACAGTTAGGATGGTTTGATGAGAAGGATCTGGGCCTGCAAGGAATTGTTGGCGGTACAACCTTGCTGCTGATCGTGCCTTGTGTCGACGTTCACCGTACAGTAAAGCCATCTCATAATACTCAGCTTTTGAATACTCAGCCATGATCATAAGCATCAATGTACTACAGCCCTAATATGATGTTTCTTTTGTAGCTGTCTCAGGTGAACAGGCGTTATGTTTCTTACATATTTGCAAAATGCATACAAATTGTTGGAATTATTTTTAATACTTCCATTCTTCCCATTTTGAAATAAGAGTGAAAAATGTAATCATGAAAACGATTTTTTATTTATTTTTATTTACTTATTTTTTTGTTTGTTTTTTCAAATATGCACACGTACGATGTGCCACGTCACAGCACGAAACAACAAATGCGTGTTTTAACCGTTGTATTCTTCACATTAATGCCTACAAGGTATCTTTTCGTACTAAATCGAGGATGCTCTACAACTTTGTAAATCATTTTTATAACTATCTTGTCCTGTTTTCGAGATGCGAATGCTAACTCCAGTTTTCCACCTGGTGGCACAGTAGGTGGTTTCATTCAGTAGCGCATGGCTACTTTACTATATCTAGACACTACTTTTATGAATATAGCAGCAGCAGCCATTCCGAAGTTAAGAGGGTGGCAAGGGACTTTAGTGGACATACTGTATATATATGTATATATGTATATCTGCCGATTATTATAGTTATTCAGGATAAAAACTTTCTACTGTGATATATTACTCTATTACAAAAATTTCTCTATGGTTAATCATCAATATTGATTAGATGTAGGAAGCTAACACATTTTATCTGGTTTTAATTTGTAAGAGTACCCAAAGTCTAAAATTAGGATTTTTACATTATATTTATCATAAACATTTATTTCTTGATTATCTTAATTGAAAATATTCAGAAGTTATGTTATATCTTGTGTGACAAATGTTTTCTTATTAAAATTAATTGGTATTCCAATAATCAAGCTGTGTAACATTTTAATAAGATGTAAAGTTGAAGATAATCCTAAGGAAATTATTTCTTAAATATATTTTTATTATGTAGTTTTGCATCTCTATTCAATAAAATAATGTTTTACTCATTATATTTGTGAAAATGTTTCAAGATATTCAAACATATTGTTCAATCCTTTATTATTCAAGCATTGTATGAAAATTTTCATTTAAGAAACTAGTATATTGATTTTTATGTTGGTTATGATTTTGTGATTATTCTTCCCAGTAAAAAAGTATGTCATTATGCTTTTCTATCCTTTATTTCACTAAATTGCCTGAATTCATTTTTGTCTCTTGAACATCAAAGAAATTAATATAAGAGAAGGAAATGTTTCATTAAATTGTATATTGTATGTTAAAATAGAATATTAATTTTATATTTATTTTTATGAATAATTTTATAAACTAATATTGTTATAGCTTAGAATTTATGAGAGATATTATTTTTCTATTTATTTTTGTACTCAAAGAAAGTCTTTATATGTATCGTTTAACTTTTAGTATCATGAAACAAGAAAGGTGCATAAATCTGTTAAAATGTGATGTTGAAATATTTTTCCTCACTAATAAATATTTTTCTTTTTAATAATTGAATATTTTAAAGAAAAATGTTGCTTACTTTGTTCTTAGGAAATTTGTTCCATAAGATTAAATTTAATTGAAAAATTAATGTGATACAGCTTTCTTTGTCAAATTATCCTTGAAAGTACTGTAAAAAATTTTAGAAAAATTATCTGATAGAATTTTATAAACAGCATTATTTTCCTTTTATGAACATTTAAAATTGATTTTGAATTCAATTCTAATATCCTACAAGAAATTTGATGCTAAAAATAAGTTAAAAATCATTAAAGATGTGCATGAAAGTTAATGTTAAAATTATTTAACAGTTCTCTATCGTACTGTTTCCCATTTTGTAAAAACAAATTTTGGAGTATTTAAAACGCTTTGTAGTATAGTTATTTAAAATAAATACAAAATCTTTAAATTGATAGAATCTTATAAATTTTAAGGTTAATTAAAAAATTTCCTAAACATACTTCACTAAAAAATATATATTCCAAATAGTATATGTAATTAAACTATGTATTATGCAAAATATTTTAAATTTGCATGTATGTATATATATATATATATATATATATATATATATATATATAAAGAGTAATAAAATTTAATGACAATGACTTGAGATAGTGAATTTCAATTTTTATATTCCATTTCTTTTTTCATATTACCAATTTTTGTGCTAGCAATGGAATAATTTGTTTATTATAGTTTTTATTTATTTATATTAATTCTATATATCTTCTATGAAATATTTTTCTCTTACTGTTAATGAATTATTTAAATATCGCCAAAAAATTATTTTGTTGTAGTAAAGTATTATTTAAGGTTTTTTAGAGAAAACTGTGTGTGCAATTATGAATTAAATTAAAATTTAAAAAAATAGACATTTATTTCCTATGGTTATTCTGTGTTGCTATAGCGTCTTTTCTAATTGATTATTTTTGTTTTAGTCTCTTTCCCATTGTGAACTAATTACAGATGAAGGTATTCGTCATCTTGGCACAAGTGCATGTTCTGCAGAACACTTATCAGTTTTAGAATTAGATAATTGCCCTTTAATATCAGATCAATCTCTGGACCATCTTGTAATGTGTCAAAATCTTGAAAGAATTGAACTTTATGATTGTCAACTTATTACACGTCCTGGAATTCGAAAATTAAGAGTAATAGATTTAGTTTTATTTATTTGGAATTAAATTCAAATTTTAATGAAGTAATATTTATAATTCAAGTTTAAATTTATGGTCATCTAACAAAATATTAATATTGATTATTATATAAAGGGAATAAAGCAGTTTTTTTATAAATGTAAATCTATTCTAATAGTTTAATTGAAATTTTTAAAAAATGACCAGTTAACATTATATTCTTTGCTTTCATACTAGTAGGATAAATATGAATTTAAGTTTATATTGTAATCTTTTTATTACTCTTGTTTTCAATGATAATTGTAAACAAGCTTTACAATTATCATTGTTAAACAGTAACTGAATTTAAGTTAAAATTCCTCTTATTAATTAACAAGTAAAAATTAAATTAAAATCAACCTTGGGAGGAAAGTTAAAATATTTGACTCGTTAAGTCAAATAATGGAGTAATATATATTTAACACAAATTATTCCTTTATTGGAAAAATAAAATTGTAAAAAAACCTATATAGTTTTTAATATTGTATTAATAAATTGGATAAATAATTTTGAGAAAAAAGTAAGTTTCTAATGATCTTTTCTCATCCTTACAGTAAGTTTATTAGCACCTAATTATTGAAGTGTAAAGTTTTTGAGTATATTTAATCATATTATATAAAGTGAATCCAGTAATATTCATTAACAATAAAATTATATTAAATTTGTTTCGAAATAATAAAAATAATATCTCAATTTATGTGATTCTATGTTTAGTAAAACTAATATGGCAAAATGACTCGCTGTTAATATAGAAATTTTCATGTATTTTTTGTATAAAAAATATTTTTTATAAAAAAATTTCTTTATATAAATAAAGTTTTTATATTAAATGCTAAATTATAAAAGGTAGAATTGACTCAAATAAAATGTTGCTACTATATTTAAAAGATCTTTATATATATTAATAATTTTACTCTAATGAAAGAAACATGAACTTTTCTATATTATTGTGCAAAGAAAATCCATTAGTTTTTTTAGTAAATTACATTTTAATCTTTTGTGATACTGTAATTGCTTTTAGGAATTATGTTTATCTAAATGTATTAAAATGTTTAACATCATTATATCATATTGTTAACTTATTTTCTCAATTTTATTTTTCAAAAGTGTTGAATTGTTCTGCATTTATCTTTGATTTCACTTTAAATTTTGTCCAAAAATTATATAGTTTAATATATTATAATCATATTACAAAATCACACATAAAATAATACATTTGTCTGGACAGTTGGAATATTAAGAAGAGGAAACATTAACCTACAGAAAACCTTGTTCTAATTTTGGTGCCTTATTAAGTATTAGATATATTTTATTCAATAACAAAATCTGCTTCTTTTGAGTCTTGTTCAATTGTGAAGTGACAAGTCTTTATTAGAAATATTAAATAGCGGTCTCTCTATTAATATAAGAGTTGCTTATTTTGATCAATAAATTATAGTTTAAATTATGAGAATTTTATGACATCAACCTTCAACCTATTTTTGCAACAATAGAGGATCTGCACGCACATGCCTGATGGCTGCTTTTGTTTTGAAAGTGATAGATAATGTGTGGATTTGTTTAGTTAAATTAGTTTATATAGTATAGACACATTTTAGTATTAGACTTAGAAAAGCATGCATAATATTGTATGTTTCTAATCACTAATATTTAATATTTCTTCATTAAATTTGTGATAGGGAAAGTAAATGCAGTTATCTGAAAAACATTCTCTTATTTTAACAAATAGATTTTTTTAACTATCATTTATAAAATTAATTTTTGAAAACTTTTCTGATTTATTTACTAAATTTAATCAAACATTAAATTGAATAGAAATACAAATCTATAAGATTTTAATAAAATTTTGTACCATTTTTCCTTTTCTAAGTAAAATAGTTACTTTAAATTCCACAAATATTATTTATGCAGAAATAAATTTTCATTATTAAATCAGTGTTAAGAAACATTTGCTCTTATATTAAACATGGTAGCTTAGTAAACATTTAAAATACCAATATACAAAAATGAAATACTTCATATTTAAAATCAGTGACTTTTTTAAGATGTTAAATTATGCATTTAAAGAAAATGTAATGAAACATGTCGTGGAAAATTAATTTTTTATGCACTTAATTTTTTGATTAACAACACAATATAAGAATTGATAACTATATGAATTACAATTCTTCGTATTTATTATACTATGCTTTATTGTGGTGCAATTTTTTTTATTAAAAGTTTACTGAATTTCTGATTTTATCAACTTCTTGCCACAGTGCTGTCATTGATTATCAGATTGACCATTATAAATTTATATTTTTATAAAATATTATTTATTTGCAGAAAAATATATAAGCATCTTAATTAAGCATTTAATTTTGTACAGTAACAAAAAGTATTATGCACATTAATTTTACAGTTGGGAAACAGCATTATTTATTGGTTATAATCATTAAATTCTTTTATATATTTTCTATATGGTATTTTGCTTAGCTTGGGATTTCCATATTTTTTCTATTCTGCATAGTATTTGTTTTAACTTGCATGCCATAATTGCATTAACTTGCTTGCCATAGTAATTTTTTAAACAAATTACTATGAAAGTTGCCTACCTGTTTATTGGATGTTTCAAAATATTAGCTCAATGGTTCTCAACTCAAGAGATACACATACCATTAGTGATATTCATTTAAATTTTTATATTAACAATATGAAGAGTTATTTGTTTTGTTATTGTTTAGTGTATAATTGAAATGTAATTCATCTTGAAAAGTATGCTTTTGTATATATATATTCTATAGTAAAATTTTAAAAGAATCTGCAGAGAAAATCATTATTTCCTTTTTCCCACTTATTTTTAATTCCTTAACTTTTTATTAAGTTAATAATACAAAAGAATTTTATCCTTTTAAATTTCATATTCTCATCTTTAAAGTAAGAAATTATATCTGATTAAATATAAATTTAAAATTTTAATAATTGTGCTGCAAGTTCTTAAATATTTTTATTTTGGAAATTTAGAATTTTGGATTACTTTATAATTTATACAGACATGTAGTAGTCATTACAGAATGTCACCTATTACTTAAAATATTTCACGTGTTGGTTATTGAATGGCTAGTGATGTAGCTTTCTGTTCTAAAAGTTTTTGAATTTCACTTCTAGACATGGACATTAATGTTTCTGAATCTACTATAATAATAATAATATATGTATGTATATAAATATCAAATTGATGTCTTCATGTGAAGAAAGTGATTATAGAACAACAAACAAATCTTGAATTTTTTTTTTTTTTTTTTTGTTACTATAAGGAAAATTATATTTATGTGTAAATAGTTATTTCTGAAACTTTCAGTTTGAATTTAAAAGCTTGAAGAGGCTAAACCAAGTATGTTCCGTTTTGCAATTTGAATTGCATTGCCTAAAAACTTTGATTAATATTTAATAAAATAATTTCTTTTAGAAGAGAAAGACTTTTTTCCATATTAAATTTAAAGTTATAAGTTTTTTATTTTAATATATTTATTGTTATAAAGTAAATTCCTGATAGTCCACAGAATTAAATGGCACAGCTATTGTAGATAAGATAATTTCGTGGATAAACTTAAAAAATAATGAAAAAGGGAACAATCAATATAAATATGCATTTGATCTGTTTGTACTTAAAATAGATAACATAAACATACTTATTACTTAAATAATGATGAAATTATAAATTTACTTTTTAAGAAGATCATGAAGGAATTTGTTTCTTTGCATTCAAATATATATTAGGGTTGGAAATTATATTCCATTTAAAACATTGAATCTAGGTATTAAATTTTAGATGTATGAATTCAAAATTATCATTGAAAATTTTATAAATTAATGCAAGTGAGAAAGAAATGCAACATATCTTTGTGTCATTAAAAGCACTTCCATCATTAATTTCGTACATCCCTGAGCAAAGTACATAAAATGAGTTAATGCCAAATAATTTCTACATTTTATTATGCAGGATGTTATGTGGAATTAGAATTATATAAAAAATGCATGCTTAAGATGTAAACAAATGTATACTTCTTGACAAACATATATATACTTTATCTTTAATCTGCTCAATGAATTAAATTAAGTAGACTACTATATACTCAATTTTATTCACTGAGCAGATTAAAGTTCTGCAAAACAAAAGTTCATCTTAGAATTTTTATTTTATGCCTCTTTATGTGAATGTGATAATTAAGTTTCTTAATTATTCTTCTTTTATTACTTTGTAAGCTTAATAATTTTTTTCATCTAAGAATTAAAAAATGTATTATTTCTTAAGAACCACTATTTCTACTGAAATTGATTGAAATGCAGTTGCAGAAATTGAAAAATTATATAGAATTCAACCAGTATACTTTAAAACTTAATTTCGAAACTCAACAAAGTAAAAGCTGCTTTAGTGATTTATTCCAAATTCTTTTTCTTTATATATTTAACTGTGCTTGCTTAATGTTTAAGTGAAAAATGAATTCATTTGATAAATTTAGGAAGCTATGCAATAGGAAGGTTTTAAAAATGAATAATGTATGGTAAAATTTAACGCATATTTATTATAAATTTGCGTAAGTAAGCTGAGAAGGTTTTATTTTTAAATATAAAGTTACATATCTCTTCTATCCCAAAATTGACAAATTTTTATTTATTCAAGTGTTTGATTTTCTAGCATCATTAATGATGTTATTTCATTTATAGTATTTCATATGTATAGAGAGAAAATTGTTATTAAATTTTAAATAAGATATTTAAAAAACTTTTATAACAGGTATGTGAGAACTTTAATGTTGAGAACCATTGTGTTAGCTCCTGCTTTAATTCTGCTTCATAACATTTTCTAAACATTTCACTTTTTAGGACCGCCTTCCTGATACATATATACATGAGTATTTATTGCCTGGCGTTTACAATGACTCTAATTTTAGAATTAGAAGACGCGTCAATTTATGCATAATGCTTTGACAAATTCTACAATTTAGGGTCATCTTCCTGCAATCAAAGTACATGCCTACTTTGCTCCCGTTACTCCACCACCGTCTGCTGGAGGAGGAAGACAACGCTACTGTCGCTGCTGTGTCATTATTTGAAGATTATCTCTCCCTGATTGACAACTTGTTTATATTCTTCTGATCGGGGTCAATGTTTCCATTAAGCAAGATAATTATATTCTGTATTAAGCTTACTATTGATTTGTTTATGATATAAATAATATTAGACTCTGAAAAAGACTATTATAATATAGTATTATGATCTTAAAATATTATCTTTAAAGTGCACAGTATTTTAATGCCTATCACAAATGAAGATCAAATGATGCAAAACAAGGGAAATCATCATTCGTAAATGTGACCTATTATTTTTTTTCTCATATTTTAATATGTGAAATGGGGTATTTTTGCTAATTTATCATTTGTAAGTCTTGTGGATATAATGCCATATTTAATATTTTACAGAGTGTTGATCTCATACTTTTGGCTTGAGTTTTAATTATTTTTAAATTTCTTATAATTTATATAGTTTCATAAGAATAAAAAAAATTCTGAAAATTGTCAAAATATTTTGATAAATAAAATTAAATCAAGAATTTTAAATTATTTTCATTATTTAGCTCTTTATTTGTTTTCTTGTGTTAAATGTTGGAAACTTGTGTTTGTGAATTTTGATTGAAATAAATTAAAGGTTCATGTTAATTTTCTGTTGTATTTATTACACAAAATTTTATTTATTTTAAAGTTTTACTCACACATTTTTTCCATTATATTTTTGCTAAAGATTATCTTATAATGGACAGTTGCAATATTGTGCTATAATTTATGTAATTATAGCTTTCTTTTTTATTATTAAAACAAACTGTTTTATAAAATGTTCGATTTGTTAGTACTTTGGTTTTTAATCCAAGCATTTGCCTTATTGTTATTGCTAATGGATATGTTTTGAATTTGCTATTAAACGTTAGATTGTTCTACATCAATTTTGTTATATTAAATTTATTAAGTTTTATTTTAAACAATTATTAAAAATATGATTTATTATTTGCAATATGATTGTAGCTTGTTAGCTTTTGAATTTATTTGTTGTTCAAATTTTTACTATTTCAAATAAAATAACTTAATGTTGAATGCATAAAATAAGGCTAGATACCTGTTATTTATAATAAATTTGAATTTCTTTATGTTTCTATCTATGCTATAGGTATTGCAAAAGAAATATTAAGGTAAAAGATCAAAACCATTATTATTTTTAAACTGACTTTGTGCTTGTTTTGTTATTCATGTTAAATATTATGAGTTGAAAAAGTTTTTCCCGCACACAAGTTAATGTTAGGGACCATAATTACTGTTTAATTTTCTTTTACTGTATGTGACAACTATACAGAATTAGAAATAAAAATGAACACTCTGCATGTGATATACTTAAAATGCTTTGCATCTGTGATTATTATCATAAGTATCATCTTTACAGGACTATACAATAGAATTTTTAAAATCTGTTGTCAATGCAATTCAATCAAGAAAGGAAATATCTGAGACTTTAAGTTGACTGTTTTCTATTTCTTAAAAAATGTTTAAAACTTCAAAGTATTATCTTATAACTCAATGTAGGTGATTTCAATGACCTAAATGTATTAATAGCGTTTTATTTCATAGTGTTTTCTAAATGATATTAATTAGTATTAAATTTAAAGCAACTTTTCACATTACATTTTTAAAAACTAAATTACTTAGTTTTTTTTTTATCTTATAATGGATTTTAGTTTTTTATCTTATAATGGACAAAGTTTTGTTTATTATCTTCATTCACTGAAATTTAAGATGTAACTATACTTGTTATTTACCTAGATGAATAATGTTATAATTTGTGAAATCTGTTATGGGTTCTAACTACAATCTAAAACTTGATTTTCTGTGTTATATTTATTCCATTGATATTCTTTTTTTTAATATATCTTTCCCAATGTGGTCAATTTTTAATGTATTTAAAAACTATTGAAAAACAATACGTTTCATAATGTTGATCCATAAATAACTTTCATGCTTATGTTTTTGTTTAATTATGTATACTTTTTATTAAAAATATATTACCTTGAAATAAATATTAAATAAATTATCTTATAATAATTAAAAATTATTGTACTCTGTATTGAATTTTAATGTTGGAAATCAGTTCTAGAATTTAAAAAATGTTTTAATTTAAAATAATGATAATAAATCTGCATTAGTAGTATTAAATATTTTATATAGTGAAAAATCTGTAAAATATCCTTACATACAAATTTTTGCAATGATTTTACTTCATTCATTTGGCAGATTTAAGTTTGCTAAATTTTTAAAAATTTGAACAATAAGAGATTTTACCTGAAGCATTTTGAGAGAATTTTTCTTACAAAATTTTATATTTCCTTTAAAAGTGTTAATGAATTATTCTTAAGTTCTAAAACACTCATTGTTATTAATTAGATCTTAATTCACCTGATAAATAGATAAACTTATTTGAATATATCTCAAATATATTAGTCTATTTATCAGAAGAATTAAGTTTTGACATTTTTTATGAAATTATTAAACTATCAAACTTTTTAATTTCAATAAAATGTTCACTATAGCAATTATTGAAAAATGTTTAAATAATACAACATAACGAAAAACTTAATCTGCATACATAATTACAATTTATTGGTTTCTTTCCTGTACTCTAGTTCTATATAATGTGAAATAGATATCCAATCTGATTGTAAAATATATTTATTCGTTTCGTATTATACTTTTTTAATTTAATTGGTTATATTCTTGTAATATACTATTTGTAACCTTTGTGATGTTGATTTTTATAATAAAGTGCTCGTGTGCAATGTATATATTATTTTTCATGGTGATTATACTATCCATGTAAACAGATGTCAAATATTATGACAATAAATGTGAATGTTTCATGTCAAAAGCATTGATTGATGCACTGGTTGTAAGATTTTTAACTTCCAAGTTTCATAAATAAATTTATTACAAAATGTTAATTTGTTTCTCATTCAATTTTTACTTTTTAATGACATTATTGAACAATGTTAATTACTTTTTGATACAAATACTAATAATTATTAAATATTTATTTCATAAAAATTGTCTCCAAAGAAATGAAATTTCTAATCTTTAATAGCTTGGTTCAGAAATATGTTTGTCACACAGATTTGACACAAGTTTTAAACTAATACTTGTAAATCAAGGTCATTTTACTAAAGTGTGACGGTTATTTTTAAACAATGTGTAAATACAGAGAAATTTGATACATTAATCTGGTAACTGTCAAAATTTTCTTTTAATTTATCTGGAAAATTAAAAATATTTAAATATTTTTTTTATTAAATTAGACTCTTATTTATTACCACTCTCTAGATTAGACTGTGTTTATTCTTACTTTCTGAATATACAAGCATTCAAATTGTTATTACAGGCAATACTTAACTTTTGATATATATTTTCATCTATTCAAAATTGCTTAATCAAGTATTGCCATTCATAAATTTTTTAAAAATACGAAAATTTTTTGACGAAAATTGTTTTTCAAAATTAAAACTACTTAAATCGATACATTACTTGATATACGCTAACCTTTTTTACTGTAATTTTTTATATATTTTACATTAACCTTTTATGTTGTGGAAAGGAAAGCAGACTTTTTATATGAAATTAATTTCAATGGTTAAATGAGATTTGAAGTACTTTCGAATATCGCTATAGCGAGCTTACGATTCATCCATTATAGTAATTGATCGTCGAAATTATGTAGAACTTAGCATTCAAAACATAGGTTAAAAGAAGGGATTTTACTCTGTATAAAATAGGTAATGATACATCTGATTTTTTATGAGGATCGTATTTTAAAAATTTCATTATATAATGAAAAGAGAAAAACACTTCTATTAAAATATAAAATATGCTCAATAAAGAGTGATTTTAAAAATATTAAGCCAGTGCAATTGATAATGTTTAAAATCCCTAAACATTTTATTATGTTCATTTTTGGTTGTAAAGCATTACACATTAGCATTACAAGAATTTTAAAATTTATAAAAACAAAACAAAATAATACTTTAATTGCAAAACATTGATAGGTTAATTCTATCAGTGCTTTGCAGTCATTAGTTACATGACAAGTTTTGTTCCAAAATTATCCATGCAATTTCACTAATCATATTTTAAAACTTCTCCAAGACTTGAGAGAAAGAGAATTATCAAAAATTTACTACTTCTAAATTTTTTACTTATCTTTGGATTAATTTTTTAATAAAAAAATTGTGTTATAAATGAAATTACTCTTATTTATGAATATTTAAATATTCACAATGCTGGTACATTGCCAGAGATTGTATTCTCTATGGACATTATTTTATTAGCAAGAAATAAATGGATCACTTTTCAGTGCATACAAATTAAAATAATGCAATGAAATATTTATAAATAGTAATTTAATTAAAAAATCGATTTTGAATATTTTCTTCAAAACAAAAGATAATTGAAGATTTCTTTAATTATTGTGTAACAAGATATTCACAATATTTTTAATATGTAATTGAACAATACTATGTATTATGCAACTAAAACTAGTGAAGAAAATAATTTACATAAGCAATTTATTGCATCGTTTACAAAATTAAAAATTACTTCTTTTTCTGGCATTAAGACAGCCTATCTCAAATTATTTAATTTTTGGAAATGAAATTGAAAAGTTAATACTTGACAATGATTACTTTAATAACATTTTACAATATTCAATACAGTATTAAAAAATAATTTAAATTAGTTGTCTTAGTTTATTTTATATAACTATATAATATATTGAATCAACTATTAAATAAACTAGGAAAATTGTTTAAGTGAATTAAGATTCTAATTCTTTATACCAGAATATTCTCATTTTTTTATATCGCTAGAAAAAATGCTTTTGAACCTATACAAAATTCTAAATAATGGCATTTTAGATATTAATTGGTTAGTAATTCTTTACATATGTATTCAAAGGACTTATAAAATTATTATTTTAACATTAATACTGAACGGCGAATTTATATCAGCTCTATTAGATGATATAGTTGTTTTATAAAATTTAATGCAATGTGCTTTTTTCTATATTTTTAAATACTGCAATTTTATCTCACAGGAATTCTATATACTTGAAATTCTATTCACAAATATTTTTTTTTACACAAAACGGAACTTTTTAGCTAATTTCTTAATTTTTTAAACTGATTGCTAAATGAAATAACGTTTTAAAATATTAAATTTATGTAATTTTAATTGTTTCTGACTCTAATGTCAAAATGCTTTTGTATGTAATTATTTTTTACAGTAAAAAAAAATCAGCTTCGTGAATTAAACTTGGATTTATTTTTGATTTGTGTCCTACACATAAGTTTGTCAATAGTTATATATATATCTCCATGTTTTTAAAAGAAAATTGCAGCATTGCTTACGTTGCATCAAAATTTTAGATATTACATACGAAAACAAAATTATAGTTTTCATTTAAAAATAAGACTATATTACTGTCTACATTTCCCTACTCTGTTTTATCATTGAAATAAATCATAAAAGCCACATTAGTATATTCTAGAAAGAAATTTAATAGAGTTCAAAGTTTAGAGTTTTAATTAAATTTCTGTGCTTCATAATAAAGCATTATGAGGCTTTAATTTTCAATTCTTTTTTTTAGGTGTAGTTATTTTCTATTTAAAAAATTCATTTAATACTAATATAAATTAAAATTGCAAAAAGTTAATAATTGCCAGAATATATTTCAAAACCTAAATCTTAAAAATTATATCTGATAATATTTATCTCAAGCTTAAAATGATAAATTCTGTCTTATTTTATATCAATATACTACTATATTCCTGATATAGTATTTAATTTATTACTTTCTAATAACTTAAATACAAAAGAAATTGAAGTATTGGCTCATAAGTTACAGAAAATATTTAATGACTTAAATAGTTGCTCTATCATACAAATTATTTATAATGTCTGTCCCTGATATAGCTTTATATGAAACAAACTTACAACCATTGCACGTTAGAAGAAGAGCTAACTTAGTTAAATATTTTAATAAAATCAATAGCTACGTCCTGAATCATCGAACCTCCTTTTATTTACACAATAATCAAACATTAAAGAAATTCACCCCTTTTATGCCTGTTAGAATCTCAAAACCTAATATCTTGCGAGGATGAACCTCAATCTTTAAGATCTTGTTTGAATCTCTCAAAAGGAATGCCAAGAGTTATCTTCCACTTTGACCTGAATTCCACTGCAAACTCACATTGGAGATCATCTTAGCACTAGAAATTATTAATTGCATCCCCTGCGATGCAGTGAAAATATATACCAATGATAGACGTACAAAAGTTCATACAGGGAACGGAGTCTATATTAGAAGCCCTCAGTCTGAAATTACGCTAAAGCAACATAACCCTGATACTTGTTCAATCTTCAGAAGTGAGTTGGTAGCTATTAAGGTGGGGCTTGCTGCTATCATTTCCAGCAACTGTGATTTTGGAGAACTATGGATTTTGTCGGAAAACTGCAGTGCACTGCAATATCTCAGTGATTGGTCCTCTGTAAACAATGAAACAAGTATATCTATTCTGCTCAAATTGAAAATGATTTCCCAACACCATGATGTACACCTCCAATGGATTCCATCCCATGTAAATATTAGTGGCAATGAGACTGCAGATAGACTGGCCAAAGAGGGCAGAGAAGAAGATACACTCATTAGTTCATCACTTACACACCAGGAACTTGAATGAAAAATCTAGACTAAATTTAATCTGATAAATTCCACCCATGCATTAATGATACTCTGGAACACCTCCTGGAAATAAAATGTGACCAAAAATCTTGGCCAGATTTTCAAGTGGACATCTAAAATGTTTATTGTTTGAACATGGAACAAAAAAACTATCCCACTTGTAAAAAATGCTGTGACCATCCAGCCTCACCGAAACATATTCTGGATTGCGTTGGACTTTCCTGGGAGAATTTATCCTCAGATACCCTGCTAGTCTTCAACTTTCTAACTGTCAACAATTTATTGGAGTTGATCTGACAAATGTCAGATCTTTAAAGAGGATATATAAGTCAACAACAAACAATTTCTGTCACTAAGTTCATCAATTGCAAAAATAAGTTTGTTTTTGAAATAAATTTTAATTTTCGTACATGTGATTGACTGTATATATGGTTGAGTAGAATTTTAAATATAAAAAAGATTACACTAATGTCTTAAGAACTGTACTTTTAATTATTTATTTTTAAAATGTTCATTAATTAGTGTATTACTTGTCAAATAACGTTATTTTTATTTTAAATATTATTGCAGAAATATATAAGAATTTTATGACAGTTGTTATACATTTATTTTATTAAGGATGATTCATCAGTGCAGCTCACTATTATATTAAATTGTTGAACTATAACATAAAATCATGATAAAATTATTAAAACATCATATTGCTTCACTGATTATAAAGAAACATTTAACAATAGATGAATATTAATTTCAAGGAAGCATACATCACACAATTTCCAATATTCTTCATTGAAGCCCATTACATAAGAAGTTAAAATATAAGATGTTTCATATATTTAAGGCTAAAATGAGCAACCAGTTTATCAATTCCTATTCTCAAAATATTTTCCTTATATCAGACTTATATAATTGCCAACAAAACCCAATTTAAAAGTATCTCCTCAGATACAAAACAAATAACTATTTTTTCTTTATCCTATTTGTTGTATCTCCTTCAATCTTTTGTTATAAAAATAAACACATGAAAAGTTAAGTTATTCAATTATAATAAGATATATATATTAACTTCTTTTAAAATGATAGCATATTTTATAAGTAAAATATCAAGAAATGTAAAATTGTTTTAATAATTTGTAATCATTGTTGAAAGATTGCATATAATAAGCTCACCTGGCTCTTTCACAAAATATCAGATTGAAGTTGTTACATGCTTTTTTTAGACGAAACTTTTTAATTTCTGGGAAATGAACTTAAAATATCAAAAATAATACATATTTCAATCATACTCACATCCCTATTTTCCCATTTGATATTTTTGCTAAAAGAAATGTGACTAATATGCTAAAATCTTCAAAAATTATAAATAATACAATCTCGTTTTCTTAGCTTCACTATCATACTTAAATACATTAATCCATAGTTTCAATTGATCTATTTTGCTGGAGAAATCCTTATGTGTTTAGGTACATTTTTATATCTAAAAACAGACTAATTTACTATATAAAAAATTAATTACTTTAAAAGATCTGATATTCGTTTTATGATCTTAGAAATTCATAGAACTTGGCATTTTTCAGAAGCTACCATTTGCATTCAGATGATATTAGACTTTTTAGTTTATATATTCTCATTTTGAGAAAATATTTTGTTAAAACAGAAAGCAGATACTTGCTTTTTTATCCAAAAGATGACTCTTAATTCATTAATTGTTTTTATCTAGCTCTTATAATTGAATAACACAAAAAATTATTCACAGCTAAATTCAACACTTCTTTTACACTAAAAACTATGTATTTAGTATAATTACTATTTTAAAAAATTAAGTTCAAACTTTTGTGTTTGGCACTGATATTACATTAACAATTAAGTAAATGCATTAATTCTACCTTAAAAATTCAGGTCAGTATTTTACTACTAATATACTTCATTTTAGAGCAAACTTTATTGCATATTCTTTATTAATTAGTATACTGAATACATAGAAGCAAATTCAAGTATAATACAATAAAGTTAATTAAATCATTACTCACAAATAAAATGACAATGGAATAAATGACACGTTAATTTAGAAAATATAATTTTTATTAAAATATCAGATTACAGAAAAAATTTACAACATGTTATATTTACAAATGTATACATTTACAAAATGTACAATATAGATTTATATGACTAGAGAACAATACAAAGGTATAACTGTAAACAGCTTTGTAAATATGTCATATACAGTGCTAGCAGTATTAATTTAAAAACACATTCTTACCACTTTAAAAGTTTCAATCAACTTCTTCAATTGTAGGGCCAGTTGTTGCAGAATTAGGTTTTTGATTAGAGCTGTACGCATTACCACCTTGATGTAATTTCATCATGAGAGGAGCCAATTCTGACTGAATTTCCTTCATTTTGTGATCTATTTCTTCCTTATCAGCTAGAGTATTGTTGTCAAGCCACTGTATTACAGAATTGCATGCTTGTCGTACTTTTTCTTTATCAACCGATGATAGCTTCTCTTCTGGGGCAGAATCAGCAGCTTGTTTAACAGAATATACATAACTCTCCAAGGCATTCCTTGAAGCAACTTTTTCTCTTTGTTCAGCATCTTCCTTCTCATACAGTTTAGCTTCATTGAGCATTCTTTCTATTTCTTCTTTAGAGAGTCTGCCTTTATCATTTGTAATTCTAATACTTTGAGATTTTCCAGTGCTTTTTTCCAATGCAGACACATTGAGGATTCCATTTGCATCCATATCAAAAGTTACTTCAATTTGTGGTACACCTCTTGGAGCTGGTGGTATTCCAGACAGTTGGAATCGACCAAGAAGATGATTGTCTTTAGTCATACTTCTCTCACCTTCATAGACTTGAATATCTACACCAGGTTGATTGTCTGAATAAGTAGTGAAAGTTTGTGAAGTCTTGCATGGAATGCGAGAATTTCGCTCTATTATTTTCGTCATGACACCACCAGCAGTTTCAATGCCAAGAGAAAGTGGAGCAACATCAACAAGAAGAACATCTCTAATTTTTTCATCTGTACTGCCTGTTAGAACTGCTGCTTGGACAGCTGCTCCATATGCAACTGCTTCATCAGGATTAATAGACATGCACAATTCTTTTCCATTGAAAAAATCTTTCAACATTTTCTGGATTTTAGGAATGCGAGTAGAGCCACCCACCAAGACAACATCATGGATATTGCTTTTATCCATTTTGGCATCCTTCAGTGCTCTTTCCACAGGTTCCAGTGTAGATCGGAACAAGTCCATACAAAGTTCTTCAAATCGAGCTCTGGAAATTTTTGAGTAGAAATCAATTCCTTCAAACAAAGCATCTATTTCAATACTTGCTTCTGAGCTGCTTGATAAAGTTCGTTTTGCTCTCTCACAAGCTGTTCTCAATCTCCTCAAAGCTCTAGGACTGGACTGAAGGTCTTTGCGATGCTTTCGTTTAAACTCTTCGATAAAGTGTGCCACCATTCTATTATCAAAGTCTTCACCGCCAAGATGAGTATCACCAGCAGTAGATCTGACTTCAAATAAAGAGCCTTCATCAATAGTAAGAATGGACACGTCAAATGTTCCACCACCAAGATCAAAGATCAGAACATTTTTCTCTCCTCTTAGATTCTTGTCTAATCCATAAGCTAGTGCAGCAGCAGTTGGCTCATTAATTATTCTGAGAACATTAAGTCCAGCAATTTTACCAGCATCTTTGGTAGCTTGCCTTTGTGAATCATTGAAGTATGCTGGCACTGTAATAACAGCATCAGTCACTTTCTGGCCAAGATACATTTCAGCTGTCTCTTTCATCTTTGTCAGGACCATAGCACTTATTTCTTCTGGATTAAACAGCTTCCTTTCACCTTTGAATTCTGCACAGATTTTAGGCTTTCCACGTTCGTTTAGAACTTTAAAAGGCCAATTCTTCAGATCTTGCTGGATCTTGGGATCGTCATACTTCCGTCCAATGAGCCTCTTAGCATCAAAAATGGTGTTTTCAGGATTTAATGCAACTTGAGATTTAGCAGGATCTCCAATCAGTCTTTCAGTCTCTGTGAAGGCGACGTAGCTGGGAGTTGTACGATTGCCTTGATCATTTGCAATTATCTCCACGTTCCCGTGCTGGAAGACTCCTACACATGAGTAAGTGGTACCTAAATCAATACCAATTGCAGGTGCTTTACCATTAGGCATCTTCAAAAGTCCCAGATCTTCTTGTACTACAAAAGATCAGTTGTTTCAGCACTTGATTAAAAATGTCTTCTTTTTTTCAGAAAAAAGCTTCAGGAAAAGTAGAATATAGGAAACAGAAATTCAGACGAAACGGCACAGTTAAGTCCACACGTATTCAAAACAGAGATGAAAATATCGCAAGAGTAAAGTATCGCTGATAGTCGTTCTTCTCTAAATGCTTGTTTGTAAACAAACCATGCAGGAGCAGTTTCGGTTCCGTATTTATACTCATGACGAAACTTCCGGAAAATGTCAGAAATGACGTAATAGTGCTGCCATCTATAATAGAATCCACGGGATGGCTTGAGACCTTTCTGGAACCACACAGAAAATGTCAAGAAGAAAAGCTCCACAAATATCTAGAAACAAATTTTACGCTACTGCCATCTGTAGGTAAGAAACAAAAACAAAACGATAGTGCCAAAAATTAATTTTTAAAGGAATAAAATTCAATCAAAATGAGTATCAAAAATTAGTACATGTTAATGTTATTTTATTATGAAATAAGTAAAAAATAAATTTTATGATAGCTAAATTTGTTTAATTATAAATATTATATATATTGATAATATATAAGCTATTCTTAATGAAAAAGCATTTTTTTACTTAAGCATTTAATGAAAATGCATTTTTTTAAAAAAAAAACTTTTAAATAGTATAATACTAACTGACCAAAATAAAAAATATTATTTATATGGTATGATGCTTACATTTTCTCTTAATAAAATATATTTAAAAATAAAATTATATAATTAAATATATAATAAAATATATTTGAAAAATTAAATATATTTCAAAATATAAATTAATTGAAAATAATGAAAATAAAATATATTTGAAAATCTCTTCATAAAATACATTTAAGAATATAATTAATTTGTATTAATAAATCAAACAAAATTTATTCTGAAAAATAATTCAATTTCGTTTTTACTGAATTGGTTAAATAATTTAATTTTATATTTACATTCTATAGTTTAATCTAATTTAATATTCTTTAGTTATCTGTGGAAGCAGAAATGTTAGAAAATTTATTAAATACCTATTTCTTGTAATTTTATCTAATCATTAATGTACTAAATAAAAGTTAATATAGTAAATCAATTTTGTTAAATTGAAACTTTAAAATTTTTTATTCTATAACAAAATTTTGATAATTCTTAATAACTGAAAGACTTGATGTCAACATGGTGAATAGATATTCACATATATATATATACATATTAATGCTTACATAATTATGGAGCTAACGTGATTTTTTTTCACCCAATTTAAAGAATTTTGTTAATTTTAAGGAAATTAATAATTTATTTCAAGTAACTATATATGTATATATTATGTAATAACTAATTAGTAAGGTTTACTTATTATTTTAATGTAAAATAAATTTCTTTTATTTACATTAAATTTAACGTTACAAAAAACTTCATTAAATGATTCTATAAAATAAATATTAATTCATTTTATTTATGTCACACTTTTTTTCTTTTTTTTAAATTTAATATTATTTTTTAAAAATTCTTAACTTATAATAAAAGAGAAAAATTTATCCTCATTGTTTTAAATTTTTAATTTTGTAAATAACAGTATATTCAATCAATCATTATAATATATTTTGTTATTACAGAATCCTAAATCAATTACATGGTTGTAATGGTAAGAGCACCCTTAAATATTTAGCACCTTTCACTCATAGTATATATTTACAAATATGCATCATGCGAAAATCTGAAAAAATATAATAAAAACACATGAATTTATATTTTTCTGAAGTAGATCCCCTATAAAAAGTCTATTTTTTAAATTATTCAATTTCATGATATAAGTTACTGCTACGAATTTATAAGTTTTTGTGTGTTATACCTTAAATTATAAAAACATTTACAAAGAAAAAAGTTTTTTCAAGCGTGAAATGTTTTTAAATAATAAATTTCCTTATTTAAATTGGACGTTGTTATGCATCACAATGGATTATACATCAAAATATTTCTTTAAATAAAGAAACAAATTTAGTAAATGGAACAAAACTTATTTTTCCGGTAGAATATCAAAAAATAAATAAATAAATAATACATTATTAAATTTAATGATGTAAAAAGCACCATACTTTCAAATTAGATTAGAAATAAAATTAGAAATCGCCTTCTAAATAAAAAAATTTATAATTTTTGAATATTTAAATAAATTTTAAAATTAGAATATTGGTGCTTCGTTTAGTAATACATTACCATCTAGTTCTTAAATCCTCTTTCAATGATACAAAATTGAATTTAAGATAAATTAATTAAAAATAATAAAACTCAACTTTTTTAAAAATGTTTTATAAAATTATACAAAATTGGAAATTGAGACCAAGTAAAAACTTCCAATATTGTCTATAAACCTTGCTCTAGCAAAATCTGATTCACAAATACTTGATATGCGCATACGTAGATGTATTTTATATAAATTTAATTGACATACAATAAATCAGACTTTTGAAGTCCCGACGCACAGCGAGGTTTAAATATGAATTCTCTTTAAAGATAATATTATCCGATTATTTAGAAGGACCTTATGAACTATTAATTGATTTAAATTAATTCAAGTCACTTTAATATGTAATATTATTAGAAATTTTCTCAATGGCAATGACAATTTCAATTAATTAATTTAAAAAAGAAGTTAAGAAATGTATATAGTTTGAGATATTTATTATAAATTGAATACTGTTTAAACTGTTTGTATAATAGTCTGGAAGATGATGATTTATTTAATTTTAGGATTTAGTTTATATATTTGTCGCTCAATATATATTTTTTTTAAATTGGGGCTAGTTAGACCGAGATCTACATTTTTAAGTAGATTCCAAAGTCAAGGTAAAATTCGAACCCAGGAATAGTTGAACCTTAGGTCAAAGCATTCGGCTGACAGCTCGGCTTTTAATGTTAAAATAACTTTTTGAAACAAACTGGTATTTTATATTTGTGTGTGTTTCAGGTCACATCATTATTTTAATTCTGAAATAGTTTCTAGAACCACTGTTTGAGATAAATATAATTTTTTTTTGGACAATCTAATGTACAGTCTGAGCAAAAACTTTAAAGGTCGATACAAATTTCGAAAAAAAATGAAAAATGAAATAGGAAGGATTTAAATGCCATTTCGGTTTTATTTATCAAAGCTCATAAATAAAAAATAACAATCAGTATTTGTAAATTATTAGGAAAAATGTGGCATACATTTGTACAAAGTTAGTATTCTGCCTCAGTGAAAATTTTAATCACTGGTAATTTTTTTAAAAATAAATCTACAAATGAATGAATCTACAAATTGAATATTTCTGGAATAAATGAGATAGGGACAATGCTTCAGTTTGCAAATTTGTCAAATATTTATTTCTTCAGAGATGATATTCTTTGTAAAGGTGGTGAACAGTAAAAAAATAACTGATCATAAAAAACAACGGATTAAAGCTTTCTGTTTATAAAGATAGACATGAATGAATGAATGAGTAGCCGTCCCATTTCAAGAATTGTAGTCAAGAATTCCTTTCAAAATTAAAAGACAAATCTGTTAAAAAGAATAGTGAAAGAAGCATTTATAAATTTGTATCTATTCGAAAAATATTCAACCAGAAAACTTATTCAAATTTAGTAAAATAAATATACAGATTTAATAAGTTAAATATTTATAAAAAAAATTATGCATAGTATATTTAGGTCTGGAAGTTACTTTTACTCGGAAAAATTGGCTAAGCCTCCATTTTTGCAGAGGTACAAAATAGAATATTCGAGCTCTTCAAGCAGCGAGTCTTAACCTGAAGATGCCACAGTACAGAAAGAATTTTTCTGTTGAAAAAATGGAATTTGGGTATACCAGATTGATGGAAATACTATTTTCCTAATTTAATAAAATTTAAAAATATGTTATCCGAGAACTAATCAAGTGGAGAATGTAATGGTTTAAGAATAATTTTCTTACAATAGAGTGAGTTTAACTGTATACGTTTCGAACAAAATGAACTCAAGAATACTAAAATGTCTTAGCAAATCATCCTTTACCGCACACTGAATTTCTTGCTGAAGAAAATTTAAAATATCAGCGAAACAGTGCACCTGTTCATTGGAATTAATAATATAAAAAATATGTGATCGTTTCAAAATTTAATATCATTCAATTGAACAAGTTTCAAATTAATATTAAATTTTGAAATGGCCATCGATGCTCCAGATATTGATTCTAAAGAGAATTAATAAGGGGACTTTGAAAATAAAAAATAGGAAACAAAAACTGTTATTTTTATTTTTATTAATTTATTTATTTTTGTCAAAAATTTGACATTTATGAAAACTGGAGTGTTTGAAGGAGTTCGTAGAAATTTTCCTATGAACAACTTCTACTCTCCATTTTCATATGTAGCCTTTAAAATTTTTACTCGGGCATATGTATGTTCTAGAATATTTTTTGATTGTAAAATGCTTTTTTCTGTATTTTTCATTTATATTTAAAGGCAATAATCAAATAAAAAACATATAGTAATTCAAAATTAACCATTTTTGAAGCATTTATTTTCAATTTGTGCTGACACACTTTGTATACCGCTTCATGTAAAACTACCTTACATTTATGGAATTCATATTCAAGGAAATAAACTTGATAAAAAATTCGAAAATAGATTAAAGTATTGATGTTTATTGAATAATTTCTACATTCATAATAATACAATTCATATTAAGAATTGCAATTTAAGGAATTTTTCATATTGTTGATAAAAACTTTTTTGGTATAGAAATAATTATTTCGCACACCATAAATTTAACAATTCATCTGTAATCATTTCATATCTTAATTTCATATTTACAAGTTTTAACTATCTCGATGTTCTTTTATAAATATAATATTCAAATTTTGAAATTAAAAAAAGCATAATTGTTTTTTAATTAATTTAAAATTACATCGATATTAAGTAAAACTTTGTATTCATAAATACAAATAAAATCTTATCTTTTATATTAATATTGTTAATAATTTCTTGAGTGATGACTAATAATTTAAAAAAAATGCTTGGAAAAATTTTCTTTCACAAAATATACTCAAAATACAATTTTTAATCATGAAATATTTAAAAATTTTCTTCTCTTCAGTCATATTTTACAAGAAACTTATAAATTTCTCAACTTTTTCAATAGGAGATGCGTATAAATCAAACCAGAATTCAGTCAATCCCAAACCTTTTTACTTATTAAGTTCCATGTTTCTATTTGACGGAAATATAACTCACAAATGGTCACAAAGGTCATTTTTATTTGAAAAAAAATTTTCCCACATAAATTTTTTAAATTCTTTATTGTGATAACTTTCATTATAAAAAATAATCCTCATTGCGTATATTTAACAATGAAAATGAAAAAATGAATTTTTTTTACTCGCATGACTTAATTCTTCATTGTGAGCTAAAATAAATTATACATTCAGCTCTTAATTAATATTTATCCAGGTGATATTTTTTGTAAATCTATACAACGAATAATATTATTATTAAATGAGGAAAAAAAGGTTTGAGTCTATATTTCTTTAAAATTACAAGTGAATTAAGCAGTACCAGTCTGATATATACCTTAAAACAAAACCAGACCTAACATTTTATTAATTCGAGCTTTTTTGTCTCAGATATTTCTTCCCAAATTTCCACCCATCTTTTTTTCTATGTAGATTCAAAAGAGCTCATGAAAATGAATATTCAAAATAATTGATCTCTTGCTATTTAGAAAACAAATGGTTCTTTTCTTGCAATTTAATCAGTCAGTAAGATTGATATTTTGTGTTTCTGCACAAGGTTAAGTTTTGGTATTGGGTGTGATTTGCTTTGCCAGATGTCTATCTTTAAACTTACATGAAATTAATCATATTTTTTATCTATTTAAACCCATCGAAATAATACAAATTTGAATCAGTATGAGGAAATCGTACCAGCAGTAATATACAAGGAACTACTAAAATTATTAATGTAAAAAAATAAAATGAAATCCATTCACACACATAATTTTATATTTACTTTTACTTAAAAATTGTTTTACAAGTGTATATTATTAATTGCATCTATGTAATGATTTTTAACAGCTATTCAAGCAATGCCATTATTCACATATTGCTTTCCTTCCAAATGTAAATATATTTTCAAAATTTGATTTCTCAATTTTAACAAACAACGATTCCAAAATTAAAGGAGAAAACGCAATTCGTTTTCGTCATTTTTTTCTGTGTTCCAAAATTTGTGATGATTGAAGAGTTTTTTCAGTATTCTGATTACGAGTAACTGTTTATAATTTATCTATATTCATTCATGCAAATTTTTTTTTATTTTGATATAGTAATCTCTTAAAAATGCAATTAATTTTAATTCTAAAAATTTTTGTATTCTGATGAATTTGTATTTTATTCAAATTTTGTTGATTCAGTTCCAATTTATTTTGATTTCTTTTTCTTACTTTCATAAATTATAATTTGTTGTAATTTGACTTCTTTTTCAAGAATCTGTTCATTAAAATCGGAAATACGAAAATTACTTATTGCTTCTCGGCTATAGAGAAAAAATCTTTTATCAAATTTTTTGTTCTATCATAAGAATGCTTACAAAAGGTAATTTTCAACTTTTCTTTGAATGAGAAGAAATAGTTGGAGTTTCATAGTTTCTGGACTTTCTTGTCTCACTCAGAAATGAAGACTTTTCATATGCCTCTGGATTACATCGCATGCTTTTCATTGGAATTTTGCTATTTACAAATACCCTGCCAGATCCCCTATCCGCTCTGCTTATAATGATATTTCTTTGTAGGTATGATTGGTTTTTTTCTGGCATTTCTCCATTGCAATCTGAATTTCTGTGTACTTTCTCAGTGAATTGCTTAAGCTTTAATGAAGTAAGCTCATTAGTACGAATATTTGAATTTGGCTTAACGACTCTCTCCAAAATTTTGTCATGCGAAGATTTTTGATTTCTGAATTCTGCTTCTTTCCTAGCGAACGTATCTGAATAAATCGTTTTTCTATTCATATCTCCTGCATTTCTTTCTTCCTCATCATAGGTTTTACTGACTCGATGATTGCTTAATTTATACAGATTTTTAACTTTTGAGTTTGATGAGGATAATTTATCTCTAGAAGAGGAATAATTTGAAACATCTGATGACTTTGGATGATTGTTACCAGCCTCTTCTATTTTAATAGTATCATTTGTTTTAGAATTCTGATAAAGAGTATCAGTCTTAGCCCTTGCTATTCCTTTGTTTGGCCTGCTGTTTTTATATGATTTGAATGGCTGACTTCTTTTGCTGTCAGTTGATGTCGATTGAATGTCTTGTTCTGAATCAACAGTTGAAACAGTGATCAATTTTCTAATCTTGGTAGCATTCGGGACGCATTCCTCATTTGCTGTTTTTCTCCAAGAATTTGTTGAAGACTTAGAATCTATTTTTCCATCTCCTATTCTTTTACTGATTTTGTTGTTTTCTGAGTTTTCAACTTTTGTATTGTTAACTGCTTTTTTGTTTTGTCTGTGAGATTCATTTAATGACTGCTGTGGAAATTTTTTATTATCTTCCAGTTGGCACTGATTTGTAAAGTTGTGAATTAAATTGTCGTTTAAGATTTCATTTTTCTTAGATTCATTCTCCTTATTACGGCGACTTTTTCGCCAAAACTCAAATTTGAATAAAAATGATTTCTCAATATCTTTTGGTGGGTATAATACATCTTTCATTAAAGTATCTTGCAGGATATAGAAGATGGCGGAAACTTTATGGAATTTAAAATGCTTGACATGATTTTTTACTCGTTCCCTAGACACACACATTTTATCTGCCATGAAATCAATGATCTATTTAAGAAAATAAAAATTAATTAAATTATTCAAATTAAAATAAAAATTATTTTTGTATCATTTTAGTTTTCACATGCTTATTGTAATATTTATTAAATAAACTTCGAAATTTTTAAATTTTAATATATTAATTTGGGATTAAAATATAATTAGAATAATGTTTTGTAATTTTTTAAATATTAATGAAACTATAAAATTAATGTTTATCGAAATTATTGAATTTCGAATCTTATAAATTTTTTGATGTAGTTTCAAAAAGAAAAAATCTCTTTAGTGGTATTTTAAATAAATTTTATACATTTATTGTGTGTGTGTGTGTGTATTGCTCTAAAAATGTCATTTTTAGTTCTTCTATAAAAATTGCCTTTTCATTCAATATTACTAGGCTCTAAAATTTGATGGAAAAAAAAACTTGAAATGAGTCTCAAAATATTACGGGTAATTTTATAATCTCGATATATTTTATAAAATTTCGATAATGTATATAGCTTAAGAAAATGCTTTTACATGAAATTATTGAATATTTTACAAATTTGAAATTAAAAATTTATTTAAGAAATTATATAGATGTGTTCATTTTTCATTTAAAGTATTGGAAGCAGAAAATATGCTTGAAAGTTCTTTTTGTGAACTTATAATACAGAATTTTTACATGCATTTCATAAAGTTTATGTTATACAATATAGAGTTTTTTTAAACAGATTAAATTATTAAATTACAGAATTTTTATATTAGCAATGCTTTATGAATGAAGCATTATTTTAATTTGCGAAGAAACCAAAACTTTACTATAAAGATTTTTAGTTGCTGAAAAGTTTGGAATTTCGGATGTTTTTCAGTATTTTTTAAAAGTTTGAAGTATTTGACAAATTTTTAAAATGAAACCGACTACTATTGAAGACAGGATTCCAGTTCAGTGGATTAAATTCACCGATAATAGATAAAATTTGATGATTCTATTTTGTTCGAAAGTCAGATCCTAGAATTTTTTTGTTTTCCTCTTCTACATTGTGTGATGAACTGCCTCAACTGGGGTGTTTATACTTTATACCATCTTTTTTTATTTTCGAAAACAGTGAAGCTTTACTTCAAAGACACGATAAAAATAGCCTGTGGCTATTTTTGTACCTTTTCATGTTTCAGCTTTGAGAGTTTCTTTTGAAAAATACAATACTCATTTACTTCCGGCAAAAATGTGACTGAAATGAATGAGACAAAGAAATTTTCATGTTTGATTGTAATGATTCATGCATGATCAAATGTTGCCATGATTAAGAAATTAATGAGCTACATGATAAACTATACATTCTGGTTGTTTGCATTATACATATAAAAAAACATTTACGCAGAATAACTGTATTTTAAGCGAATTCAATTTGTAAATGCAAATAGATAGTGATTAGAATACTCTTAGTATTTACAACTCTTGTAATAAATGCCACTTTTACATCACTTTATTTTTCATTTGTGTTAGAATCTATATACCAAAATTTTATAGATACAGCGTATTTTGATAATATTTTAACTTTGAAAAATTTTGATCACTTATTTTTATTGATAGTTATAAAATATATTAATTGTTCGATGCTTAAAATTCATTTTTGAATGATCTAGTTTTAAACTTAAGCATTGTACACATGAAACACATGTTTTTCAAATACACTGCTGGAAAAAAGTAGGACACTAGGTTTTTACCAAATAAGAGAACTTTGAATTTTTACAAAATAATTTCATTGCAGTACTCTTTTAAAAACTTATTTACAATAAGATAACTAACTATTTATGTAACATGAAATAAAAACCTACTTTCTTATAATTAAATATTAATTTCATTCACATTATACTGTGTGAAAAAGTAGAAGGACAGTTCTAAATAATGAAAGTAAAAGTCTTTTTAATAAGAAATTCTTCTGTCATTTGCTTTAACTACTTCAAAGATTTTATTGGCCATTGAATCATATAGCTCTTGAATTTTAGTTTGACAAAAACGGTCCAAAACTCAATTCAAAGATTCCTGAAGTTCAATCAAAGATTCATATTGCTTGTCTCTGGTGTAAACACGCAGAACAGTTACTGACCATATATTTTAAACAATATTGAGGTTTGTACTTTTAGCAGGCTATGGTAAAACCCGAACATTATTCGTTTCAAACCAATTTTTAACGTCATTGGCCATGTAAATTGATGATCCATGATGCTGAAATATCCAATGTTCTCCACCTATCTCAGCGCAATAGGGAAGAAGCTCTGAATATAAAATTTGAATGTAATCTGTATGTTTCTATCTTTCATTTAGAAACACTATATTGGTCTTTCCAACATAGCCAACTTATATCCAAACCATTAAACTGCCTCCTCCGATCTGTCTGGTAAAATAAGTTTTTTCTTGTGTACCCAGACAATGCCAAGAATTTTGACAACCGTCTAGGTCATCTAAATTGAATTTTTTTTCCATTAGTTCTTTGACCAACTGTTGCCGGTGCTCAATGTCCCTTTCGCTGCATTAAGGATAGTGCTTGCTTTACTTCAATATGAACGTACCTGATTTTTCTGTGCAGTTGTAATGTGTTCTTCTGGTTACATGTGTGAAATCAAATGGGTCTTGTACTTTTCCAATGCTTCCGAGCGTTTTTTAAAATTCTTTTAATATTTTTCCTTAATTACGTCGAGTAAATTTTTTCAGTCTGCCAATCTTTACGTTCATCTGATTCTTTAGATTTTCCAAGAAGTTAGAAACAGCGTTTAGACTCATGTGAAAGTGCTTTGAAATTTCTCTTAGACTTTTGCCCACAACTTTATAGGCCACAATTTGGCCTTTTGGAAATTCATTTAAAGGTTTCCCCCTAAGTATTTTAACGGTACTAAAATTGAGGATTTTTTCAACAAAATATATCTTTTGGCAGTTAGATTGTTTAAAAGAACAATATTTCCAACATATTAAAATGCTACAGATTCCAAAACGAGAATATTTTTATAGGTGTCCTTCTACTTTCTTCACAGGCCAAAAAAAAAAAAAATAAGTACTATTTCATAATATTTTCTTTGTAGTAAATAAAACTCATTCACTGAAAATAAAAGAAAAATTAGTTTAATAAAATAAAAAAGAAAAATTACATTAATTACGCTAAAATTCAAAGTATAATTTATAAAATATGACTGTTCTACTTTTTTCCAGCAGTGTATCATTGTTATTTGACAGTGGCTTTTCAAGATATCTAAGAAAAAATAAATATTTTGTATTTGTTTTTAATTTTTTATATTTATCCAATACAAAGATTCCATAATTGTAAACGATGAAAGGTTCTTCAGAATTTTATCTTATAAGATTTTAAGGAGGGAACTGAAAATAAATTAGTGAAAAAGAGGTATTTTCAATTTCTTATTTGCATAGTTTTTAGATTTTCTTCTGTTTTCATTCAAATTGATTATTCAGTTGAATACCTAACTTTATCGATTCGTTATTTTTCTATTTATACTAAGCCATTTATTATTAGATTGCATTTTTCAAAAACTCTTATTTTAACTGGTGAAACTTTTTAAAAATATTTGTATATATAAATCAGTATGTATTTCTAAAATATTATAAGTGTGTTTAACTGACTTCTGGCGTCAACTTTTCCCTTAGATCTGTTCTATGCTGTGGTAATCTTCTTTTCAAATCATAATCTTTTAGGAACCATGGATGCCTCATGGCTAACCTTATTTGCATCCTCTTGAACTGATCAGGTTGCAGCAAATTTTGGATTAAATTACAACAGTCTGAAAAGAGATGAATTCAATGAATTTCAGTCTTTATTCATAGGACCTATGTAGAAATGTGTAAACTTAGTTGCTAATACTTAGGATTCATTAATTTAGGTGAAATGCCATTAAAAACTAGAAAGTACACCCTACATATAAATATTTTCTAGTTGGATTATATACCATCTGATTTCTCTTCTATTTTGTTTAATATTTTTCAATTTAAAAAATTACTAACCATGAAGTGGTTGTTTCTTTCGTTTCAGTTGAGATCATGGCTAAATCACTTTATTTACAATTCTGATTGGTTTACAACATCCATGACGTCAAATAGTATTTCATATAAGTCACACATAATCAATTGCGACATCATATTGAGACGACGTTGTAAATCCAACTTGTCGATGAATTTACTGCCTTCCTTCAAATTGCATTCTTTGGGCGGCAGCAAACAAGGAGAAGTTCATAATCGAATGTCTGAGTGTTATCGGGGGATCAGAAAAAATCCATTCATGACTTTTAAAAATAATAAAAGAAGTATATTTTAATTATAATTTTTTTCCGTTTGTAAAAGATTTCAAAATCATGAAAATTACCTGTTGTTCTAAATAATTAGTTTTCAAATCTTTAGCGATATTGCTTACAAGGTTTTTTGAAATTGTAATCTTTTCTAATTTGTGTCTTTTATCGATTCAAGTTTTCTTGGCTCTCTCTGGCTCACCAACTTTCCTTGTGGCCGGCTCACCAATTTCTCTTGTGTCATTTCACGTTCTTTTAAAACCCGTTAAAGCTTCCATAATTCTCCTTTTTTATTTGATGAATATTTTGTACGTAAAACATTGATTGTTACGAGTATCCGAAACCATGATTCCAGAAATCATTTCGAATAGCTTTAAGCCAAATGACCTTAACAATGTCGAATTAATTTAGACATAACATCCATATCGAGTGACGTCTCTATGGCTACAACTCATTGGAATCAAAATTAAAAATATTGTCGAAGCTCATTTTGTTAATAAAACGATTTTTTATAAAAAAAATAAATAAAAAAAAGACCAAAGCATCGGTTTGAGAAGCCATTTTTCATTGATTCAAGCCATTTACACATAGACAATAGAAAAGAACATAAAGCAAAATAAATACACAAGAGAAAACATCCAATTTATGGTTAGTTTAAATCGGCAAGGGACCGATTTAAATTTTTCTATTTTAATTCATAATTGGATTATAAGATGTAGTTCTTATATTTCATAAATAAATGTTAAAAATCTCACCAACGCTTAGCATTTGCATTTGTTCCCAGTTTTCACGAGTCAGTCCTTGCAGTATTCTCTTGAGAAAGAGATCCTTCCTCTCATAGCTTGGATTGTCCTTTGAGCGCTTTGATAATTCGAAAGGCATGCGGCCCACCACCATTGCGTAAAGGATAACGCCTCTGAAAGTTTAGAAATTGAAAATACTTGCCTTATTAATAATTAATTGTAAAAAATATAGTCCATTACTGCAATTTTTTATGATTAAATATAAATAACGAGTTATAAATAATTTTTATATAAAAATTGTGGTAAGAATATATAAAATAACTTACCACATCAATTTGATTTCAATCTCCGACTTTATTTCTATAGACTATGCTTAACTTACATTAATGACAAGCTTTTTTGGGTTGTTTGATTATCCTTGTATTTCTTTCTGTATTTCTACAACTTTCCAAAATTTATGATAAATTTTATATTTTTCTTTTAAATTTTTTATTACATTATTCCACATATACCTTTTTACTACATTAATCAATAAATAAATATTATATGTTTATATTTTATTATATACAATTTGCTTGAATATTTTACATTCCGGGATATTTTTCTTTAAAATTTTCCTTAAAAAGAGAATTCCGATAAACGAAATTGTTGCACTATAGCATTATTACAACTTTCATGATTTGTTAATGATTAAAATGTTTGTGCTGTGTGTGAGAGAGAGAGAGAGAGAAGTATGAAACCAAAAAATTTAATCTGAGAAAAAAATAAGTATATTAGTGATTAACATTTCATGGCATCTTTAAGTTTTAATCAAGAATAACTACCTCCAAAAATAATACATTGTAAAGAATAGATTCAAAGAGTTTATTGTTTGCCTTGTTTATACTATATACTTTATTTTTTATTATGTTGAGAAATGGATAAACACTCAGATTGTTTTGAGTGATATTTTAAGTTTTCATATTACTTTTGACTAGAGTCTGAAAATTGCATTTTTTGCTCATTTAAGTATAAAAGTATATTAATAATATATATCGTACAAATTCAAAAAAATTTTTTATGTCGTTAGTAATAGTATCTTATTAAGCCTTTTTCTTTATAACTTGAGGTAAGAATTGGATACGATTAATATATATATATATATATACTATATATATATATATATATATATATATATATATATATATATATATATATATATATATATATATATATATATATATATATATATATATATATATATATATAACTCTCTTCTTTTCTAATATCCATTTACTTTTATTTCGACAAATTACTGCATTTCGAAAGAGCTTATGTCTGAAAAACATGACATTTAAAAATAATTTTGGACTTTCGCTGAGATTTTCAGTAAAACTAGTTTGTTTGTAATATCATATACTTTCTCTATACGGAAAGATTATTTCCTTCCCTCAGTTTTAGTTTTCTAATGTCTAGAAACAATAGAAAAATTTTGTTTAGCAAGTGAAGGTATTCTAAAAAGGCAACACTGATATCAAAGCAACGAAGGAAGAGAAACTATTGCAATACATATTTTTTATTTCAGAAAATTATTGTAAGCTTATAATTATCTTATAGTCACCCAGACATATGAAGAATATAAATCTTTTTTTAAACCCTTTTTCTGAAACCTCACATTTATTGAACACTAAGGCCTCTTTCACACTAGACGACTTTTATCGTACGATAAAAAAATCGTCCGAAATTTCATGTGAGAAGTTATTAAAAACCACACAATAGACTGGTCACACAATATCGTTTCCCGTTCAGTGCGAAAGAGAACAATCTATTGTGTGGTTTTTAATAACTTCTCACATGAAATTTCGGATGATTTTTTTATCGTACGATAAAAGTCGTCTAGTGTGAAAGAGGTCTAAGGCTAATTCATTGCATTGACACAGGCATTCATTTAACACATACAAACTGAGAATGGCTCTTTTGCTACCCCTAATAAATTCATCAAGCAACAACTAGCATTCGCACTAGAACGCTCGAATACCGATTCTGATTAATATTTTCTTCTAAAGTTTTTGTCTTGCAGTACAGGCTGTGAATAAAAAACAGAAGCTCTTTGCTACAATTAATCAATTTTTTCAAAGTTATGAAGGCAAAAGTTTAAATACAAACAAATATAAAATGATATGATTTTGCAACAACAAACCGAGAGAAGATAAATAAAACTTTGAATGATAGAAACAAAAAAAAAAATTTTCTGAATAGTTCTATTCATGATCAAAAAATGGTACTTTAATTTTTTGTTTGAATAACAAATAACTAATTGAAAAATTCCTTGCTTATAACAATTCAACTAACAAGTATTCAGTGTATTGTGGTATATACTTGAGAACAGAATCTCACTCTTTACAATATTAAGCAATTAAATCTTATCTGGTGGTTACGACACATGTCTGATGCTTCATCTCTTATCATTTCTTTAGGACAAAGGTTGAAAAAAGTACACTATTAACTTCAAATATACATACAGTCAAAAGCCAATTGGAATATTTCAGTAATTTATCAAATCTTGAGTGAAAAACTTTGACGGATAACGCGAACCTCTCAAGATGTTGAGCACAGTGCCCGGGTAAGTATAAGGTGTACAACGTGTACATAAGTACAACGTGACCATGATCACTAAACTTTCATAAAAGTGATTGTGTTCAGTACTTGTTGCGTTAATGGTTTTGGATTTATGTCAATCGCGGAGATAAAGCTGCATATTTTTCATTAGAAACAGAATCCGTTCTAAAGTCCATCACTTGGATTATATATAGATTAAAGGAATATGAACATAAATTCATTTTAAATTAGTCTTTCAAAATTTCAACTGACAAAAGTTTACATCACTTACAAACTCCACAAATCCACTCCGGCACCATAGACGGACCAATTCTGGAATAGTTCTGGAGCAGCATATACCATGGACCCACAGTGGGTTCTGAGTCTTACTTTTGGTTGATATATATTACTCAATCCAAAATCTATAAAATATAAAACAAAGATAAAGCTGCAATTAAGGTAAAGTCTTAAAAAATTTGAGTTATTGCATATAAATGCTCTTAAAAAGAAAAGTTCACACTATATCAATTCCAGCACTGGTTATTTCCAGTTGTGATTGGAAGATAAGTTACTTGATAGTTCAAATTGGAGAATATTTAATTTTCCTAGGAGCACATTTCTTTTTGCTGAAATTATTTAAATTTATTTGATCTGTTTTAAATTTTTTAGCATTGGATGAATATCTAATATAATTTTATCTCATTTGTTTTTCAAAATTAAATCTATATTACTATTTCAAATGTAAATGCTTGTGTGCAAATGTAAAAAAAAAATTAAGACAAATCTTAAATATTCTTAAAAACTTGCTTATTATGAAGAAAATTAAATATATAATTGGCTAAATGACGTTTAATTCTGATTATTTTAAGTGCCAATCCTTCAATATTTCAGCATTCATCTATTCAAGTTCATAGTCTGTGAATGTAATTATAAGAAAAAAAAAACAATTAAGAATCTTTCTGATGGAAAAATGCTTTGAATCACAAAATGTTTTTGGTAAAACCCCTAAGCGTTTTTAAAAACTAATTAAATACAGTTTTTTAAAAAAATCATTAGAAAATTTTACATAATCAATTTTTAAAGGATCAATTAAAAAATTTTCTAAATGGAATAATAATAATTAATTTGATAAGAATGAATAATATATCATATACATTATAAATAGATGCATTGAAATGCTGTTGCAGTTGATTATATATATTGAAATCATTTTCATTAAATAAAATAAAATGGAAAAGTAAAAAAATATTATTAACAATTTCTATAATATAACAATGAAAAATTACAAAAGTTATTAAAAAATTTTTTTAATTTATTGTTATTAAAAATAAAAGTTTCATAAATAAATGCATTTATTACAATCACTCTGTAGTAACACATGGTATTAAAACAAGACAATGTCGGGAATATTTGATTGATTGATTTAATGATTTAATCTCCGATATATGAGTTTAAAAAGAGCTACAAATTATTGAGTACAAATATTAAAAGGTATCGTGATGTTAGTTGAAGAGATGAATGATTTTTAATAGAGTATATGATGAATCCATTAACTCACATTCATCATACCTCATATTCTACATTATATATTTCTAAATTGACACAATTGAAAAATCTGTGTTTTTTTAAATCAACATCAAAGACATATCAAAATTGTTATATCAGATAATGAAACCAATTTAATTAATTTCATATCCCAACAAAAAAAGCAGTTTTGTCACTCTCTTTTGAAGTGAATCACCATGGATTTAAAATTAAATTTTCATCAACTGTTTCAATCCTTTGGTTTTTTTGCTATGCCACTTCAAAATGCAAGAAGGATTTTAAATCTCCATGCTTTAATAAAATTAATTATTTTTACAAAGGCCAAAGACTCTTTCTTTGCTGAAATCCTTCATCTACATAAAAAGTCTAATGACAATATGTACTAGCACATACATTCTCATCAATTTTACCATAATGAAACAAAATTCTCTTCTGATCTGAATGTGCTGTTGCTTTACATTGCTGTTATTATGAATAATTCTCTACAAAAATTAATATCAGAATCTATTTGTATAGTTTCTTTTGAAATTTAAAAAAAGGTTAAACAACACAGAAGAAGTCAAAATAAATATTTTCTTATGCATAAGTTTCTTTATTAATCATTTATCCATTGTAAATAAATAGAATGCATTCATACCAATAATTTTAATCACTCTTCCATGTTCTAAGAGAATATTTTCTTGTTTCAAATCCCTAAAATAGATATATTACATTAAATAACGCTAAATAGTTTGATAATTCTTTCATATGGGTGGTATTTTCAATGGAAAAGTTTAATCCATCTAATTTCAAATGCTTACATGTATCCATCAATAAATCATACATCATTCATAAAGGTCATTATTGTTATAATTAACTTAAACTTTGAATTCATAATAATTTTTGTCTTTTATTAAAAGTTTAATATTTCAGTTTTGAATAACTTGCATAAAATTAGTTATCATAAAACAACTCTAGTGCGGAAGTGTCCTAACAAAAATTTCTAGATCTCCTTTGTTCTAATTAATAGCTTTTATTCTAAACATAAAATAAGTTTTTATTCTAAATATAAGATAAACTTTTATTAAATTTCTTAAATAAATATCTCATACTCTGTGAAACACTTTACATAAAAATTTCAAAAGAATTTCCATAGATGATTACATTATATGAACAGATTTCAACACAATAATGCCTTTTAACGCAATAATAATTCAATCCATACTAGAATCCAAAATTAAACAAACCACAAAATGGATAAAAATACAATTTAGCTTGAAATAGGAACACATTAAACAATTGGGAAAAAAACTTGTCTTTTCTAAGCTCTGAATATACATAAATATGGGGGATACTATGTGTGTTAATGGCTTAAAAGGAATTGTTTCTGCAGTATTTATTTCCACAATAGTTAACTATCGATGAATTTTTTTAGTTATAAAAATGTCTTAGGTGCAAGAAATTATATAATGGTATTTTTTAAATTTATAAGAATTACAAGTTTATTACAATATAGTACCTAGTTATTATGACATAATAGAAAAATTACATAATGCAAATTTATTCAATTTAGAGGTGTTAAATTGAATAAAATATGTTTATAATTTTATATATTTTTACGAATATTATTCAAGAAATTTACCCACTCTATGTTTCAGATATTTCCCTTCAAAATTTAAATCAACTCTAATTCCTAATTCATCTTAATAATAATTTATGGATAATCGTAATTGTAATCAATTTCATGAATAATCGTAATTCATGGAGAGACCAAATTAAAAATTAATTTTATTAAAATTGATATTCTTGAACTTCAATGAATTTAGCAGAGGAAATGAATTACAGAAAGAATATAACATGTCCTAATTAGCACTGACTGCTGATTAGGATACAACAAGAGATATAAATAAATTAAAATACAACAAGAGACATAGCATAAATTAAAATACAGTTATAGACAGTTGGAGCTAATCAGAAATTGATTAAATTAGTTTAAAATTACATTTTTATATTAAAGTTGCCTATAATCAGTTAAAAATATTTAATTTTGATGCTTTCAATATAAATATCATTTAATAAAATGTACTTCTTTGTAAATATATAGTATATAGTCACAATGATTTTTTAAATACTTTTCACATGAAATTAATATAATTATAGTGAATATTCTTGTTAAATAATGTTGGGTTGACAGGTTTTCCTTTACGGAGAATAGGCATCACATTATGAAATCATTTAACAATGCTTAGTCAAAACTAATAATTTGATATATGTCAATAAATAGGGCAAATTATCAATTAATATTATTGGAAACTGATTAGATCAATCTTTCTACTCGCAATTTTCAGTAATATAATTTTTTTTCAGAAATTAATCATTCATCTTAAACACTTGTTTACAAGTTACCGAAAGAAAAGGGATAGTAAAAAATGAGTTGCAAACATGAAAATTCTGAGTTATATTTGAAACAGAAAATGTCTTTGTGTCAAGAATTAAAAATATAGCAAATTCATCGGTTAATTCAATAGGAAAATTCATTTGTAATAATCAAGCGTCAGATTATCACAAAACAATATGATAACTAGTGATATTATTATTATGATAATTGTAATTAATTTTATTTTTTAATTTATTGGAAACGAAATATTGTACTAAAACAATAATATTATTGTATTTTCTCTCTATTGTTAATTTTTGCTTGAGTGTTTTGATTCAAAGTTGCTTAGTTGCATTTGAAATTTTGTGGAAAGGGAAACTTCACTTTCTGATGATTTTTCTACGGTCAGATAATTTTGCATTTCATCTGATAGTTGGTCCCCTCTAATGGGAAAAATTTACCATGCACGATGTATTATATACGTAGATTAATTCGATATAAAATAAAATGAAGTAGAGTGGCTTTTCTGTTTCTGAATGCATTAATTTAGGAATTGATGTAAATTGGTTTGATTAAAATGTTCCACTACTTTACTTATTGTATTGATTTTTAAAGAAAAATATTCGTACCTGTGTAAAATGTTATGACGATGCATGTGATCAACAGCAGAAATCATTTGATAGAAAAAACACCTTGCAGTGTATTCCGAAACTCGAAATGATTCTTGTTTCTTCAAATATTGTAATAAATCGACTCCTCTTACATATTCCATTGATAAGCAATACAATTCTTTTTGCTATAATAAAATATATTTTACTTTGTAAATTATGTGTCACATTTCCTTCCATGCAAGTATCAAATGTCAATAGTTTAAAAGGGAAACATCATTAGCTTCTATAAATTATACAACGTCAATTATTTAGCACAATTACTTAGAAAACTGAGAAAATTAATCAACTTATTACTTGGTTATTTTGCATATAAAATGAAACTAATTAAATGAGGATGTTATCAAAAATACATGAATATTTCCTACACAAAAGCCTGGTGGCTTAGTGGTAGCGATTCACGCTCCCAAGGCACAGGTCCGTAGTTCAATCCTCGGGCTAAGCAAAGTCCACTCAGCCCTTTCATGCCTTCAGTGGATCGATAAACTGATGCTTGGGAACTAAACACTTTGGGTTTCACGTTAAGCTGAACACCTAATTGGGACAAATGTATCGCACCCCAGGACACCTCGGTCAGGAAAACAAAGATGGTCACTGTAGGCCTTTGTTCACATGGGCTGTCGTGTCACAAAGCTTAGTAGCTTTTCTTACCAAAAGTAAAATTTTTATCATTGAAATTGAAACAGTAGGAAAGAATTGTAAAAATGTATAAGGGTTAATATCATTAATAAAAATAAGTCATTTAAACTTTGAGTAATTTATTTCTTAAATGTTTGCCAATTAAATTTTATTTATAGAACCTCGTTATTTAGTCTTCAATGCAAATGATATTGTTATCCAAAAGAAACATTGATAGTATAGAATATTTATTGAAATTTTAAAGAATATTTTATCACATACAGTAAAAATTGGCTATCTGATATACCAAAGAAGTAGGATGTTCCAATTTAGAGTCTCAAGCAGCATCTTAAATGCTGAATTAAAGTAAATTATAGGAAAATGCTGGTTATTAAAGGATCTCAATCAATTTTATGCATCTTATAGTACACTTTTTGAAGAGATTGAATATGATTTTGTTGGAAAATTTTCAAAGGCAAAAAAGTTGATACATAAGTATCAACACAGTGATAACAGGATATTCTAGTTGCATGAAAAAGTTATAAAAAATGGTGCTCCTCACAAACATTCTAGTCGGGGAAATGCTTAAGGATAAGTAAGAATAAAGTGGGAATTCTGGGGGATTTTCAATCAAAAAACCTGATCTTCGTCAGAGACTGAGACTCAGAAGAGGATAACCTTACCGATGAATGCTGTTATAAGGTGTTTAGACACCCACCATATATTAATCTCTTTCTTACTTTATTATAAAACGTATCAATTCCTACAATTGCGCTAAAGGTCATGCAGTAAAACTTCTGGAGCAATCACTTCATTTTGAAATTTGGGCAGTAAACTGAACATTTGAAGTGAAATAAATTTTATTCATTTATATTAATGATATGAACACATTTATGGATTTTTGTTCATGTTTTTTTTTTACATTTCCTTCTTTGTGTTGAAATCTTAGTGTTAAGAATTGTATTTTCATACTAAGGTTAAGATGTTCAGTTTTAGCAAGAAAGGAATTTGCAAGGATTTGCAATAAAAAAAAGTAAGTTTCATAGGCAAAAGATTTTATGGCCATACCCTGCTTTATGGTATAAAGCGGGATATATCCATCAAAGTAATAGTTAATAAAAGATATATGTGATATTTCTCAATGACTTTTCTTTGAAGTTACTTGTTGATTTCTTGAAATTGTATTCATAAAGTTTTTTTTTATACTATGATTAATCAAAGTAATTGTAAGTATTCATTTTTAAAGATGATATTTGCTTGTCTTATGAATAATACAAAATGCATCCTGCAATATTAATTACTTACTTTTTAAAAAGCTATGGAATAAGTTAAATAATGCTAAAATTTTTATGCAATTAAACTTTTTTTTTAAATATTTGAGAAAGTAAAATATTTATTTATAAATATACTCTAAAAAGAGTTATTAGAAATTTTACAAAAATTCATCAAGAGATGTAATTTTTTAAAATTATATATTTTATTATATATAATGTGAAGATTAAATGCGCCGCTACATTTAAATTTTTTCAAATAAAATTTTTTTTGTCTATTTTGTATCCTTGAGTATTTGTTTCCCGCTCAAACCAATGATAACTCAAAATACAAAACTAAAATCAATGAATTAAATTTTTTATTGAAAGCAAGTATAAACTAACAAAAAGCAAAGATTTTAAGTAATTACACAAAATTAGCACACATATTAAAATATATTATTGTCAAAATTTGATGTTAATGTCCTTGGCTGTCATAATTTGACCAATCAGTGAAGGAAAAAAGCTACATAATTAAATTAAGAATATTCCTTAACTCATAGTAACTAGATATTTCAAGTGTTCTTCGAAATTGAAAAATAATTGAATACAGGTACCAATGATTTTGTACCTGAACAATCTCTAATTGCCGTTGTCTTCTCGGTAACTTTATAACTCGTTTTATGTTTGCTATTTGATTTTGATAATTGCATATACTTAATAAGTGTAGTGTATTTTAAATATAAAAATTCAGCTTGCATACTGAAAATAATTTGCAAACTCTTGAACTAAAAAGGAAACGTTAAAATAAATAGGAAACAAAAAATCAATTGACTAAAAGTAAATTACCTCTCTAAGGGGTCAATAAATTTGCAAATAGGTAATAGCCATGAAAGAAGTTAAAATTTACAGAAGAACGAGAAGCAAGAAAAAGGCCTTTATGAATATAAATTGATGAAAACAATTAAATGTTATTAATATGAATGATGCACACAATGAATTCTTAATTTTCTGGCTACTAATTTTTCAGCTTAAATTAGGAAACTTTGAGGATATCATCCTTGAAAAGACTATGATTTTGCTAAATTATTCTTGAAAGCACTGAATGTCCATGTAATTTCATTTTTCAGCAAGATTATTATGCAAAAATCTAACTAAATCACATGCAGAACAAATGTTCTTCAGCTTTTTTGAGTGATTGAGCTTATAGTTAGAAATTAACATAAATTATACATATTTGAGAAGATATGAAATGAGTTGAACAACATTTTTTGTATGAAGAAATCATAGAAGTCAAACAAAACATTTCACTTTGTTAAAATAATAGAAAAATATTTTGCTTTTATTGATGCTATTTATTGACTAAATCTTAAAATGTATTTCTTTGTGTTTTTTATTATCTCATTAATTTTATCTAGGTTCAATAAACTTAAGAGTTTATTTTGTCCATTTTGTATAAAATAGCAAAACATTTATAATTAATTAGTTTATTTGTGACCGGAGTGCGATAGTTAAATTATCATTAATTTAAGCACCAAGCATATTAAGTAACATTAGATTTTGTTTAGGTTTTGGATGGATTTTAATATCAATCGAATTCTCATTCTTCTAATTATGAACATAATCTGGCAATGTTTTTAGTTTGAATACTTTCAAAATTACAAATATAATAAAATGCGAGCTTATTAAGGATTCTTATTGTGATTAAAGGATTCTTATTGTGATTTGTTGAATGAAGTTTCATAAACATATACTTACTGACAATTCTTCATAAAAATTTACGATATTAGGATGATTCAATTTCATTAAAATTCTAGCTTCTCGATGTAAGTTTCTGTTCACATATTCTTCTTTTATTTCCCTCCTATTTATCACCTTAAGAGCAACCTTTGAAAAGAAAATTTCTGAAGACATTTTTTTATTACTTTGAATTATGTCATTAAACTTAAAAATGCTTATAGAATTACAATGCATGAAACAGAATCGTAAGATCTGAGGTGTATAAAAGAAACTGTAATTCAGCTTACCTAAATCAGAATGTTAATTTTGTGCTTCTTCATCATTTATCTTGTTTTCTGATTCAAGATATTTTAAACTGATCAGCATATAACATGAAAGAATCAAAATACACACGAAAGAGGAATAAAATTTTTCATGGGGTATCCAATGAATCAAACAATACTATGATAATGAAGTTCCATAACGAGGAGAATAGAAATAACTCCTTAATTATAAATTTAACTTATGTAGTTAGTGATAAAACAAATAATATGGATACTTGCTTTAAAATGGGAATCGAATTTCAAATCTTAAACTGAAGCAGCTGTAAGCGATTAACATTACGGCCTCAATATCAATGGAGTTAAGTCACTACATTTTGTGCCACCAGGCATTCTGTTAGGAAGTATTAAGAACATAATTTCTACATCTTGGAAAATCCCTAAATTACTTAATCAATTGCAAAGTTTTTTACAAAATTCATATACATACATAACATAGATAGATATAGATATATGTTTGTGTACATGCATGGGTCAAAGCAATAAAAATTAATGAATAAAAGAAGATTATGAATAAAAGTGAGAGAAGATAAATAGTTACTAATAAGTTGTTATCATGTTATATATTTAAAATGAGGTCAAACCAACCCAAAATAACGTTTGCATTACAGAAGCAAATCAAACACCACTAGCTTTGGCAATAATCAACAAATTACAGAAAATAATTCTCTCAAAAAATAAAGGAAAATTTTATCTCCATAAAGAAATTAGGACCAGCGCAAAGGAGCTAATCAATGAATTCACTGCTCTACAGTCTGCAAAGGACCACAAAGAAGCCTCCGTAACCAACAACAACCTACATGACACACTCAAGAACTAACTCACTTAACTACGATCATTATCCCTAATCTAATGAGCGAAATCCAGCAACTTAACAACACAATGAAAATTACCCAATCCTCACGGCAAACTTCCACTCCCATAAACAACAGTACCAAAACCTACATTGAAGCCCTCAAGACAAAACCTACAATTGTCGTAGAAAAAACCAATAAGGAAGTCTCAAGGAAGTTAAGCAACATCAAGACATCAATTCACCCAAAAGGAGTATACAACAGACAGCACTATATAGAAATTAAATGCAGATCCCATGAGGATTCCGCAAAACTCAAAGAAACCTTGACTAAGGAGAACCTGAGAGTCAACGACAAACCCCTACCAACAATGAAAATTATTATTCTCAGCCTCCCGGAAGACGTATCATTTTTCTTCTTTTCTATAACAGTGGAAAATTTTACTTATTATTTATATGCGGTGCTAGCAATGTGTTTCCTAATAATAAACCTGAAAAATACTTGCTTGAAGCAATTAAAGAAGAACTACAACTAGACCACCGCAACCCCGAGATCTAAATTGCGCAGATTCGGAAAACTCTTAGCATCTATAATCTCTGGAATTATGTTATAGAAATGCCTCGCTTCTTAGCCATACGACTTCTCAAAAATCGGAGGGTCTTCATAGGTATCCGAAACTATAGGTTAGAAAAGTTCTTAGCATATAGACGGTGCCAAAAATGTCAGGATTTATCACATCCAACAAATAACTGTCCTCGTACAAATTTATACTGTGGACGCAGTGGGGAAAACCATATAACGCAAAACTGAAATGGACAAAAATCTTTCTGCATAAACTGCCCCTCAGAGAATAAAAAAGGAGAAAACTTCAAAGTTAACCACCCAGCATACGATAAGCGCTGCCCAACTTTTCAAAAAGTTCAACGTTTAAACACAGCTTATTATTAATTTATGGACCGCAACATCAACCAAACTTCAACAACCACCGTATCCAGTTTAATTAAAAGTATACCACTGAAGTCAGAAAAAAACACGCTAAACTACCTACAAATTAACCTACAGCGAAGCCGTTCGGCACAAACACAACTAATCCAGCACATAATTGAAACTGAAGCTTCAATAACCTGCATCCAAGACAACCTACACCTCCAACAACCTCATAAAGGGTTACCCAATTTCTTGGAAAATCATATTTGATAAATCCGCAACTCAAGCCCCCAGATCAGCAATTGTGTCATCTCAATTCCAATAAATCCGATCATCCTATACAGCCATAGATATATTATAGCTATCCAACTTAATTTCTCGCCTTTACTTCTCGCCTTTAATTCTAATAAATCTGTATGCCTCACCATTTGAAAATATCAACACAACGCTAGAAATCCTTAATACCCTGCTCAATCGGTTTCATCACCACCAAATTATTATTACTGGAGATTTCAACGCCCACAATATCCTCTGGAACTATACTTCAAACAACAGCAAAGGTCAAATCTTGGAACAGTTCCTGGCATCAAACAACTTATATCTACTTAATGAGCCCAACAGCCCCCCTACTTTCACTGGCCCGGTTGGCTCGGGCTGGCCAGATCTAACTCTATACAACAATCAGATCTTTCAAAGCCTCACTAACTGGCAAATGCAAGATTGATATCATGCTCAGACCACAACCAAATTTCTTTTAACTACTCAGAACCAACACCAATAACATTTAACTAAAGATACAATAGCACCAAGTACCAAAATAAATTTATCAAACTAATCAAACCTCAGTTATCTTCTCTCAGAAATTACTTACAACCAATATCCTCAGCCAGCCAACTAGATGACTTTACTGATATTTTAACCCAAAAAATTATAGAAACAGCTGAACAATGTTTCCCTATCAAGAGTCCAGGAAGAACATTCAAGCTAGCATGGTGGACACCAGCCCTACGATCCAAGAAAAACGAAGAAAAAGCATTAAGATTAATGAAATCAGAAACAGACCCCACAGTAAGATCCCAACGCCATCAAAATTACAAACAAAAATTAGCAACTTACAAAAAGGACATTCTCAAGGCGAAACTAAAAAGCTGGACAAACTACTGCTCCAAAATCAACTCCCCATATGGAACCTTAACCAAAATAGCAATAGGTAAACTATTCATCCCCAGCCAGTTTGAAGTCTTTAATTCAACTAGCCAATTCAACAACATCCCGAATACCATCTTTAAAGATCTGCTTACCTTCTCCTTCCCAACGGATAACCTCATCAATCAAGACAACCTACTAGACTATCCAATTCTAAATTCCAACTCAGATCCTCCCTTCACAATCATAGAGCTAAATAACACAATCAAGAATCTCAACAACACAAAAGCACCAGATCCCGATGGCATAGATAACAAGATGGTTAAACTTATTCACTATGCCCGTCCGAAATTCCTGCTAAAATTCTATAATACCTGCCTCAAGTTTTCCACATGCCCAAAGCAATTTAAAAAGGGACAAAAAGTATTATTTCTAAAAAAGAATAAAGATCCAAAAAATCCCGCCTCATACCACCCCATATGCCTCCTTTCCTCAATAGGTAAAGTATATGAAAGACTCATCATCAACCGTTTCAAACATCACTTACTGGTCTCCAACTACATTCACCCCAGACAATTCGGCTTTCGCTCGAATCTTTCAATGGAACACGCCTTGCAAACAGCAAAAGCCGTAATCAACGACAACCAAGCCCAAGATCACTATACTATACTTCTAAGTCTGGACATAACAAAGGCATTCGACTCAATGGCATGGCCTCGACTTAAAGCTGAGTTAGCCAAAACTGCAGCACCAGCCAACATCTTTAAAACTCTCCTCTCCTTTCTGGACAACAGAGAACTTCTAGTGATCCATTACAGCAGTACCACCACAACGCCCCAAAATCGCGGTTGCCCGCAAGGATCAGTAGGAGGATCGATTCTCTGGAGCATTTACTTCAACAGCGTTGTCTCACACACCTGGCCGGAGCACACACAAATTATTTGTTTTGCAGATGACACACTCCTAATCACAAGAGGTAAAACCAGAGCAGAATTAAAACACCACAGCAATGAATCCCTACAGATTTTCTCAAATCTTTGCAACGCTCTTCAGCTCACTATCTCACCACCAAAGTCACAAGCAATGATAATTCATAAAAATCCTGGACTCTAAAATCCAACCCAAAAATAACGCTTAATGGCAGCAGCCTAAGACATACTAAATCACTCAACTACCTCGGGGTCACAATAGACAATAAGCTCTCCTTCTTACAACACATCCGAAGCTTAAAGACAAAAGTCCTTCCCATCTCCCAAAGAATAGGATGTATGATGGGTCGTGACTGGGACCTTCGAGGCAAACTCCTCAAAATCATTTACACCACCATTATTCCACGGATCATCCTTTATGCAGCCTCATTCTGGGCATTTCCTCTAACTACACGAAAGATAAAATTACTCTCCAGTCTGCAACGTCTCTTCACCCTCCAAATCAAAAGGACATACCGAATCACGCCATCAATCAGCCTCACTATTCTCTCTGGCACTCCTCCACTCCACCTTCAACTGAAATACGAAGCTTTAAAGACAGCAATCTTCCAACTTAACAAACCAGTGAATATTGATGGAGAAATTCTTCAGCCAGACCAAATAGAGGGCAAGGCTCATAAAGATCTGATTCACCCAGGTAAACGCCATATAGGAATCAAAGTGATAATCAACAAAAATTCATTCTTACAGCCTACTCCCAATCACCCCAACTACTACACAGACGGGTCAAAAATAGATAAATCAACTGGAGCAGCTTTTGTTGTACTAATCAATTACATCATCAATACAAGTAAATTCTTACTAAACCCAAGGAATACAGTATTCCAAGCTGAGGCTCTCACCATCCTTGAAGCCATAAAGCACGCCTTAAACTCCAAATACCCAAAATCAACAATCTGGTAAGACAGCCAATCTACCCTTATAGCCATCAACAATCCCTTACATCCCTCCCCCCTTATTCAACTAATTCAATCATTGATAACCGATGCAGCAAATTCATGTAAATTCACTCTCATCTGGACCAGAGTTCACATAGGCATCCAAACCAATGAGCTCGCTGACGCAGCTGCGAAAGAATCAACCAAACTTCCAAAAGATGAACAATATCACCTCGCATGGTCCCAAGCATCCATAAAGCACAACCTTAAATCTCAAAAATTAGCCTCATGGCAAACCGCATGGACAATAGCACACCAGGGAAGAACAACTAACAAATTAATTCCAAAAGTCTCCGAACAACATCTACTGGATAACCCGTATGTAAATTACTTCGTAACAGATCATGGTCCATTCTCAACTTACTTTAAAAAAATAAATAGAACATCTTCATCTCTCTGTCTCTGTGGCAAAGAAGGCAATCCTTTCCACTACATTACAGAATGCAGCTACACCACACAGCATCATCTCAAATGCCCTCAAAACCTTAACTACACCGATTTTCTTCGATTCTGTCTTCGTTCAGCTCACCACAAGAATAAATTAACCCTAATCACTAAGCTCCTCACAGAAAAAGGTCTCGATCTGTGCAAGGACAGGAATCCTCCTTCTATCAGCTCGCCAGACGATTCATCAGACTCAGACCTTTAACCTCCTAAGTTTAAACAAACTTCAACTTTTAGTTGAAGACTTCAAAATTGAAATGACTGTTTTTCCCCAACCAATCACAGATTCAAAGACTTTGCAACCACACAATAGTTTCATTCTTCATTTTTTAAATCATTCATCCTTATGTTGTCACCCCTGCCTGATATAGAACTGTAATGTTTCGGATACTGCAAGACCCAATACAAGGCTTTAAGGCACCACCATTGTAAATCCTTCATTTTCAACAGCATGCTGGGTGATGGCACAGTTTGGGGACAACCTTTTAACCCGTGGAAGGTGCTGCTTGCTCACGATGGTGATGAGTAGACTAAACTCGATAACCGATTGGTACAGAACGGGGTTCACTCTCATCTCCTATGTATGTATGTATATATTTATAATAATAGAATTTTCAGGTGTTAGGTTATTCTTTATATGGTGGGGAATATTACACTATTATTATGGCTTTTCTCGCCTCAACATAGTAATATGTCATTTTATGTGTGATAAGTATTACAGAAAGAAAAATGCATTGACTATTGTACAATGTCATAATAAAAACTTGAACTCTTAAGCTGTCTATTTTCAATATCAAAATGTTACTAAAATTTTCTTGATTATTCTTCAACATTTAATTAAAGTACTGTATTTTTTGGAAAATGGATTGATACTATGGTATTAATTTGACTTTTACATGTTTCTCTATTTTATTTGGAAATTTTGCGTCAGTTATGAAAGAAAATTAATTTAACCGAATTTGAAAATTTTCAGTTTAAAATTAAGAAAGGAAATATAGTATACAAGGTAGATGAATTTAAGAAAAATTTTGGAGAAATTTTTATATTTCATGTATTATTTTCTCTTTTTCTTCTCTTTTTTTATATAAATTTAATGAATGACTCTATTGCTTTTCTTTTCATTTCTATGGCATTTTTCCGCTCGCAAACCTAATGAAAAAACTTCGAAGAATTTTCACTTCCTTTACTTCATCTTAAGCATTTATCTCTAGATTCCAATATTCTGATAAATGCTTTTAAAAGCTCTATTAGAACACAATGAAGTGATTTTTTTTAAAATACATTTAAATTTTTACTTATTTTTTGTTAATTTTTTGCTTGTCTTTATGACATTGATGAGAAAAATTCAAGAAATATATTCAAGTAACTTAAAGTAAACTAAATGTTTAATGCATGATAATATTTATTGGTAAAAATTATTTGTAGCATCTAACTTATTTTTTAAATGTTTCAATCTTTTTTTCGAAATAACTATTTAGATGATTATTATTAGATAAGTTAAATTTGTTCTAAGCCTAATATGCCATTTAAAGAATTTGATCTATATTTTCAAGAAAGAAAATTGTGTTGGGAACATGTACTATTTCCCCTAAAAAGTAATTCTAATCTACTCTTAATTAAGATTTGGATAACTTTTATGGATAATTGTCATAAGTATTAGGATTATATCAAGATTTTATATAAAAGTAGTATATATTTACCAAACAACTGCTCTAAAATAATGTAAAAATATTTTCGCTATTTGCCCTTTTTATTGCTATGAAAAAAACTTGAAATAAATCTGCACTATAATGAGCACCATTCTTTTTTTTCCTTTTTTTTAGCTGCGATAAAAATCACTAAAAGCAATGAAACTGTAATAAAAATCATAAGCTGTATTGAAATATTAAGAAATAAAATATTGAAAGATTTCATCCATCCAAGAGAGAGAGAAAAAATATTCAAATTTTCTAAGAGCACTTAAATTATTGTTGTTGTGGTTTATCCTCCAAACGTCTGACGAAGTCAGACAAAATCCATCAGACCGTAGACCCTAAGAAAATCGAGGACCAGAAGGGGGGATGACTATATATCCTCTCTGGAAAGTCCCAAACAGTCCAGGATGTGATTAGGAGAAGCCTGCTCAGTTTTACATTTATAGCAGATTTCAAAGATTTTCCTGCCTTCAAAATACGTGAGACCCCAAAGTGTGACCTTTTACTATTCTGGATATTGCGGTTCTAGACGCTCTGTCACAATTGAGGGTGAATGAAGAGCCAGGCTTTTTGCCCACGTAATAGTGTGATGGCAGGGAGGAATCCTCCACCCCTTCGAAATTTCAGAATTAATTATAGACTGATGTTTTAAAACGGTAAGTGTTGAAGAGGAAGGATTATCGTGGTAACAGCCCTCCTTGGCCAGTCTATCCATCTGCTCTTTGCCGTATATGTCTACATGAGAAGGAATCCATTAAAAATAAACTTCATGGAACTCCGAAATGATTAAGAAGGATAGAACACTTAAATTGTTATCATTCGAACTAATTTAGAATTTAACATCACACACCACATACTTTATGTATTTGCTAATAATTCATGAAATAAATATTTTACTGATTAATTAAAATTATACTTAATTGATGGGTAATTATTTTCTTAAATTGAATGCATTTTCTACCTTAGTTCCGAATGTCAAATGATGAGCTAAATACACAGTAGAGAAGCTTCCTCTCCCTAAAACGATATCCGAAACTTCATAGTATTTATTTACATAGAAACATGATGGATTTAAAATCGACATACTTTCAATTTTTTATTTTGATTTTTTGTTTATCAATACTGACTTATTATAATTTCAAAATAATCATATCGTGATTGTTCATCAACGAACACGTAACTCATTTGGACCATATTTTAAATTATTTGTTTACTGATTTATTGTCATTACATTGGTGAGACAAACTTATGCCAACTAAAATATTTTTGAATGTGTGTCATACTTTATCGTTATCAAAAACATTTGATTTTATCTGTGATCCAAATGTGTAATGAATGAAAGTACACGACCTTAAGGGGCAAGATATCTAAATCGTATTCTAGATATTATCCTAAGATTTCTTTCGTATTAAGATCATAACATTGGAATTGATCCATATCACAGTGAACTTTTTTTATTCAAATTTGCTACTTTTTGATCATGATTAGATTTTAATCTATGACATCATTATAATTATTAAACAAACATGATTAGGGTAAATTTCTGTGTAAACCCATTTATATATTCTTATTACTTATGGAAAAGAGGATAACACTTCAGGTGTCGATCTTTTCACAACCGTGTTACAAAATAGCGAAACTGAATTTATCGGCGTCATTCTTTCTGTATGTATAGGTAATAGGATATATATCACATTAACATATTTTATTTTTGCTGAATCAAAGTGATTAGAAATGCATTCACCACATTGAAATGTTTAAAAACTTCAGTGTGGTTGAATACATTCGCCCTAGTTATAATTATTAGTAGATTTAGCCCTAGTTATGAATGGCATAGTAAAAGAACAATCTTACGTATTCATTCCAGTCACAAGCAGCACTAATTTCGGTTAGAAATGATTGACATTAATATTTGAATGGAATTTTTTTTTCAAGCTGTTTTGCCAGTTGTTGTTCTAACTTCTACCTAATATATTTATAAAATCTTATGGATCACAATGAATATTCAAATGTATTATTCATCTGAAGCGATTAACTGTTGAGCAAGTTATTGATAAAGTAAAATCTTTTTCCTCAATTATCAATAACAAAGCAATATTTTAAAATTTAATTAACTTACTTTTGATTTTTAATAAAAAGAAGCGTGAATAAATCAAAGTTTGAAATTTCGTAAGGAAACGTAGCTTAAATATAATTTGATTAAGTCTGCTGTTAATAAAATATTTTATATTTGATTATAAATGTCAGTTTTAGCAAACAATATTTTTGCTGATGGTAGTCTGTGATAATTTACAAAACTTACAATAGGCAAGCATGAGATCAACATATTTTTACACCTATTAGAGAAATTCAAGTAGATATGCAGAAAAAGATAAAACAAACTAGAATTGGCTCACTTGCTGCATAATTCAGCATGCCAAATTCTGAATTTGGTGATCTTTTTGGCGGATATCTTTGTTTATCTGGCAACCTGGTTTTTCAATACGTTATAGAGATGAAGACCAATAAAAATTGTATAGAAATTCTATTTTGGCAACCATAGTATTTGGGTTATAAAGTGGAGGTTTAGAACATTTTGTTCCATTTTCGTATTTTATTAAGAATTCTTTAGAGGGTACTTCGTCTGATTTCTTTTAGTGTGTTATGCAGATTTCTTGTCCCTTTGGATGCTTAAATTCCAAGTTGTCTTGTTCTTTTTCTCTAGTTTAAATAGTTATTTTTTGTTCTGAATTAGTTATTTATTGTTTTAAACTGTTTAAAATTGGTTTGAATATCCTTTCTTTAGTTTATGTATATCACTCTTTTATTATATTATTATAAAAAAACATATTTTTTGTAATTAATTATTAATTTAAAGTGTTTTTTTTATAATTTGCATTTACATTTGCAAAAATAGCGTTCCTAGAATTTCTTTCTAAAATTGTTATTAAGTAAAATTTAAATTGTATATTTTATAATTTTTAATCATAAAATGGTACTTTCTGTCGTGCAGTTGAAATTATAAGTACGCCATTTTAATACGATATTTATTGGTTTAAAATATCCATGACGTCAGATAACATTTCATTCACGTCACATCATATTGAGACGGCTTTGTAAATCCGACTTATTGACGAATTTGTTACCTGTCTTCAAATCACATTCTTCGAACTAAAGCAAACAAGGCGAAGTTTACGAACGCATGTTTGAGAAACGTGTAGAAATTCATTTTATTAGTAAAACGATTTCCTATATAAAGAGCAAAGCATCGGTTTGAGAAACCGCTTTCCACTGGTTCAAGCCATAACACATAGACAATAATGCAGCAGAAAAAGTGAAATGAGAAAAAGGTATCACAAAACACACATCCACTTTATAGCAAGTTTAAATCCGCAAGGACGATTTAAATTTTTAAAAATTTCATTCGTTAATATAATTCTAACTTAATAATTGCAATATTTGTGAGCAATCTCTTATGACTCTTAAGACTATTACCTTGCTTACGCAAACATTAAATATTTTCTTTTACTTAATATTGAAATAATAAAAAGCATATTTGTAAGACATAAGTTCAAAAAGCTCATTGAATTTCTTAAAATTGTTTTTTTTAAATTTATATTAAAGTTGTGTAAGTGGATATAGCCCAGAAAGGGAATTTTGTGCAGAGGACACAATGATTTCTTTTTGTAGATACTTTAGACACATATAGTTGACAATGCGTATTTTTATGTATTGCACATGTGACAAAATCCTGGAAAACTCTAGAATCCACTTTTATACACGATCCTGCCGTAACTAAAAAGGCAACATTTACCTCCAACCATTCAACAATGGTTGAGATCGAACCTGGAACCTTCCAAGCTAAAGAACACTGTTCTGCTATTTGGCCACTATGAACATATTTATCGCCTTTTATTCTTTTGCGAATGTTCCAATATTTTCATTAGAATTTCTGAACTGATTTTTTTAGAATTCGTATTGTTACAAATTTATAAACATAATTTGTATTTGTCTTAAAATATCTCAGACAGATCGGAAATACGTAGGTTTTGAACAAAAATTGCCCAATTTAGGCGTATTCTACGTTAAACGTGGTATTTCTAATAATATGGCGACTTGGCGACCTTATGGCGAGATTCTTGGCGACATGATGAAAAATACATACTTTTAAAAAAATCCATCACCGAAGCTCTAGGCACCAATATTAAGCGAGACAGCATAGAACTCTAAAAATTTTACGAAATTAATTTTTAGTAATTTAAGCGTAATTTTTAGCGCCAAGCGGGTAAATACCACCGCCATCACAAGTTAGCTAGTGAAGACGATCAGTCTTAAATGCCAGTTTAGAGCATAGAAGCTGTTGTTTGTCTGAGATATTAGAGCCTTCTGTAATTGGAAGCTGTTTCTTGTAGTATTAGCTGTATTAGATCTGTGGAATTGTAATTTCTACTGCTAGAATTTTCTGTATTTAGTTCAATTTACTACGAATAAAAGTTTTGTGAATTTTAAAGAGATCGTTTTATCCACTTTCAACGAATATAAACCTTCTTTATTTTATTTCAAAATATATTTACATTTTCAAAATTATTGTTCCTATATTTTCCTTATTTGTATTCTTTTACAAAATTAATGTTCTTTTTTAAAATTGTAATATTTCAAAAATATATATTTACATTTTTTATTTAATCAGGTTTAAATTTATAATTTAGATATGTAAATATTTTTAGGAACAAATTTATAACATTACAATTAAGACATTATTATTTCATAAGGAATATCATCACCCTATGACTTTTAAAATAACCTAATAATATTTAAATAAAAAATGTTTTTGTGGGCGATGTTGGGGGGGCTATTGAGTGCCCCCCAGTTTCTCATCAATTTGGTACCATATTGTCATTGATGTTGATTTATTTCTGGTTGGTCTCTATCGTGTTCTCAGAGCCATCTTTTTACTTCAAACACTTGCTAAAACCAGCTTGGGGAAAAAATAATTTTTAATTTTCGCCAAGGGGCATTCTAAAGTATATTTTTTACACGATGTTTAAATAGAAACAAAACATTAATGAAAAAGTACTGAATTCAGTTTTACGTAATTAGTTGATCTGCTAATGTAAATTTTACGAGTCTTTTTAAGTGACTGTAGACAAATGATTTTAGCCACAGCTGCCGTATAATTAATTTCAGTATATTTTAAAATGTTTGGGCGAATGAAAAATGTCGCCAAGATGACGTAATTTCTAAGTTTAATCGAGTGCTGTCAAAATAGAAAATTGTTGAGTATCTTTAATATTCTTTTTATCTTTCTGACGTAATAAAAAATCTAAGTTACTAGGAGTTTAGTAAGTTCAAAAATTTCACCAAACCCATAAATACGCAAAAAAAAAAAAAAATTATATAAAAGTTGTGGCTGATTTTATTTTTAAAATGGATATTCTTTACTCAATTAGGTTTATTTTATGATGATCGTAAATTCTATAACTTTTAACAATTTATAAAGCGTAACTGATATTTTGGCGCGGGTTAAATATAAAGTATTTTTGAGCCGGAATATTTAAAATGATTTTATTTTATTTCAAGCTAAATAATTTTATCAAAGCACTCATATATTTTATTCAAACCATGATTTTCATGTATTTATGATATAATTTTCAATAAAATGCTAACTGAGAAAATCCTTTTTGTAAAAATTACGCAAACCTGCAAAGTGATCTTGGTGAAAAATTGCCGATGACTATGTTTGAAGTTATTGATTCAATTTTATTTAATTAAAATTAAAGAATACTTGAATGCTCATTTTGAACATGTTTACTAAGCTAAAATCGGTCTGTTTGGAATGAAAATGATGTATAAGTTTTCTCGGTTTGCTTGCTTAGGAATTTTAAGGCAAATTGTATTAAAAGGCTTGTAAAAAAGTCATTGAAATATATTCATAGTCGTATTCTCGACTGCCACAAACACTGGAAGATTGTCAAGAACAAATTTTTGCATTTAGCGATGTTCTTTATTCTTTCGAATTTTGTAAATATCTTAAAACATCTCGCTTTATAATAATGAATGTTTTGTCACATATTTAAAATTATTCAAATTCATATAGAAAATTGTGAAGGAAAATTTTATTTAATTCTATCGTTTTATATAGGAGAAGAGAAAATCTAATTCCAATTTGCAGAAACATAATTTTATTTATATTCACAAAACTGAAGAAAGAGATGGATATTAGTAATGAAATTTATAATTCATTCTTAAAATGATTCAAAAATTATTTTCCTGTTAAAAGATATTTTGCATGTAATCTGCATTTTTTGACACCATTGACATTTACAAGGATGGAACTTCTTCGATATTTTATGCAACACCAATTTTACTGAAAATATTTTTCTCAAGGAAAATCTAAACATGTAATACATAAGTACAAAGTTTTTATTTTTTTATTGAATATAAATGAATCTTATTTAAATATCGGATTGTAACTGATTAAAAAAGTTAAAAGAAATATAAAGTTTATTATAGTCCTATTATTTTCTTTTTGAAGAAAAATATAAATAATATTTGAAAAGCATTGATTTCAAATATATGCTTCTAAATGGAAAGATAATTTCTTTTAGAATTTAGTATAATAAACCAAGAAACGTTTTTATAAGTAATATGAAATTTAATCGCAAAATGCATAATTTTTGTCATGTAAATATTATGAAAAGATGCTTCCATAATGTGAAAAAATATTTGTATAATATTATGGAAGATATTGTTTATTTTTTAACCTTAAATATATTTTTAATAATATTAAAAACATCAACATGAAAAACATCATCTATTGAAATAACTAAATTTAGACTTCGTAGTAATAATTATCAATAAATTAAGTAATTTTTCTTTTGCTTTAGAGAAAATTAAAGGATTTATTTTCTCCTCTCATTTTGTACCCTTGATTTTATTTACATAATCTTATATTTCATAGAACGAAACTCTTTTATTTCCTTATGAAAATTAAATATATTGACTTTAAATTCAATTATTCATAAATAAATATAAAAGATTTTGATTTTCTATCAAAAAAATATTTATTACCGCCAAAAATACGACTTTATTTTCAGTAAACCATATATCTATTCCAAATAAATTATATATTTCTCGATAAGACCAATATTAAACAAAACCAGAAATGATTTTACTGGCGACTTTGGCAATAATTTATTAAAAATGCTTTACCTTTGGTTGATACATTCAAATTTATTTTTAATTTAAAAGTATTACGAAACGTATGGAAACTAAATATTTGGTTCTTAATAAAAGTTTTTAGTAACTTATGATAATGCTCATATTATTTACTTCTGAAAACATCATTTTATCAAATCAGACATATTTTAATGAAAATTCTGCATTTCTGTATTTATAAATATATTTTTTATTCAAGAAATAATTATCAAAATTTATAAGCCAATTCTTATCAGTCACTCCAATTTTTTCACCAAGGTTCCCAAATCGACATCCTTCATATCGTGTGGAGCTACACACTTCCCTGACACGAAAGCAGGTGTTGGAGTTGTTTTCATCCAGTCAATGTGAGAGTCACATTCTATGGGGTTTCCTGTAAAAGAAAGAATTTTTTATTGCTGAATAGTTAAAATATTATAAAATAGTTGACTATTTCTACCAGCAAGTAAGTAAAAATGAATTCAAAATTAATTGATAAAACTCAGAAAAATATTGAAAAAAGTTTGCAAAAGGCTCTTTTTAATCTCTTTTGAAAAAGATCAAGAGCAGGTTTCACATAGGGCCTTTCCTTCTGTTGACGAATTTTGCCGATTAAAGAAAATTCAAGTTTCGTCATTGGAATTCCAAAATGGTATTACTATTAATAAAATAACTTTTGATAATATAATACAGTACTTTTATAGTAAATTAAAGGACAAGAAAATATCCTGATTGATTAATAAATAATATTGTTTTTTTTTATACAAGTTTCTCTGGTATGAATGATTGTAGATTCATTCAACATTTTGAGCAAATGTACTAATGCTATTAGCTAAATATTTTTTAAATCATAGTTGGTGAGTTAGCTAGATTTTTGTAACATTGTTATAAGAATTACCTTAAATTGAAGGAAATTTAATTGATATGAGTCTCTTAACAAAATCTTACACACAAAGTATAAGGATTCCTATTCTAAGATATAATTTTTATCCTCATATATAAGAATATTTTCATACAAACCATTTTTGTTATTCTATGATTTTATAAGTTAAAGAATAAACTCGGATTTATAAGTGGAGAGATTCTGAGCCACGCAACAAAAGAGTGATGGTTCCCTTTCATTCACAAAAATTTTCTGTTGAGAATTGCGGTAGTTTGACCAATTGAATGTGTGAAAGATTAAGCCTTTCAAAGGGATAAACAATGTTACAGACTTTTTAACCACATACGAAGGGGTCTCTTATTACTAATAAGAATATCCTCCTTCTTGTTACAATGGCACTCCTTTTCTGGTTATTTTACTCCAGCTAAAATTAATTTTCTATAGCTTATAACATCATGCTTTTATTTTTTGTAAGATTATAATTAAGATGATTGTTTTTTTAATTTTTGGACGATATTGTAATAATCTGCATCAGTCATATTCGTTTAAGATCGGCCTAATTTCATGACAATAACAATTTTTTTAATATATATAATAAAATTATTAAAATAGGATTAAAGGAATTATATTTCAAATGGTAAACCCTCTGATTTCATAAGAAAGTATGAAAATTAGCAAATAAATCATCACTTTTCTGCATTAAAAATCACGAAATTTTTATTTATCTAATTCAATTACCTCTAAGATCAATTGCATCCATTCTTGACCATATTGGCTTAAATGTAATCTCCTCGTATCTCCTTATACCATTAGTTCTAAGTGAAAGGGATCTTAATTCTGGCATGTTTGTAAACAGGTCTTCTGGAACACTGGTGAGCGCGTTGTTGCTGCGATAAAAAAAATGGCATAATAATTTTATTTCAAAATTACTCATTATAAAAAATCACTTTGACTATCAGCTATTGTTCTTCGTTCTATTTATCTTTCTTAATAATTTTACGCTATGGGAAAAATGACAAATGACATAGAGAGAAGAAGGAATAAACAGTGAATTCATACAAGATGGCGAAAAGATTCCTCCGTAATAACAAGAATTTAAATTTAACGTTTATTGTTATTACTGGAAATAGATAAAACCCCCAAGTTAATCTTGATTATGCTTTATGAGAGCTGAAATATCTATTAGCAGAGAACCTTATAAAAATTCAACAATAAAATCTTGATAAAGCACAGAAATGTTTCTCTCCATATCCTTATTCTCATGGTATATTTGAACTTATCCCTCTTTGCATGAGGTACATAAATATCTAAAAACCACATATATAATGTGTATATAATGTAGAATTAAAAAGATCAAATCTCTTTATTTGAATTATTGCTTTGAATTTTTCGATATTAATTTGAAATGTTACTTATAATTTTCCATAACCGTTTTGGTAATTGTTGCTGGAAAATATTTTTTCAATTAATCGAAACTCTAAGCGAACTTTAAACATTTACATAACTTTACTTTAGTTATTGAAATATGTTTTCTGTGATTGACAATAAAAAAATTAATCCAATGGAAAATGATTAATTTTAAATAATAAAGACTAGATTTATTATTCATATAACAACAATAGCGTTAGTAATTTCAAGGTAATAAACTTTTTCAGCATTGAAACATCCCTAGAGACAAAGTTTCCCATCGTTGTAATTAAAATGCAGATCAATTTAGAGAATTTTATAGGTTTCAAACTGAAGATCTTAATTTTAGTCACAATGAAAAAATTAGAGAAAAACTTAATTTTATAAGATGATTGTGTGTGTGCCATACATTCTGATGGAATGAAATATTTATTTGAAAAGTAATTAAAAGAAAATAATATGCAATTTTTGATGAACTGACATTTATTTATTTTTGTGGTGAGCAATGCATTTAAAATTTTTAAGAATTCCTTTATGACTTATATACTTTATGAAAACTTAGTTTAGAATTTGATTTAATTTTTCTGTTTTCCAAGCTCCAGTGGCTCAGTAACTTCACGCCGCTTTCCATTAAGATTAACAAAGTGAAGCATCATTTGCCGCGGACTGTGATTGGTAGGGTGATCACATTCACTCCATCACTGGGTTGCTAGAGCTCCGTGCATTGGGGACGTGTCCACGTTAATATGTGAAATCGAAAGTCCTTCCGCTGATGTGGCGAGAAGGATGCCAACTCAGGTCGTCACCTGAGCGTGGTTCAAAACTACGAGGCCCATGGTGATGGGCGAGTATTCCAAACCCATTAACCTAAATGTACAGTCAGGGACTCACCTGCACCGCTATGTATGTTTGTTTGCTATGGTTTTCTGATATTTCTCTAGTTATACTGGAACTAATTTCAATTTGTAAATTTTAATATACAGAAAAAGAAATTATTTTTCATATAAGTTTTAATCATACAATTCTGATGACTATAATTTTAAATGAGAATTCATTATTTTTTACATTAAACTTTGATGCCGCCCAACTTCTTTAGTGGTCAGCGTGTCTGATTGCGGATAGGGAGGTCCTGGGTTCGAATACCGTTTCGGGCATGGATGTACGTTCTCTCTGTATACATCATGTCTTTGTCCTTTCCTTGTATGAAAGTGTTGTGAATGGTTGCCTACCCTATAAACGGGTACCTATGGCATATGTGTACTGAGGAAGTCGGACTCCACTCCTAAATATGATTCAATTGGAAAAGTGGAGCAGTGCATCCCATAATGTCAGCCTAGCTAGCACACGACAACAACATTAAATACTGATTGTTATTGATATATAAAATCATGTTACAAAAATAGTTCAACTAAAATTATTCCTTCCAAAAAGTGAAATATGTTGGTTCTGCATGTGATATTAATCTAAGTTTATAGCTTACTCTAACTCTAGAATTTCCAGTCGTGTTGCAGGATTCGGCAGCATACTCCTTTTAATAGGACCGAACCTGTTGCCATCGAAATAAAGAGATTCCAGATTGTTTAAGTTTGCGAAGACCTGGTCATCCACTTTTTCAATAGCATTGTTGGATAAAAGAAGCCGAGTCAAAGAAGAGGGACCATTGGTGAACCAGTCGTTGCTCAGATGAGTTATAGCGTTGAAAGACAAATCCAATTCGCTTAGTTTTCGCATGTGGCTAAGATCAAGTTTTGTCTTTACATTCTCTTCAGTAAAACTGGAGACGATTTCCAATTCCTATTTATGGGGAAAAATGGAAGTTATTACAAAATATGTAGAAATGCTATTCCGAGCATATGAACAACATAAGTCGATAGATAGGAACATTTATTTTAAAAAGGAATGTTATCACTAAATAAATGCTTTTGATTAATTACTTATGATTCACAGTAAAATGTTTATGTAAATAAATGCATTACATTCGATTCCAGTTTTGTCACAAATTTCTTCTTTTATATTCGAAATAACTCAGTTGCCAACACCAAATGCATTGTTCTTAGTTTAAAATACTTAATTTAAGTTTTTTTTAATTCTTGATTTAAATTGTTAAGTATTTGACTAAATTAATGTTAGAGACTATTTTTGAGATTGAAATGACTTATATTGTAAACTTGTAAAAATTGCTGAGATTTTTTTATTTCAGAATATTTTTGAGTAGTTCTTAAAAACAATCACATTAAAAATGGTATATTTTATTCTTATGATTCTGATAAGATTAAATTGTAAAAAAGCTAAAGTAAGATAAATGATCATTATTTCAGATTTACACTGCCCGACATTGAAAATGCAACATCAAGAAGGAGTTGCTAGAAAGCGATGAAACTAGGCAAAGAGAGACAGCAACAAACAATAAGTGATCTGTATTTCGAAATGATTAGCATAATACAGAGCGAGAACAGCGTCGGGTCAATAGGTTGTGGACAACAACACACGAAGCAACACGTCTAGGCACAAAGTCAATGAGAGTACGGATGGCATTTTGAGGAATGACCCTTCATTCCCTGTCAACCATTTGCCAAAGTGCGTCTTTTGAAAAAAGCAGTGGCAGGGTCTGCAAATGGCGTCCAATCAAATGCCAAACGTGTTCGATTGGTGAGAAATCTGGTGAGCACGGTGGCCAGGTGGATCTGTACTCCTTGTGGGTCATGTTGGCTGATGCGAGCAATGTAGGGTCTTTCGTTATCCTGCTAATAAAGGGCATAAGGCACATCCTGAAGGTAGGAGAGTATCATTGGCAGCAGGCACATCATCCACGCAACGTTGGGCTGCCATATTGCCGTGAATACGAACTAGAAGTGACCGGGAATCGCAAGCAATAGCTTTTGAAATCGGATAAATATTTCTTTTGAGATCAAATATGTTTAAATCTAATCATAATTTTTTAGAATGCATTAATTACAAAATTTTTATCATGCAGCTAATGATTTTGGTATTAAATGGATATCATAAGTAAAATAAAATAATATTTTTCTTATAATTCTACTTACGATTTTTAGTCCAATTACACATATATTTATTTCTTTGCAGCATTTTTCATAACAACACGTTTTGTATAATAAAAGTCAAATGAAATACATTCTATATATTCTATCGAATTCTCGTTTATTACAAACTAAATTTAATAGATTAGTGATGATCAATTAAATACATTCAAATAGTTAAAAAAAATGTATCATCGTTTGTTTTAGAGATAGTCATTAAGGTTGAAAAAAAGCTAAATCAAAGGCAAAGTAAAATATATAATTTACATAGAGCAATATTTTCATGATTATTAATTAAATAATATTTATAAATATAATTGAATTCATAACTAACTCTCAAATTAATAATTAATTTTTGAATTTATTTTTTAACCAATACTTAATAATTCTAATAATAATTGCTATATATCATCACTTATAAATTATAGTTATTTTTGCAAACATTTGCATAATAGATGGAATTTATTGATTTTTTTAATGAAACGTTTAATGAGTATTTTTATTTTATATTTCACCTTATTAATAATAAAAGTTTGCTTTAGTCTCACATATCGTTGATTTGGGCCTCATATTCAAAGAAAAGCCTATATGCAGATGATAAATTGAGGATATTTGTTAGAATTCTTCAAACATTATCATTCAATATAACATTATCATAGTTATTTTTTCCCTTTTAAAAAATATATTGACAGTTTGGAGTATCAATGGAGATCGATACAAGACATGGATGAACCTAATGACAGTTACAATTCCCTTATGCAGAAGCAATATTAAAATATTTTAGCGTACATATTTTATACTTTTATAAAAATTTCAACTCTATAATTTAGAATGGTTTAATCTACATACTTCTAAAGTGTCTTCCAATCCTGATAGAGCTTTTCCGCCGTCTCCATTCAGGCTGTCTAAATCGCAGTGAGAGATGTCCAGTTTCTGGATATTGTATCCAGAGAAGAAATTTGATGGAAGGGCACCTAATTTGATGTCATCTAATACTAGTTCGATGGTGTTGGATTTGTCAATGGCGCTGAGTGCTGATTTCATTTCATTTAGAGAGGTGCTTGAACAATATAAGATGACATCAGCTTGTTCAGGGAAATCATCCTCTTCGCATTCACAGGGTGCTATTTTGTCTTCATCTGGGCATCCGGCGAATACAGTCGTTAAGGTAATACCCAGGAGCGCCAGGAAGAAATAAGAGGAGTCCATGACCTTCATTATCAAATGACCTGGAATAGGAGAAAATTATTTTCTTTATTGAAAAACGTAAATTTTTATTAAAACATTTGTCTCGTTTCAAAATTTAAAACGAGCAATCTCTATTATTCTAATAAAATAATATTAATATAATATACAAACAATTAACATTTCGAGATGTTTGGATGAAGTATAAAGAATAAACAACATCTGAAGCATTACATAAAAGAATATTTGCGCAGTGGTTTTCTCACTTAGAAATCACTTCATAAGATTGGTGTTCAGTCAAGATATCGTGTTATAAGTTAAATAATACGAAGAAATTCTCACTATAGTAAGTATCAGAATTTGTTAAGAACAGGATCGTTTCCTATCTAGAGTGTGGATTGAGAAAGTATTGTCCCATGTTATTGCAACTAGTTTTGGTTGAATTCCAACTAATGTCATACGAATGGTTGCTGAGGGTCACAAGAATGGCATGTAGGATCGCAATGTTTTCCTATGGCTAATGTCAAGACATATTGTGAGGATGGCCATATACCAATCATATATCCAAATCATCAATCATTATTCAAGAGATTGACCTGTTTTCAGCATGTCTAGTATTCGGTCGTACAATGGGACTGCTTCTGGAACAGCACGAAGACCAACAATTCGACATCTTTTGACCATGATACACAGAGTTAGATGGTGATTCTGTGTGCCCAACGACAAATCTGAATGTAGAAGAGGTACACATCGTCTTAGACGATTCCTGGTTTAGTATAATGCCTTGATAAGTGGAATTTTATGTCTAACTTAATCGTTAACTTTTTATGCTATAATAGGATTAATAGTAATTTAGCAATTTAATGAAATGAAACAATGATCGGATGAAATGTCATTTCACAGGATAGATATTGTCCAAGTTGTTGTGCTTCATTAAATACATTTGTTAACAAATATTGGGTAATTTGTTAAACTTACATTTAAAAATGTAAATAATTTAAATTTATATATTTGCTTTATTTTATGGGCTTTACATAAGTTGAAAACAATCGAAATCGAAATTACTAAAATCTTTGTTATGTTACAATTGATATACTTCATAATGTGTAGAAAGCAAACATATAAGCGAAATATACTCAGTATTTATTTCAACAATACTTTTAAATGAGAAAGATATAAATATAAAAATGCTAAATAAAATTTATATAGAAAATTTCTATAAGGCATGATATAATTTATGACTTTAAAACTAATTAAAGTCATTAACATTTTATTATTTGTGATTTATTTAGTTCACCGGTAATGCAAGTCATAATAAAATTGCATAATTACTTAACAAAAATTTATCAAGATTAAAAAGTTTTCATATTTAGATACAAAATATGAAAAAGCTATAAAATTTTCCAATAAAAAATGAATTAAATCACAAAATGCAGCAAAGTCTAATATTTTAATTTTGAAATAAGAATGTGTATAGATTTCTATGAAAACTGATTTAATAGATGTTTAATTATTCAAAATTGCTAATTATTTGTTCAGAAAATTTTTTTGAAATTAAAATACATCCCAGAAGCGATCACTTTTTATAGGCTGTGAAGTCTTAATATAAATAGATTTTTCTTTCGAATTACATGTATAATTTTTCTATGCTTTTTTTTCTTTATTGGTAAAATTGGTCTATGCAATTTTTTTATTAATAAAAATGTAAAATATTTTTTCATCTATTTTAATCGCTTTTAAACTATTTGAAAGCATTAATACATGAATGAATTTAATATTAATAAATTTTTATTAAAACAAATAAAAATAGCAAATCAGAAACTTACTTCTAAATTATTATTCCAGGAGTGGAAGTAGGAAGGGGTAATGCCAGTTTTTGAATATAAAATAAGCAAGCTACATCTGTTTTAATTCACAAGGGAAATGACGATAATAGATAAAAAACAGAATATTTCGTCTAAAGAACATATGTTCTGTATTCATTCTTATCTAAAATGAAACAGATTGAAATATGAATAGATTTCTAAAAATATTTGAATGACGGGGAATTCAAAATGTAGGACAAATATCTTTGTAAGAGTTTTGAATCTTTTTGGAAACGAAGCAACACTTGATTTTATAAAAAATGTAACAAGAGAAGATATTCTCTAGATAAATAATCGTCAAACTGTATTAAAAGAATTGCAAAAATATTTTTATCCAGAAATTATTATTGTATTACCTGGATGATGAAGAATTTTTAATTTATAATGTGATACCCCATCTTTTATGGTAATTTATCACGTAGTTATACAGTTGAAAACTGTATACCGATATTTTTGTCACAAGATCTTAAAATATACACATTATTTAAAATCAAAATTACACATAAATGTTATTACATCTATTCAAATTATTGAATTTCCTAAAATGTTTGGAACAGATTGGTGTAAAGTATACTATGATTATGCTATTCATTAATAAGGATAATTCGATCAAAAAATTTACCTACTTTTGCATTTAAGTTGAAGAATTTAAAATATAATTCAATAATTCAGAAATTATCTCACCAAAATGAAGAATTTGTTTATTAAAAATTTATAATATACGTATCAAAATTTGAAATCATAATGATTCGTACTCGTGGTCATTATCAGTCATGGTAAGATTATTTTAGTATTCATTTCTTTGAAAACACCAGTCTGTAGCCATTAATATTATTATTCATATAATTCACAATTTTAATCTAAAGGATATTTCTGTTATTGCTTTTAGAAAGCTTTGATATCTTAATGTAAAAGCAAAGAAAGAAATTAATTCATTTGTAAAAATTGTAATTGTAAAAACACATTATGTCATTTAGTCACTGAAAATCTTAATCAGCATTTGCTGTGTGAAATGCCTTTGGCTTTCATTACAATTAATTTTAATAAATTTCACTTTTGTGTCCTGGTAACAGGCTAGACTGCATTTTTCAAAAAAACACACGTCTGTAATCATTAGTGGTTTAAATAATAGCTGCTCAAACGTTACACTATTCTTGCAGCAAATGCATAAGAAAAGAATTTTTATATATATAGTCGATCACTAAGAGTGGGTTGTTTGAATTAATTAAAGTCTGGATGAACTATCAAAGAAATTATAATTTATAATACATAACATAGAGATTGCTTAAGATCATCTCTCAAAATGGTTATTTTTATATATTTTAAACTCTTCATGCTATATGAATAATATTCTAACATGGTGTTGTGATTCTAGAAAAGTTTTCTGTTTTCGGTTTTGATTTGGAAATATGAAATATACATGTTGCTTGGTTGTTAACTTCAAATTTGCTGATGAAAATTTAAATTTGAAAGTGAGTATTTTTTCACGCATAATAAATATTCCTGAATATATTTATTTTATTGAAGGAAAAAGATACTTAAAACAACATTAAAAATATATAAAATATTCGACTATTTTTCTAAACTTGAAATAAAAAAGTGAACATTTTCCTTTATTATAAAATAAAGGAAACATAAGTTTATGAAAATTTAAGATTTTTTTAAATAAGACAACGAAAGGTAATATATGAAATTTAAATATTAAAATTTTCTTTTTATAAAACTTTGTTTCTGTTTTAGTGCATAGTATAAGATATTAGAATATAACCGTAATAAATAATTTTTGAATATTACTTTTGATCTAAAATAAAGAATTAAACTCTGTTCTTTTTAAACAAATGCATAGTTAAATATCCTGCTTGTATTGTTAAATATAGCAAAATAAATGAACCAATTCTGTGGTTACTAAACTATTACAATTTTATACTCATTCATAATTGTTTTAGAATTAACTTTTTCTTAATTGTATAATTTGAACGATATTTGTTTAATTAACGATTGTTTTTTTTTCTTTTCACCATATTCAATGCCTAATTTTAAATTTCTGTTAAATATTTATATAATGCATTCACAAATATCGTTCACAAAATTAAAGAATATCACAAAAGTTCAAAATTTACATTTCAGATTTAATGTTTTTTTTATTTTATAATGATGGTCATTAATTATTTTTTCTGATAAGTTATATACTGTGTGCCTTAATATCTACCACTAAAGATAATATATCTCCAAAATTAATTATATTTTACAGAAAATATTACACTTGTCTTTTTTGTATAAATGTTTTTTATTATTCAAGAAACAATAATAGATACTAATGAACCAATTCTAATCAGACATTAAAATTTTTTGACCAAGTCACCCAAATCGACACCCTTCATATCGTGTGGGGCAACACACTTTCCTGACACGAAAGCAGGTGTTCTAGTTGCTTTAATCCAGTCGATGTGAGAATCACATTCCAAGGGGTTTCCTGCAAATAAAAGTGCAAATAAGTCAGTATTACTAAAATACACTAAATAACATTTGCTCATTATTTAAATATATTATATCTATTAGCACGTGGATCAGAATAAAATTCAAATCAATTCTTCAATGTTATGTAAAAATCAAAGTTTTGTTTCATCTGAAACCAAAATATCTGAAAGTTTTCATCAAGGGCTTTTTTCTCATTTGCCAAGTTCTTTCCTCATTTCCAAGAATATTATTGTTAGTGAATGGTCCCCTGTTCAATCCTAGCCACTGCTAAATAACGGGAGATCGGTGTTGCATTTCTACATTCTGCATGCACATTTGTCAGGATGAGAAGGAGGGAGTTTTTTTTTAAACATAAAGTGTTTGTTTATTTCGCTCTATTTGAGATGTAAAAACCCAAAGTGTTGGTTTGAGACGCCGTTTCTCATTGACTCAAGCCATTAACACATGGACAATGGAACAGAAGAAAAAGCAAAATGAAAAAGATAAGGTAAAACATATACTTTATAATTAGTTTAAATCGCCAAGGACGTTATAAATTTTTAAAAAATTCGTTAATTAATAAAATTTTAAACTAATAATTGCGATATTTGTAAGAAATGTCTTTTAGATCTGAAGCCTTGCTTTATTATTATTTTTTAACCGTAAAGACGTTGTTTCTTTCATTGCAATTGAGATCCTGAGTGCGCTAATTTATTACGATTCTCATTGGTTTAAAATATCCATGACGTCAGATAAGTTTCATTTACGTCACATCATATGGAGACGACGTTGTAAATCCGAATAATTGAAGAATTCTGCCTTCAAATCACATTCATCGAACGGCAGCAAACAAGGCAAAGTTCACCATCGAATGTTTAAGAAAGGTGTCGAAGTTCATTTTGTTAATAAAACTATTTCTTATATAAGGAGCAAAGCATCGGTTTGAGAAGTCGTTTTTTTATTGATTTAAGTCATTAACAGCAGAAAAAGCAAAATGAAAAATACATGACGAAACATCCATTTTAAAAGTAGTTTAAATCGGACAGAAGGATTTAAATGTTTAAAAATTCAATTAACAGAATTATAAATTAAGAATTGCAATATTTAATTTTTATTTTATGTATTTATATTTTGCAACATGTGAATACGGCTCACTGTGAGTAAAAGTTAATCGTGAAAGGCAGTACGCCACAGACATTAAAAAACTTTACAGAAGCTTTCAAGAGGCGTCCATAACGCATTTCAAAGAATTAAAATTTTTAAAATTTAATGATTATTAAATTTTAAAGATAGCATTATGTGATTGTTGGTAATATAGTACGCATGTTTTTAGTAATATAGCACTTTTATTTATATATTATTTTAGTAATATAGCACTTTTATGGTAAAGAGTGATAAATTAAAAAAGCATTTATGCATATGTAAAAGTTTTTTGAAGGATATTCATTCATCAGAACACTGATAACAGATTCATTGATTTTGTATGCAAAATACCTATATAATCATTAATAATTTTGTCTTTCAAATATAATAAAAGTAATTTTTCCGTTGGTATTTTTGATAAATTTGAGTTCAAATAAGGCTTAAATTCATACCCTAGGACGCACCTTTATAGTATTTAATTATTGAAATTAAAAGCGACACTAGAGTGTTAAGTAATTTGAAATTTGTTTTTTTAATTGAAAATGTGGTTTACTGGCGAAACAAGACTGCCAATTTTCCAGGGCTGTAGCTTTTAGGTCTAAATATGTACTTATCTTTCAGGGAAATATTGCGAATTGTAAAAGTAACGATTCTTACTCAGCTTTGCTCAAAATGCTGTTTCGTACCAAGAAATGAGTTTCTCACGTATTGTTGTTGTGGCTTATCCTCTTTAAAGATTTGACATTTGTCAGATCAACTCCAATAAATTGTTGACAGTCAGAAAGTCGATGACTAGCTGGGGATCTGAGAGTAAATACATCCGAGAAAGTCCGACACAATCCAGAATGTTTCGGTGAGGCTGGATAGTCAAGTGGGATAGTTTTTTGTTCCACGTTCAAACGATAAGCATTTTAGATGTCCATTTGAGAATCTGGCCAAGGCAGTCTGAGATTTTCGGTCACATTTTATTTCCAGAAGAGTTCCAGGAGATGTTCCACAGTACCATTGGTGCGTGGGTGGAATTTGCCAGATTGAATGTAGTCAAGATTTTTTATTAGAGTAAAGTTCCTGGTATGTAAGTGATGAACCAGTGGGCATATCTTCCTCACTGCCCTCTTTAGCCAGCCAATCTGCGGTCTCATAGCCACTAATATTTACATGGGATGGAACCCATTAGAGATGTACATTATGGTGTTGGGAGATCATTTTCAATTTGAGCAAAATAGATATACTTGTTTCATCGTTTATAGAGGAACAGTCACTAAGATGTTGTAATGCACTGTGGCTGTCTGAAAAAATCCATTCTCACGTATAGATCAGTTAAATAAAAATTGAATTAGCGACAGAATGCTTGAAAATTTCCTTTAATTACGAGGTTATAAAATATTCGATATTTCTCTTATATAAATTTCGATATTTCTCTTATATTCGCTTTCTCTTATTTCTGTGCATTTTTTATTTTGGAGACATTGGGAAAAATGAAAACACATTTGCTACAATGATTGAAAACAATACCTTTTTTATAAAAAGTTTAGTTACTTTTTTGCTAAACTTGCACTGTGGGTATAAAAAGAAAAAGGATCCGTGGTACCATGTTTACTTTACTTTTAACTCCAGTGGATACAATTAGATGGTAATTTTCATTTGGAGGAAGCTAACTTTCTCCATCTATTCTTCAGACACAGAATGCCGGAATAGTGTTAAACCATTTAAATGTACTTACATAGATTTAACAACTTAACAAATTATACTTACATAGATTTAATAACTAAACATGATTTCAAATAAGTGTGAGAGTTTATATTAATTATAAATATTATAAATAAAATGTTGATTTGTAAGCAAAATATTATCTATGTTTTAAATTATATAAAGACAGACATTCTAATATAAATTTCATTCCATTACAGGCAGCTGTTTTCTGCTCAGTTCCTGATAAAAATTAAGTGGAGAAGTAGAATGAGGGTTTTATTTATCATGACTTTTTTCAGGAACAAATGCATTATCACTAACCACATAATTCCCAAACAAATCTCGTTTTTCTCTTCTTGTTTCTACGAATTTCAGTTACATTTCTTTTGTTTAAATTAAAAGCAGTTTCACTTTTTCATTCTTAATTGTTTGCGATTTACAATGAGAAGTTGCATCGTTTACACATTTGCTTGATATCAATCTTGATAAAATTCAAATGTTTCATCATATTTATGAAGAAAATTCACATAATAAAATTATTATTCTTTTAAATTTATGTTTATTTGGGTATTTTTTAACGCATGATAAAAAACACCCAATATTATATCTTTATAATGATAAATGTATGCTTATGACAACCAAATTCATTTTACAAACTAAATCTAAAATACTAAAAAATAAATAAATAAATAAATAAAAATTTTTATTATCAAAATAAATAAAAAAGCAATTTGAAATTTTTTTACGAAACCTTATAATTCGTGTACTGTAGTAGATTTCTATTTATGATAATGTTAATTTAATGTGTAATATAAGTGTCTAGGTTTATATATGGAGTGGGAAATTTTAAACAGTAAAAATTTTATGTGAAAAATGCAGAAATAGTTTAATAAATTGCAGTTGCGTTAAAAATCATGGAATGTTAATTTATCTCCTTCATTTACCTCTAAGATCAATTGATTCCATTCTCGACCATATTGGTTTGAATATCTTCTCGTCGACTTTCGTGAGACCATTATTTCTGAGGGAGAGAGATCTCAATTCTGGCATGTTTGAAAGGAGATCGTCAGGAATGCTTGTGAAGGCATTGTTACTGGAGTCAAAAAATAATATAAATATTTTATTGAAAGATATTTATAATCACATAAAATAACAAAATATAATCCCATAAATTATTAGATATTATTTTTATTATCTTTACGATTGAAAATTAAATAATGATTAACAAATGGTATAAGTAGTAAATTGACTTTTGACGTGAAATGAATCTAGATAAATTTTCCAAAGTTTTGTGTGAAACGAGGCTATTCATAGCACACTCTGAAACCTACACGATCTTTCAGCATTTCACGAAAACGTTTTGCACACAAGATATATTATATTATTGTATTATATTATATAATAATATAATATATCATGATATTATATTATATTAGATATTATATTATAGATAAAATATAATATAATATATATAAAAAGATATTAAGAAATACAGAAGGTTAATTCAGTTTGTTCAAATGCACGCGTAGAAAAATGATGCAATATTCATTTTAAAATATTTATTTTAACTGAGTTAAACCTATTTATTTCTCAATAGCTATTGGAAAATATTAAAAATACCATATACAAGTAAAATAAAGCAAAATAAATCTGGGTCATTTGTACGAATTAAATCTGAAAATAAACAGCAAGAATGGTATTCTGGTGTTTCTAAATTTAATATAAAACATCTCAGATATGTTATCTTTTGATATAGCACACAAATTATACTTTCTTCAGCTGCAAGGGTATTAAATCTTTATTAAATTTAGTTGAAACATAAATATATGATTCTGATGAAATTTATTTGGGCTCAAACTTTCTTTTAAGAAATATTAGCAACATTTTGTTAAAAAAGATCCATATGAGTTTATGAAATAATAGCACCAAACCTAACGTCATTGTCATTTATATATGTTACCAATATAAATTTTCTACCAACTAAGCTTAAGCAATTTACTGCATTTTTTAATTAAGTCAAAAAGTTCTAAATTCTTTTTATTATTTATCTATTTCTGGAAAATTCAAATTTCAAATAAATTAAAATCATTGTTGTTTTTGCAGAAAATATTTAAATCTAACAAGTTACCTTTTTTATTTTTAAAAAATTTTATATTTGAATTTTACTGTTTTCTAAAGATTTTTATTTTATTTTACTGAAAGTGGTTTCAATAATAGGATCATTTTTAGCAAGCAAACAAAATAAATATAATTTTAAATTAAATTATTAATTTTACAAGTTAAATGCAAATTTTCCTTAACATTATTAGTTAATCATCTTTTATAAAAAATTAAATTAAAATTCTTTATTTGAAAAATTGAAATAATTTTAGCTCTCTGTTTAGATACATTATTTTAAAATGAAATTATGGCTTACTCTAATTCTAGTATTTCCAAGTATGTGGCAAGTTTCGGCAACATACTTCTTTTAATAGGACCGAACCTGTTTCCATCGAAGAAAAGAGAATCCAGATTGTTTAAGTTAGCGAAAACTTGGTCATCCACTTTTTGAATAGAATTGCCAGAGAAAAGCAGCCGAGTCAAAGAAGAGGGACCATTGGCGAACCAGTCGTTGCTCAAATGAGTGATAGTGTTGAAAGACAAATCCAATTCGCTTAGTTTTCGCATGTGACTAAGATCAAGCTTTGTATTGACATTCTCTTCTGTAAAACTGGCTACGATATCCAATGCCTGTTTGTGATAGGAAGTAAAATTATCATAAAATGCGGAGTAATGCTATTTTGAGCACATTTTAAAGTCATTCGTAGAGAGGGTGGAATAGTTATCCTAAAATATAAACCTATTTTTGGAAATAATCTTTATTAATAAATCATAACTTATCATTCAATGAATATTTCGATTTCAGTTTTACTAAAAAGTTTCTATTCTTATTGTAAATAACTTAATTTGTTGTAGCCAAGTGGTTCTTATTCAATAGTAAATATTCAACTAATTCATATCAGAAGCATTTTGTTTGGAATTTTAATGTACAATCAATTGTTTTATGTGTTTAAAAATACTCTATTGAGCAATTTCAAAATTGAACTAAGCTAAATTAAAAGTTGTATATTTTTTATCGTTAAACTGATAAAAAATAAAGTGCAGTCCTTTATCCTTTAGAAAAAAGGAAAATGATAATCATTATAAGACAACAGAGGTACATGTAAAGGTATAAAATAAGATTCAGATTAAAGAAGTAGGTAAATTGTTACTTACATATATCTGATGGAACCATAATAGTATAAAGGTTTGGTCTTTTTAAATAGGTATAAAATGTAATTTGATATTAATTAAAAGATATTTATCATCATCTTAGTGAACAACTGCAACTGTTAAGCTATTATGAGCAGCCAAGTATTATGAATATTGTTACCGCAGAATAAATTTTCTCGCTTTTGCTTAAGCAATTTTTTTCTGTCTTTATCAGGCTCAATTTAAAAATACATCACTTAAGCCAATTTTGTATGAGAAATTTAGTGTGAAAGAAAATTGCCAAAAATTACTCTCTTAAAAATGTTTGTCTTTTAAAATTAAAATATTCTGTTTTAAAATAATAATTTTATGTACAAAACTAGTTTTTATACTATCATTTCTGCGTTCAAACGCATTTAAATTTAATGTTACTATGCTCTATTAACTATATTCTATAATCTTGATATGCGATATTAAATTTAAGAATATGATAACATTATGATAAGATATTCAAAATTATAATACTTAAAAAATTTTTTTAACTTTATCTCGTATTGTGGGTACTACACAATCAAAGCATGGTTTAATAATAATATATTTAAAATATTCGTAATATAAAAGCGAAATTAGATAGTGTATCAGTCATACTACTTGTACTAAGTTTTATATTATTATAATAGCTTAAAATTTAGAGAATACTTGAATATATATACTTCTAAAGTGTCTTCTAATCCTGAAAGAGCCTTTCCACCATCACCATTCAGACTATCTAATTCGCAATGAGATATATCCAGTCTCTGGATTTTGAATCCAGAGAAGAAATTTGATGGAAGGGCGCCTAATTTGATGTCATCTAATACTAAATCGATGGTGTTGGATTTGTCAATGGCGTTGAGTGCTGCTTTCACTTTATCGAGAGAGGTACTCGAGCAAGCTAAGGAAACATCAGCTGCATCCATGAAGTCCTCTTCTTCGCAATCACAAGGCGCAATTTTGTCTTCATCTGGGCATCCGGCCAATACAGCTGTGAAGCAGATTCCCAGGAGTACCAGGAAGAAATAGGAGGAATCCATAACCCTCATTGCTAAGTGACCTGGTGTAATAGAGAATATGTTTCTACAAAAAATGAATTATAAGAATGCTTATGTTATCTAAAATTCAAAACCAAATCATTTCTTTCATTTTAATTAAATACTGTAAATAATAGCTTGACTGGATCATTTCTTCCGTTGTTAAGTACAAATGCGCCAGCAAATAAATTCGCTAATTTACATAACAGTGAATAGTTGGTTTTCTTTTCAAAAAAGATTAAAAAAATGCTTCTAAGCAGGAAAGAGGGAAAATATTTTTTATGCTATTCAAAGACATCAACTTAGAAAGGTTGCTCATCAAGCCTTAGTATAAGTATTTTGATTGAATATATATTATTCAGTGTCATTATACATGACATAGTGTCTAATTAGAGCTGTTTAAATGACAAGAGTTAATATTATTCAAACTGGGTATTTAATGTTTTTTTTAAAAAAATCATATCTAATGATTGCTTGTGATAATTTTCAAGAATTATAAAAAAGCTGCTTTTTTATCACATCCTTGCGGAGGATGAACAGTACATGTATTTTTAAAAAGTGTAAGCAAAATAAGAAGCTAGCAGGGAAATCGATAGTCACTAGTGTTAGCGAGATTATTTGTTGTTAGTAAGATGATACTGATTATATTTTGGAATTCTGAAGTTATATTGATAAAAATTATCTAAAGTAATAAAATTTACACAAAATTAATCATAAGTTACTCAAAATTACATAATCAAAACATAACTTAATATGGTTAATACAAAATTTATTATGTTCTCTAAAAACGAACGAATAAAATCAAATAGAACTAGATGTTTTTTATTTAATAAGCAAATGATTAATGAAATAATTAAGATTGATATTTGCCATTTTCTTTTACTTTTTTTTCAGTGCTAAAAATGCAAAAGAAAATGACACATGCTTGATGGGAAGCAAATTGGAAGATGTTACAAATTATACATGTTATTTCTAGTTTTATGAGTACACAGGTTGTTTTTAGTTTTGTGAGTTACGTGGTCTCTAAGTTGTTCTTTGATAGCCCTGACATCAAAACAGTATGAATTATAAAAATTTTAGCTAACACTATATCTAGAATGAACACTAAAGGGTTCATTTATAGTATAACAATTTTGCTTTGTACTATTATTTTAGAAATAGTGTTATTAAGATTTTTGAGAAGTAGAGAAGGTCTTCTTCATGAGGCTTCCTATCCCTGCCTGACAACTTCTGAATTCAAGACTAATGCTTGCCCCATAACTGGAGAAGATAATATAGTTCTTTATTTACGCAAGAATATACATTAGTAATTTAACATTGGAATTTAAGGTCACAAAACATCATTAATGGACATAAAACTTGTATAACATCATTATTCTAATATGACGATTGGTCGAGTAGATGCCCTCTAATAGTTATATCCGGCTGTCATCCGAATTCGTTGCAACAACTCGGAAATACATAATATTAATCATTATCAACTTCTCAGCTTAAACTCTTAGTTATTTACTCGTGTAATAAATAAGCATCTCTTTGATACATTTTCTTTCCCTTTATCGTTGATGGTGATAGCTGTTATAGTACTTAATTTGATTTCTAAATTCTTTCTTAAGATACAAAAATAAATAGTTACATAGGGTTTTGTGTACAGGAAATTATTTACATAGAATTCAAATCTTTGAATGTGCGCGCACCCAAACACATGTATTTTTTGTGCACAATTCATAAAATTATATTTAATTTTTATATGTGGTAATATAAATCAAATTTTTAATAAAATTTTTTCATTATATATATATTTTTTTGCTTCAGACTTCCTAAGCACAAGAAATATTTTTTAAAAAAAGAAATAACTCCTTCTTAAATTTTAATTAATACCGATATAGGTTCAGTGGTAGATTTTGTTTCTACTTAATCAAAAATATATAACAAATGACGTTAAAATTTCTTGAAATGATTGTTTTATTGAAATTAATGTTCTCAAGAATAAAATTGATCTTTTAAATGGGATTATTTTTTAAAAAAATAACCATAAACTATTTATTAAATTAATTTATATATAATAAAGTATTAAGTAAAAATTATTTCATGCTCTTCTCTTTAGGAGGCATTCGTCACTATGAACTATGAAACTGTTGCAAATAATTTTCACATTTTATCACATTTTTATTGCTTATAAATTCATATCATGGGACTGTAAGGAAACGTTCAGTTTGAAACATTTTTGATTCATTATTAGATTTTTATTGAAAAAGGATGATAAAAAATATTGCTTTGCGGTTCATGATTTATAAGATAATGTATGATGTTAAATTACTGTAGAAATTTAACAGGTAAATGTTTTTAAAGATCTATTACATCCTACTTATTCATAAGAAGTGGTAAAGTTTGTTCAATTAATAATAATATTAGAAAAACATTTTCCTGTAATATGAATATACTTTATGTATGTGATAAATCCATTTGTAGTATTCAGTAATTATTTGGAAATAATCATGATGGAATATAGCAACTATACGAGCTTTGGATGTTATATTGATTAAGTAATAATTCTTAAATTGTTTATGACTCTACACACGAAAAGAATATTAAACATGAATTATATACACAAGCAATATTAAAAATAGGAGTGATTTTGAAATTTTAAATAAAGCTGATCAAGCTTATTATTAATCAAAATTCATTTAAAATAATATATTTATATTAATACATGTATCTAAATGTAAAACTTAAAATAAGTTATAAATATTTAAATGTGTGAGAAAAATTTGCAGATGGAAACAGTCTTAATACTTCGACCATAATCTAAAAGATTTTTATAGAATATTTCATTAAAAATGTATTGCATAAGAATATAACGAGATAACAATTTTAATTACAAAATAAGATTATGTAGGAACCGGTCTATAAGATCTGATTAAATTAATATTTAATTGACATTGCTTATTCATATTAATTTGATAAACATTTATTTAAAAATTGGGAATAAGGATATATTTTTATATTTTCTGTGAAGAGGTACAGTTTTATCATAAAATTTTTATATATATTGCGCATACAGTTTTTCCATGTCTCTTTGCTTTCTTTTTATTCGTATAAAATCTTTCTAATCAAAGAAATATTTAATAAAAATTCTAACATTTTAGCCTAAATTTTAATTTTGTTTTCATAAAAATTCCTTTTTTTATTAAAATGAAGGCTTTATCTGTATGAATTAATTTATCCTTAAATAATGTGCACATTTTATTAATGTACATTACATAATATATATTAATGTGCAAATAATAATGTCCATTATAAAAATTAATTAAATAACTAAAAAAAAACTTACTTGCAAATTATTTTTGCGGGAAAAGAATCGTGGAAGGTGGAAATGCCAATTATCGAATATAAAAGGAATAATCTACATGTGTTTTAATTCACAGGTGAGATGTGGATAACAGATAAAATATTGAATAATTCATCTTCAGAACATATGCTCTATGTTCATGCTTATCTAAAATGGAGGAGATTGAAAATGACTTAATTTCTCTAAAACATTTTAATGAAAGGGAACTCATAGTGCAGAAGAATAACAATATAAGAATTTGAATTTTCTAGAAGAAATGTACTTATATTTAATTCTGCTCTAAATAAAGAATTTCGTCAATTATTCAAATTATATCAAAAGAAAGTGAATAATTACTCGATCTGAATCTATTTTTCGATGGTTTTTCAAAAAGTAATTGTAGAGCAAAATCAATACTCTACAGAAAATGCATAACTGATACATTTGATTCATTGACATTAAATAATCATAAAACTGTATATGTTTTTGGCTCGTTAATTACAACTTTTATTTAAAAAGTTTCTGATAATTATGAAAAAATTATTGTTTTACTGGATGTCTTGTTCTCTCTCTCGCTCTCTATTGAGGTATATAAGTATTTACGCAATTATTATTCACAGAGATATAATTTTAGTTTCAAAAGACGCTCGAAGTGCAGTTGTTAGACATCCGAAATTAAGTTTCCGAAAATAAAGATTTTTTTGTAAATTACATAATATAAATTTTTATGATTGATTGGTTGCAGAAGTTAACGGGCGTAAACCTCCTTTCATATATTACCGTACATTACTAAAAATATTTATTGATTTACAAGCAAATTGACCTATTTACATTTTTTGAAAGCTTGTGCAATATTTTTAGACTGTCTTGTGTATTGTATGCATAATAATTTGAATACCAAAAATTTTCCAGCAATTTTACTTATTTTGATATGCATATGTAATGCAATAGTAATGCAAGCACAAAAAATGAAATTTATAATAAACCCATGACAAAAATATTAAAAATACATTTCTACAGAAAATAAAAGTTAAATTCTAAAAATGTACAAGACAAAAAGAATATCATACTTAACTAATTCCATGTGTTTATTTTCTGTTTTGAAGCTCGTGTATGTGTGATGTGTTTCCCATTAAATAAAAGTGTTCTTAGTCAAATTTTTATTGTTTCATATGTTGAATAATTTTTGTCTTATAACTATCGTTATTTTTAGTTTTTGTTTGGCAATATGAGAATAATATTTGATAAGTAAAGGACTATATATAAAGTTTTTTTTTCTAATTAAAAGAAATACATCTGTTGATTTCAACAACTTTTTAAACAGAGTATCTAAGGTGAATTTGAATTGAATAACTTATTGAATATCATTAACACATATCAATTAACCAATTTTGTAACTTTTATTAAATATAACCACAGTAAGAAATCACAAAATGTGGTATTTCTTAATTGAGAAAGTTAAGCAGATCTGTGTCTTTGAATTACCAATACAATTATTCAGTTAATATAGTAACGTGTTTCCGCTATAATTTCATATTTTTTCATAAAAATGTGGAGGTGAATCACTCAGAATAAAATCAACAATTTTAGCCTTTATAGGTTTACTTCGGATTAGAACGTTTGATATTTTGAGCAATTACAGTCCATTTATTGAATGTATTTCTTCAAAAAGCTGATTAATTTTTTTAGGAGCGCCTTCATTATATGTTAACATTTAAGTCATTATATATTATTATAATTTTTATCTAAGGTTAAATATATTATCATTTACAGTTTTAATTTTCCTCAATAATTGATTAAGGTGTTGTATTCTAAGCAATTAAATCTGAATTATTTCAAGTAAATTTAGAAAAAATATGTAAGTTAACGACTTTATGTCAACACTTGAAAAAACACTAGTTGTTTCATAAATAAAATAAAAATTCCTGAATCAGTTATAATAATTCAAAAATACTAAATGATATTTTACAAAACTGATATGAATATAGTATTTTACAAAATTTATGAGTATGATGCAAAAAGTGTCATTGCTATCAATTTATCTGAGTGACATATAACTTAAAGCTAACTGCTTAGAAAGAATCAATATCCAAAGAGCAACGATGTATTAAATGAGTTCAGTGCAATCACTGTTTAAAAAGAATTCAAGCAACGTTTCTTAAAGAAATGAGTTATTAAATACAACCAATGTAGAAAATATGCCAATTTAAAATGTATCAGAAATATAACATGAAACATTAAGAGATGGCAATATGTTGACAATTCCATGGCAAGTCGATCGTCCAATCAGTTTCATACAGATGGTTAATCCTTACGAAGGCAGACTAATTGTAGGCAAAAAGCTATCTATTCAACTAGATTAGTATTTAAATTTAGTGCGTATTTCTGCAGAACTATATTCGAACTTAAACACAGAAAAAAATCGGACATGACTATGTTTAAAATCCCATATATAAGTTGTCTGTACGTTTATTTTATAGATTATCTGATCTCATATACTCTACTCTATGTGCCCCTCAGGGGGTTTACCTTCTTTAGGTAAACAAGGGTGTCACAATCCCGAGGTACCCTCTCTCTCTCTCTCTCTCTAGTGATCTGTCCTCTTCTTTCTTTTCTTCTCTCCTCTACTCTTCTGCTTTTTCTTCCTTTTCTCCCTCAGTGTGGTTACCTCGTAAGAGGTTGAGGGCTCCCCTTGAGTAGCTTTCGCCACTCTGTTGCTATTAGCTCCTCTTGGGGACTAATTCACCCACGTGTTTGCCGTGCGTGGAGACTCGTGTCCCTGGAAAGGAGGGTCCTGGTAATTGAGGCTCCCAGAGACCAACACATTACTTTGGCCTCTGCTTCAGGTAAACGGGAGGTGTGTTGTGGTCCTCAGCTCATCAATCGGCTTTATGGATCAAGCGATCGGTGCATCTACTGGGTGACTCGTTAAGGGTGGAGGCCACTTCAGGGAATGTACTGTGAGCGTATAGGACCTGGCTAGCACTGGTGCAGCTGGTCTGCATCCCTTTGTTGGACTCGGTGGTGGGTGGTGCCGTCAGGTCCCGAATATTTCATCTCCAATATGGAAACATTACTATTCTCATCTCTCTCACGGGAGCATACTTTTAAGTTAATAAAGGCAAGATTTTACATTGTGAAAAGGAAGGAGGGTACCTTTGATAATGTATCCCCTTTCCTAATCCAAAAAGGTATCAGTGGCAATATCGGCGAAGTAAAGAGCATTCGGAAACTTCGTTCTGGTGATTTGATGGTAGAAGTTGCTTCAGATGCACAAGCAACTCTCATAAGCAGCAGGAACATGCTCGCTAACCTTGAGGTGTCCGTCGAACCTCATATGAATCTTAACTTCTCACGTGGTGTGGTATCCGCCAAGTATTTGCTAAATACGCCTGCGGACGAGATCTTAGAAAATCTCATAGATCAAAAGGTCTGTGCTGTAAAACGCATTACTGTCAGACGGGATGGGTAGATAATCAAAACTAAACATCTCGTACTGACATTTGCGACGCCAGACCTACCGCAGCATATTAAAGCTGCGTATATGCATCTATCCGTCAGGCCGTTTATACCAAATCCCTTACGTTGTTTCCAGTGCCAGAGATTTGGTCACTCTAAAGCGACTTGCAGGGGCAAACTGACTTGCGCTCTCTGCGCAGCAGTTGGCCACGACAGTTCGTCTTGTACTGCAAAGGAGAGGTGTGTCAACTGTAAAGGTGACCACCCTTCCTATGCTAGAAGTTGTCCTATCTGGATACTGGAGAAGGAGATCACAACCACTAAAGTTAAGAATAACTGTTCATATCCTGAGGCGAGACGTGCTATTACAGCACGTACACCTCAAGCAGGAGTTAGCTATGCATCTGTCGCCACCAAGGTCACCAGAACGGCTAGTACGCAAACGGATGCTCTTTCACTTCCAACAGTCAAATTACTCCCTACATCTGAAAAAAGCCCAAAATTAACCTCCACAACCATTCCACGTAGAAAAGCTCCGATGGCTAAATCTAAAGCCCAAAAGGCCTTAAAACTAAAATCTGCAAAAGAGGGCAATATTAGACCCTCTATATCCACCTGTAAAGCCTTAAACCTGGAGGCTGACACTGTTTCCTTACATCCCTCGGACGAAGATCTATCGCTCGAGGAGATGTCAGATGACATGCCTTCCAGCTCCGGGTAAGGAGCTTTTCAAATTGAAAATAACTTCCTTTGTTTCTTGGAACTGTCATGGTTTGCGTTCTCATCGTGATGACATCAAGTCCATAATTTCAGCCTACAACCCCGCATGTGTTGCACTTCAGGAAACATTCCTGAAGTCAAGCAATAACTTTTCCATGCGTGGGTTTAAAAGCTTTAGAAAAGACTGTGGTGACAATGGTGCAGTGTCTGGAGGTGTTTGCATATTAACATCCAACAACTATCCCAGCACTGCCCAACATTTAAATACTACACTACAGGCTGTAGCTGTGCAAATTCACACATCATGCTTGTTGACAGTCTGTAGTTTGTATTTGCCACCACACGATGTCATCCGCCAAGAGGAACTCAATGCATTAATAGATCAGCTGCCAACGCCATTTCTGCTGTTAGGTGACTTTAACGGCCATAATTCTCTGTGGGGAGGTGATGATACCAATTCTCGCGGTCGGCAGATAGAGTGGTTTATTTCAGATAACAGTCTCTGTCTGCTTAATACCGACGAGAAGACCTACTTTCACATACCCACAAGAACATTTCATTCCCTCGATCTGGCCATTAGTTCTCCCTCACTACTGCCATTGTTAAATTTAAATGTATTAAATGATCTGCATAATAGCGATCATTTTCCTCTCGTCATCTCCCAGACTAGAGGTAGTAGTGTAAGAAAACGCTTACCTACTTACGTGTACAGTCGGGCAGATTGGACGTTATTTACACAATTAGCAGTTGTTGATGATAAAATGGTCTCGAGCGAAGATATTGATATTGCCGTTAGTAAAGTCACTGAAACAATTAAGAAAGCAGTTGATGCATCAATACCTAAGAATTCCTCTATATCACACAGGCGTTGCAAACCTTGGTGGAACAAACAATGCCAAGAAACATATAAAAAACAGAGGAAGTTATGGGGGGATATTTAGGAGGTACCCCACAACGGAGAATCTTATCGCATTTAAGAGAGCTAAAGCGTTAGCTCGCAGAGCTCGTCGTCGAAGTCAGAAGAAATCCTGGTCCTGCTATGTATCTTCAATAGCATCTTCAACTTCCAATAAGCAGTTGTGAAGAAAGATGAAAGCAGCCAATGGAATTTACAAAGAATTTTCTATTTCTATTTTAAAATCCGGAGTTGCTATATACTCTTCTCCTACGGATATTGCTAACGTCCTTGGTGAAGCATTTGCTAACGTTTCAAGCTCAAACTCTTATAGTCCTTCGTTTTTGAGGACAAAGAGTCGTGCTGAGCGAGTACCAATTCGCTTCAACCATTGACAAGTCTTACAGTACAACTGTGAATTTGGAATGTTTGAATTGAAGAAAGCTTTACAGCAGGCCAATGACACCAGTCCAGGACCTGATGGAATCAGTTATCTTATGCTTCAACATTTAAGTCCAGACTCCCTGTTGAACTTACTTTACCTGTTCAATAGGATCTGGACGGAAAATGAATTGCCATCTTTATGGTAAGAAGCAATAGTGATTCCTGTCCTAACGGCTGGTAAGGATCCTTCAGATCATACAAATTATCGACCAATTGCTCTGACAAGTTGCTTCTGTAAGACTCTCGAACGTATGGTCAACGCCCGTCTCGCATGTCTTAGAAAAAATAAATGTATGCATATTAATCAGAGTGGCTTCCGTAAAGGGAGATCCACTCTTGATAATATCACATATTTGGAGACCCAAATCCGCAATGCTTTTGTGTGGAGGAACCATCTGGTCTCCATTTTCTTTGACATCGAGAAGGCATACGACTGTACATGGCGATATGGAATTCTCCGTACATTATATGATTTTGGCATTCGGGGTAATCTGCCGATATTCCTACAGAATGTTTTATGCTCCCGTGGTTTTAAAGTACGTATTGGAAGCTATACTTCCAATACTTTTACACAATCTGAGGGTGTTCCTCAGGGCTCTATTTTAAGTGTCACACTTTTTAGTCTCTTCATCAGTAACATTCTTCATCAGCTTCCATCATCAGTACATGGTATTTTGTTTGTGGACGACCTGCAAATATCATGCGAGGGGTCTGATATGCGATTAATTGAGAGACAACTGCAAACAGCAGTTAACAAACTTGTTGCATGGTGTGCTGAGAATGGCCATACTTTATCACCAAGCAAGAGTAAATGTGTCCTCTTCTGTAGAAAGACTAGCCTATATAATGATCCAAATATTTATATCAACAACACTCCAATACAAGTAGTCAATGAAATAAAATTCTTGGGTAGTATCTTTGACCGAAAATTGACCTTTCTTCCGCATATTTTACATTTGCAGAAAAAGTGTGAATGATCGCTTAATATCCTCAAGGTGTTGTCAAATATATCTTGGGGTGCTGATCGCACATCACTACTTCAAATTTATCAGTCATTGATTTTATCCCGCATTGACTACGGAAGTGTTGTTTATGGATCGGCTAGATCTTCTATTTTACGAAGACTGGACACAGTTCATCACTCTGCTTTGAGGATATGCATTTGGGCATTCCGCACATCTCCCGTCCAGAGTCTATACGTGATATGTCATCAATTACCGTTAAACCTGAGACGAATGCAGCAGTCTCTCAATTATTATGCTAAGATCATGTCAACCCCTAATCATCCGATACGTTCCTTGGTTCCAAATACCTTACTCATGAGACTATATGATGCTCGTCCAATGAACATCCCACCGTTTCTTACACGAGCCAAGTCACATCTGTGGCTCACAGACCTATGTGATGTTCGGATAGAGTCAATTGATCATTCTCTATCCACCTTAGTATGAACCAACAAATACCTTTATAAATACCTTTGCTCAGTTCAAAAAATCCGACACAACACCTATTGTTTTTCAACAGCTATACTTTTCTCATCGCTGTCAGTATCAATCATATAAACCTGTGTTCACAGATGGTTCTAAAACAGCAGGACATGTGGGCTGTGGAATTTTTACCAATAATACAGATTTTAATTACAGCCTGCAATCCATCCTGCTCCATTATTGCTGAAGCAACCGCCATTTACTATGCGCTTCAGCATGTCAATACAGACGACTATCATCAATATTGTATGTATACTGACAGCATGAGTATTATTGAAGCCTTGAAAAACAATAGCGTTACCTGTCATCCTGTTGTGTCGAGAATTTTCAAAGCATTGGATTCCCTTGCTGACAAGGGAAAAGAAATTGTATTTTGTTGGATACCAAGCCACGTGGGTCTTGAAGGAAACGAGAGAGCGGATGCAACTGCAAAGGCTGCTGGAGATCCAATTTTACTATCGATTCGCTCTCAGATGTGAGAAAGGGTATAAAAAGATTTATATATGGTCTTTGACAGGAATCGTGGAACTTGCAGGTCGGAAAGAAACTCCATAGCATTTTCTCATCCCTCACCTTATTATCAATTTTACCGTTACGAAGAGCTGATGTCCGTTTGACTCGCCTTCGTATCGGACACGCACGTTTCACACACAGGTATTTATTTCTAAGTGAATTTTGTCCATGGTGTGAGACGTGTGATGAACCCTACACAGTATATCATATTTTAATCTCATGTCAAGATTTTAACCATTTACGTTTACACTATTTTAAAACTGACGTTTTAACTTTATTTGATTTATTGAGATATCCACCCCATAGAAACCTATTTGCACTTTTGAGAGCTATAGGTTTCTTAAATTTTATTTAAATACATATAAATTTTAAAAAATATATATATTTAATTTTTATTTTCTTTTTATATTTCATAAAAAGATTTTAGAATTATATTTACACTGATTTTTGTTTTTTAAAAAATTTTAATGTTGCTTGGGTTTTTTTTTTAAAAAAAAGCATAAATAAAATAATATAAATAAACAATAATCTTAGACTTGGCGCAGCTTATCCTCTTTGGACCTTGCGCCAGAAAGCCCAACCAACTACTCTACGTGCCTTATAAATTAGATAAGTAGAAACTTTAATTTTATGATAGTTTATTGTATTGGTATTTATCGAATTAAGGTTTATAAATAGATTAAAACCGAAAAAATCTCTATTTTTCATATTTAATAATTTAGAATAAGTATGAGTTAAAAACTGTCCCACCTTAAATTCTACTTTTATGAATGAAGGGATAGTTTTCAAAGCATCTTAAAGTTCTCAAAAGATTCAAAGCAGCTCAAAGATTTAAAATTATTCATAGTGCTTAATTGATCCTCAGAATGAAAGAGTCTCATTTGCTTAACCTTTCTCTGAGTTTTTGCACACTTTTACTTATTCAATATGCAATAAAATTATGAAACCACCATGTTTTTTGTAATCTTAAAAATGTAGATTTTTTAAAATTAAATAAAGTTGGGGCAAATAAATTACATAATATTCTACAAAATATTTAAATTTACTAAATATTTTTGAAAAATTAAAAATTTTTTATTCAAATTTTTGTTTAAAATTGTAAGTCCACAAATATATAATAAATTCACTGATAATAATAAAACAATTTGTTTAAACAAAATTAAAAATGTGTTTCTCTCGCCTTTCTCTGAATAACTTCAAATAGTCGAGTTTTGACTATCAGGTTTTCGAGCAAAGATGTCGAAAGTGTAGCTCTCATTCATCCATGAAATCTACTTCCAATTCGTATACAGATTCATATTGGCCAGTTATTTGCATACACTTGACAGGCTAAACGACCTCATAAGTTTTCTATGCAATTCAGGTCTAGAAAGCATCTTGCTCAGGATAAAATCTTGATGTCTTCTTCTTGAAATTTATTATAAATTGATTTAAACACACAAAAAGGAGCGCTGTCTTGTTAAAATGTTTAGTAGGACCACCTAAAAATACCTGATAAAGACCGTATTAACGAGAGCCAAAATGTATGAAATATTGGTAAAGTATTTATTAATTACATCTAAAGCCAATTTCTGGCAGAACTCGATCCAGATCATATTTCCCATCATACGCACAAGCTTCGGACACAGTCACGCACCCATCATCTATTTGTCTACCAGAGCAATTTTCAAGTAACGTTCATAAATGATGCTAGTGATAAATATTGTTGGAGCCCGTCCAAATCAGTTTTTTTTATTGGAAAAAAAATGTTCTACTAAGTAACATTTCCCAGGTCATATTTTCTCTGTCCACTTCAGCATCTTCTTCTTTTTAGTTTTTGAAAAGCAATGTTCAAAATTAATCTTAAGATGTACCAGATTTTTGAAAGTGAAAGAGTTTTACTTCTGTGCTCATTATTTTACGAGTTAATAATTTTTGCTATGATCCAAGTTTGAAAGCTGGTCTATTATCGGGAGCTGATAATATAAAAGATGTGAGGGATAGAGAGAATAAATTTTTTATGAAAATATTTCTTTTTTTCTTTAATACCAGTTTTTGAATTCGTAAGAATCTTATTTATTTTACTTTGTTGAGAGAGAGAGAAAGAGTTAGAGGAGAGAGAGTAAAAGAGAAAGAATTTTCCACAACTTTTAAAAAATCCATTTTTTTATCTTCTCAAAATAATTCTCTTCTATTTGGCATTGTGAATTTCCTCATAAAAACAAAAAATAATTAAATTCTTATTTCTTTTATAATATTATCTTTTGCACTTTCGTGTGATGTAAAATTATAATTTGAATATGATTTTCAAAAAAAATGTAAAATTTTAAAAACTCAAATGACTTTGAATAAGAAACATTTTAAGTTTTGTATTCATGTAATACCAAGTTTTTGCTGTGTGAAACTAACATAATATTTTTTTGTTTAACTCTTTGAGAAAATATTACTTGTTACGATTTTTTTTAAATGATTCATTTTATATAAGTTACTATTAAAAGGAGGAACATTTTGGATAGTTTTATAATTTTGAAATATACTGTGCTTATTACATACACATTATAAAATTATTCTGCGTATTTTAAATTTGTAATTTTTACAGCTTTTTTTTCCATTTAATATAGCGAGTATTCATTTAAATTTCTCCAAGAAATTAATTTTCAGAAAAAGGCAATAGTTAAATAAATTTTAGTGATAAATCATAATTCCCATAAACTTTCAGCAGTTAAATAGCAAATGCTGAATTTATAATGGTTTACTTTTAATTTCCAAGATCAAAGAGAAAATTGTAAAAATACTTTCGCTATTATTTTTTATTTACCTATTGAAACTAAAACGTTAATTTATTCCGTATATTCCTCTGTCTTGGAAATCAGAAACCGCAAAGTATTTATCAATTATCATAAAATAGCTAGAAAAAAGACATATTATCATTTAATATTATTTGATAACATGTATGTGAAATTATACATCTGTTTTTGCGAAATCAAATTTTCTGAATCTGTAAAGATTTATAATTTTCCTCATCGTGATCCTTTAATTTGAAACTAAGTAAGTTTTTCTTTTATCTATTTCTTACTTATTAAACTTTGCATAAAATTTTATGTTAAAAGTTTTTATAATATGATTAGTGGATGATAAAAAATATTTTTCCAACATTTTATCAAATGAATTGTCTTAAAAAATTTTAAAAGGATGTAGTTCGAAAATTTTAAGCTAGCAATGTGATATCTTAAACAAACATTTATAATAATTTTTAATTTAAGTTTATTAACAGTTGTAATAATTTCTACTTAACTTTGAATTCAATGTCTCTATGGAAGTGCATTCAATGTTGGTAAATATAATTTTTCTATTTCTTTGTAGTAGAATGAGTCTGCTTATCATAAATAATTTTAGTGTTTGCCTAATATGTTAATAACATTTTCAAAAAACAAATTTACTTGTATTACTTGGTATAAATACTTCTTAAACGTATTAAGTATTACTTCGTATTTTTAAATTAAAGAATGTACTGTAATTGGATTAAATTAAGCATCCTGTATACACAGAAACGACTATTAAAATGATAATGCATTATTATATTAATTTCATATATAGATTTTGAAAGATAAATCTATTTATGGTGTTTATACATTACTTGCACATGTCTCTGAAAACTGAACTGATTAGTATAGGAATATTATCATTAATTTTCCTACTTTTAATTATAATTGTATTACATGGTAGTCGATAACACGAAATTAAATTTTCAAACTGATAGTGAACTTTCCATTATTAAATTTATAATTTTTCATTAGAAAATGCGAGTAATTAAACATATTTTTATATTTTTGTAGCAACTTTCAAACATAGTTATTAAATCAAACTTAAAATGGAAATTTACTCCTCAATTTTAATTGCAGTATAGTATTTATAAGAGAAGTTTAATTTTGACCTTCCTATATAAGACAGAAAATAATAAGGAGTTTTAGTAATGCAATTAGGAAATATTTTTCAGGTAACACGATGTCCTTAATTGGCTACGCATGGCTGTTCCTGCAGCTTGCACTGTTATCCAGCGCATTTGAGAACTTGTGTCCTCCCTTCGAAGATCTCCAGCCTTGTGGCTGCGTCAGTGATGGAAAGGCCATCCGCGTCGATTGTATCTCTGTGACCAATGTCGAGGAAGTTCGGAAAGCGTTGCAAAGTGTCAAAGGAATACGACGAGTTTACATTGATTTCCTGAGAGCTCGCATCGATAAAATACCTTCTGATTTATTCCAAGGGCTTCATGTCACGAAGGTTTCCTTCACCAACTGTGAGTTAGGTGCACTAGGAGATGAAGGCCGCTCAGCCTTAGAAGGTTTGGAAGATATTATTGAGGTATGCGCATCTCTTAAATGTAAAAGTACATAGAAAAAAAATGCATGGATCTGTGTGTAATTTTCAATATAATTAAATAATGTATTTTAGGGCCCCAAATTAAGAATTATATTAATAAATGAATTTTACCGTAAAACATTTGTAAAAACGCACTTACATAACTTCTTTCAACTAAACAACCATTAAAATGTAGAAAACAATCTATGTGATGTGGTGGGTTTTCATTTGCTTAAAATTATTTGATGAAAAATTTTGAAACATATAAAATGCAAATAAAAATTATAAAGCATCAATTTTAAAGTAAAATTTCTAAGAATATATTAATAGGATAAAAGATACTTCGGTTTTTATCGCTAGATGAGATAACGAAGCCTGTTTCTAAAAATATCCAGAAATTATATAATTGAAAGAGATATTTTTCCTATAATTAAAATTTACTTTTTATTTGAATAAAATTCAAATAAGAATTACATTTTAAGTCTCTCTCTCTCTCTCTGTGTGTGCAGATAATTGCAGATAAATCTAGTATACAGAAAACAATTTATGTGTTCCAAAATAATGGGGCTCTTGTGTGCTCGCTTAAAATCAGAATATAAAATTTAATTCTATTTTATTTTTACACTGAGATATATGAAAATTTTCATTGAGTTAAACTGTTTAATTGAACTAACTCATAGATTCTGTATTCTCCTAACTTTGGTTGAATTTCAACCAGAGTGAACGGAAATATTACGGAATTATAATTGAAGTTGTCAATAGGTAATTATCTTACTTCCATCCAATTCCGATAATTGCTGGTAAACTTTTTCTCCTCTCATGAGAGTCACAACACAATATTCTCTGTGAAACTTCTGACACACAAAATCAATTACCAACAAGAAATCTACTGCACAGCTTTTATGTAACGCTTCAGCTATCCCTTATTTTTTCCTGTGTCGTCCAAGTGTGTTAAAATGCTAATGAATGGATCATTTCAAACTGTTCTTTCTTTCCTGTAATTTTGATGCTCGTAAGCTCATTTATTGTTTCCTGATGTTGCAATTTTAATGGCTAGCAGGGTAATCAAGTTTGCTTGTTTGTGTTAGCAGCTTCCACTCTTATTGGGAATTAAATATTAAAGGATAAATATTATTTTCATTTAATTATGTATTATTCTTTCTGTACATAGATACCGATGGACCTTTTTCGGAGCAGATTTCTCAGAAGTTCATCCACTGTTTAGACTAGGGAAGAGGGATATTTCTAATTCACCCACAAGAGCTATTATTAACTATTTATTTATCCTTCGATCTCATTTGATGGAGCCATTGCTTTGCATCTTGGCTGTTTCTTCATTTCACCAAGCTCACCAACAATCCCAAAAGGACCGTGGACTAAAAAAACTCAGTTTTAAAATATAAAGCAATATTTAGAACGCGTGCAAGTCACTTTTGTATGAGAAAATTTAATAAAGGTGTTTCACTTGAACTAATATATTATAAACTGGAAGCTTTTGAACTAAAGACCCTAATTAAGGCTAAAAATGATGGTTGAATGATGAAACCAAGAATTTAACTGCCATGAATATAAGAAATTAAAATTCTAAGGCCACGATGAGGAAAATAAGTGGTGACATTGTTCGGCAAACCTAGGCTCAGCTTGAACAGTTGTACTAAGTTTGTTTGACATTCAACAATCATTTTTTACACACGATAGCTAATTATATCGGAACTAAAAAATTAGATCCTAAACCACAAACCTTTATCCCCGAGCAGGATTTGAATTCACGAACTGTTGAAGCGAAGGCCTAAGCGCTAATCATTGGCTGCCATTTAGGCATATAACTATGAAAGACAAACGTTTTGATTTAAAATATAAACTCAACATTCTGATTTTTTAAATTATTGCAAATTAATAATCTTGGAGTAATAAGAAGCAACTGGAATATTATATCTGGAAATAAAGGAAATGATTTAATGTAAGTTTTTGTATTTTAATTTAGACAAATTCACTGATATTTGCAAATATAAAGGAATTTTTTACCAATATTTAATAATTTTCGGGTGTTATAGTCTCCATTTTATTTAAATTTTACTTTAAGCAATTTTTAAATAGAATACTCTCTATCAATCCTGACGTACATATTTTTGATTCAAAGAAAATTCGAATATTATTTTGAAAAAATTGTCATAATCTGAATAGACTCGGGCAATTAATTACAAAAAATGATTCATTGACAAATGATATGTATTTTCACTCAATTGATGCTTAACTCTATTTCAACTGGATGTTAAAATTGGTGTAATTTTTTCCACATTTGAATTATATAGTTAATGCAAATCTGCAAAAATTGTACCACAGGTTAATTTTGTTCCATTAAAATATTAAAAGAACTTTGACATTTATATTTATTTTAGCAAATTTTAATACTTTTATGGATATTAATTGTGCATAATCAAATAGTTACCAACATGAGACTGTTTTGCATTTTTAAAAACTTCGATTGTGTCACAACAAAGAATGTTATATTTGTTTAGTTTTAAAGCAATTTTTAAATAACTCAGTTTCTTGCAGATGCCTATAGGTATTTTTGTCCTTTCTAACTAAAAATGTTTTAATATGAATAGAAATAAGCCATTTCTCGGCAATTAAAATATTAAAAGCATACGAGTGATAAGAATATTTATTATTACTATATATAAGAATAGTTATATTTTTTATTTATTATTTAGTTATAGTTTTCCATATATTGCTTTTTGTTTTTGAAGAATAATTTCACTGATATAAATTCACTTATAGATTAATTAATGGAGTATTATATAAATAAGGTATATTATATTTTAGCAAATATTTTCGTAGTTTCATATTAACTGATTTACATCAAAATAGCAATATCAAATAATTAAAATAACTTATTTTTAAAATACTGTTTTTTTAAAAAAATAAGAAAATTCCCATTAAACTTTTTATCTCAAGATCACTTTTCTTACAGGAATTTTCAGTGCATTTCAGTTTTAATGAAGACCACGAGCTGAAATTCCTGAATGTTTCTGGATTGCGAGTAGTTGAAGATTTAGAAATCGAAGGCAATGAACTCACAAAGCTGGGAAACGATTGGTTTAAGGATGGACCTGTCAGCGTGAAAAATCTTTTCATCATGACAAACTTTATAGAGGAAATTGGTGACAAAGCTTTCGCCTCTCTACATAACTTAAAAAATCTATGGCTTACAGGAAATAAATTTAAGACCCTTCACCGAAGCATGTTTCCTACTCCAGCAGTTTACCTGGTATCTCTGGATCTAACGTAAGCGTTCAAAGCTATTTTTTTAAATAAGTCAATCAGAACTAATAGATAATGAAGATTAAGTTTTAAATCCATAAAGTTGATATTCATAGGTTTCAAAAAATGTATCAATTTGCTCTTATTCATTACAAAAAAGTAAAATACATTTCTCAAGCATAAAATTGTTAAATAACAATGACACAAGAATGATATAAACTAAAGCTTTTGTTTTAAATTAGGAATAACGAGATATCAACTTTGCCAAAAGATATATTCTCAAGAATGCCAGCCTTGAAAGAAGTTATTCTGGCTGAAAACGCTATTAAACGAATTCCTGAAACAACTTGGTCACCTGTTTGGAGACAATTAACCCGTGTGTATCTTGAAAGTAAGTAAATTTAGTTTGTATACAAACTAAACTAATTATAAAGCTATAGCTTTATAACAAGTGTAAAATAATGCTCGTGTAGATTGAGTTACAAAACAAAATGCGCTAGACTTTGTTTATAACTGTGGATTAATATATAAAGTGCCACCCACCCTGTCTAATGGCCAGAGTGCCTGGCTGCGGATTGGGAGGTCCTGGGTTCGAATCCCAGTTCGGGCATAGCTGTACTTTCTTTCTCTATCTATCCTGCCTTCGTCCTTTTCTTATATGAATGGTTTGTGAATGGTTGCCTATAAACGGTATAAAAAGTGGAATGTATAGTGCTTTAATAGATAAACATAGGATTTAAACCTCGAAAATTTGCTTAAGTATATCTGTACAAAGAATGAAACTTCAGCAATGTAGTAATTTTATTCTTAACTAATCAGACTACTGTGACATTTTTATTTTTTAAAGTTAAATACTACTATATTCACACGATTTTTAATTGTGATAAAGATTGCATTAATAAAAGATAGGAAGGAAACAAATTTGAATTTAAACTGAAAATCAAGACAGTATAATTATGAAATTGCATGACATAAGTAAACAGAAAAGAATGTTGACCTCAACTGAACAGTTAACACTGGCTAACTAGAACAAAATATATTTTCTCAACTTTAATAATCATTATTAATGCGCATTGAATTTTCAAAAAGCAAAAACAATTTGAATCACCTGATAATAACCTTTAATTTGTCACTATACCACTTCAAATCATCGAACATTTAAATTTCAACACTACTAGAAATTTTTGTAAATAAAAGAAACTTTTTTAGAAACGGTGAACGTGCTTTACATTACTAAAGTGAGATGTGCCACAGACTGGTAAAATGCTTAATCCTTAATGAGAATATTCATTATTATAGCCTTTGTTATAGGATAGAAAGAAGATAATGCTAAATGTAAAAACACCCATGATGAAATAATTTGTAGTAAATGTCTCGGTGAATAATTTAAGGATAATTGTATTCACAAATGAAAGAATATATATTTTTCAAAAATTTTTGTTCGAAGCTTGAAGTATATAAATAAATAAGAGATTCCCCCTTTGTACAATATATTATATTTATCTTCATGTGTGTATCATGTATATATATATATGTTCAATGCATAAAAATTTATAACACGTAAACGTTACGCAATGGAAAAATATGCAATATATAAAAATTTTAATAAATTATAGCTAGCAAGCAAAAATAATTTTCAAAATATTAAATTTTATAAAAATTTTCTGAATTTTTTTATGTTACAAGACATTTATAATGTTTTAAGCTTCGCATTTATTACCATTATACAATTTGCACATATTTAATATAACCGAATATTTCATTCTTATACATCTCACTCATTTATAAATAGAATTTTTTATATGCTTGTAAATTAAAATAATAATTTAATTAAACTAAATTAGCATATTTAATAAATAAAGCAACTCATGTTATTGAATTATTATTTATTATGTGACTTACCCGTAGTAATTAGAAAATTTAAATTAATTAGTAATTAGTAAATAGAAAATTTAAATAGTCTTTTTGAGAGGTATTTTTTCTCTAAAAATAAATAAATATTAATAATGAAAGGACTTCAAAAGGGAATATTTTCTTTTGGCACTATAAATAAATTCTATGAAGTATTAGAATCGCTTATGAGAAATTCAAATATTTTCCATATAAATTATGTATACAATCCACTTCATATTCTGTTTTTCTTTAATAATCAAAAATTTGCTTGTTTATTAATTCACATGATTAAAATTTCTAAATTTAAATATTTACTTCTAAAATATGTGTATACTTTTGTCTTATTATTAAATGAATTTTCGGAATTATGAATAAAGAAATTCTTAAAATTTGCTTAAAGTTTCCCTTAATTAATAAAAAATCTAATTAATCAAAAGTTTAAAATTATACTAGTTAATATATTATATTAATTATATAATTCATACAAGTTTCTTAAAGTGAGAAAAACAAATCATAAGAGTCTGAAATTCTACAAATTTCTTTTATCTTGAATCAATTAAACATTATAATGAATAAAAATTCCTAAATAATATAGTTATTAGTTAAAATGGTTTAAATAAATGCCATACAAAAACAAAATAAAATGGAAAAAAATTTTAGTGTTACCAAATATTTATTAAAAATTCACACAATATGCATCAGAACAAAGATTCCGCAAATAAATTGCATTAGCTTTTCCTGGAAAATATTGATGTTTTATTTGGTTTTTACGTTTAGTATAATCCGAAGATTTCATAATTTTTTTTCAAGAAGTCTCGAGAGATTGAAAAATATTTTACGTATAAAACTCTCTGAGTAAGTCATATAGACAAGATCTCTATGTAAAAGATAGGATGTATAAGTTTGGGTTTTTATAAATGATCATTCTAACCAATGCATTCAACTTTTTAACTAATAATTTTGATAGTTTGGAAGATATTATAAATTTTGTAAGCTAAAACTTTAAATTCTATGTTAAAAAAATCGCTTAAATATTCAAACTGAGGCAAATGTAATAAAGTTCGTCTTCTTAAATCTAAGAACTTGAAAATTCACGTTTTAAATCTAATCTAAAATCTGTCGGTCTAAAACGCATCAAGTTATTGGCAAAAATATTTGATTTTATATCTCCGTAAATATTAACTATTTTTTTTTAATTTAATCAATTTCCTAGGTAACCCACTGGAATGTGACAGCCATATTGACTGGATGTTTGAATTGTCTCGTCCTTACGTGCTGAAAGGACGGTGCGTCTCCCCTCCTGAGAAGAAGGACATTGACCTCAAGCGACTCATCGATGACAAGAAAGACGAAGATATCTTTGATAATTTGTAATACAAATGCATTGTGAATAAATTCATTGCGAATTATTTCCAAGAAACTCATCGTAATATATTGTAGTTATAGCAGATATTTTATTTTAAAAGTGGTTAAAAAATTAGACTATAAGATATAATTAATTAAAGTTCTAAGATATAATTTTAGATTTACTCATTTATTCATGAGAATAAAATTAATGAAAATGCGTTTGCATAGCAAAGACTGAACTAAAGAGCTTCTAGTACAAAATCCAAAAGTTGCAGTGGTGTTTTAAAATGAAGATAGATGGAATGTGATGAAAATTAATCATTTATAAATGAAAATATTTCACAATTTAAAAAAAACAATAAATTTTAGTAACACACACAGAGCTACATAATTTTCAAGTTTAGTTGCGAACTTTAAAGTAGGCAACAGTACATGGGCATAGAGTGCTAAAAAAACTCGGTGTTAAAAATATTCTGTATTTTTTCTACTCACTTTTGAGGCATACTAGTTTGACTTGGTGTGTCCATTTGAAGTCAAGTCAAATCATTCCAAGTCCCTAAATCACCGCCTTGGCAATGTGTGTATAATTTTATCATTATAGAGATTTCCCTGAAAGAGAGATTCATCAATAGCCTGTAAACATCTTATGATGGCTGGGCAATAGGACTAAATTGTAGTTTCCTGTCCTTTGGAAACGCAAAGCTCTTATCTTAGAAGCACAATGTATCACTTTCTCGCAAGTAAGTTTTCAGCAAAAATTCTCTGAAATCACAAAAAGTCCATAAAAAAGAGACTAAAATTTTAAGGAAACTATCCAAATGAATAACAATGCATTTATATATATATATACACACACACATAAATATTGTATATTCCAGAGTAAAATTATATTTCGAATTTTATTGCAAGCAATCTATTGCCGACTAAATTGATTGGGAAAACTTAATGTGGTTAAACAAGTTTTTTTCCCCCGACATATTAGCTTATAACAGGAGCATTGAAAAACCCCTAAAAAATTACGATTTGACAAAATTCGTGTAAAACTTTTTGATATTTTGTTGACAAATTCTTTTTTTTTTATTTCTATTCATTTAGCGTTATTTTAAAGTAGTGCAACAATGCAAGTATTTATGGTGCATGTGTACATGATTTACATGATTTTTATTGTATAATTTTAATGTTCTCAGAACTTGTAATTTGACATAAATTAGAAAAATAAAGAGCACAGCTCATTAGGATTTATAAGGAAAAGTCAAGATTTGGAAGAATATATGAAGATTTAACATTCCTTGAAAGATAAATTTTTTAATATAACAGAGTACATCCGTTTCAGTAAAGATAAAATCTTTAGTAAATGATACATCAGATATACTAATTAAGAACCCTTTTACAGTCTCAATTAGCTGCAGAATCTACAAAGAGCTATTGTAATGACATTTCAATATTTATGGAAAAAAAGAAAATCGATGTTTACATGTTTTTCTTCCGTTTATCTTTCTACCACATGAAGATTTATTCGTTGACTCTGTCCAAACAGCTACCCAACATTCACACAAACTTTTTGCTTACACTTCATCATTCCACACATTCTCATTTCAACATTTCTATCAATTTTCATTCACATTATAATGTGATATGTCATGCCGAGAAGTTTGCGCATAACTAACTTTTATTGCAATATAAATTCATTCATTCACTCTTTCCAAACCCGTAATACAATCGTATACTTATGTGATTCATTTAAAAAAACTCAGATGTGTGTGGATGAAGATTTTATGACACACACACATATATAGGTAATCTCACAAATATATTTATATACATTTATGTATATGTGTTTGCTTTAACATCGTGTATTGACCTAACTTTATTTCACAGTTTCACTTAAATACATTCCAAAGCATATTCGAAATCTCACACATACACACTTTAAAAATTAACTTTCATACATTATTATTAATGAAAATATTAGTAAAGAAACACTTAGCAGTATTCACTCAAATTATAACGCTCAAAATAATGTATCTATATTATTAAAAATCAAAAATATTAAATTTGGTTTTTATGAACTAACGTCATTTATGTCAAAAAGATTCAATTCTGTATAAATCTCGTGATTATTGGTTTTTCAATTATTCCTTGCTTCATAATATTTAATTAATGATTAAAAAATTTAAGTGTTCACTAAATTTGCTTCTTAGTACTATTTTGACGATGGTTCGGATCCCTACACATATGTATAGCAATTGGGGAAGGAATTAATGCAAATTAGAATGCATCCTTTAAAATCCAGTATTAAGCTATTAAGAAATTTTATAAAGTAAAAAAATTAAACATTTAATTAAACAAATGCCTCGGGTTTCTACCAAAATTTCAGACCTAGATTACTGGATCATGCGAGTTAAGACATTTTGCCCTTCTCACTGCTGCAAATGTAAATTTTACTCGAATGATTCAAGATAAATAATTCAGTATTTTGAAAAAGGGCTAATGTCTCAGTTAGCGGGACAAATAATGTTACGTTACTAAATTCTAAAAAGAACTTTTACGTTGATAGTATCTATCACTCATTAGAATTCATAACCATCCTCTCTAATTATGTAGCTTTATATACCAAAAATATTTATACTACAAAATTTTTGCATTTTTTTTATTAAAGCAGAAAAGATGGATTTTTATTGAATTCTAACGTTCTGTGAGTTCTTGCTCAAATCGGTTTGTTTTGTTTTCTACTTAACGGTCTTCTTTTGTATACAAGGACTAATTAGCCCGGGAACTGCGATTTAAAGTGAATTCCGAATGATTAGAAAAATCTATGGCCGAAGTGAAATTCAAACCAACGAGCTGTTGAACCGAAGGCAAGGGCACTAACTGTTCGACTGCCAACTCTGCAATACAAACAATTAGAGTCGAATGTAAACTAACAGTTTAAACCCTATAAACATTTTTATTCAGTGGGAATCTAACTGTTGAACAGAGTATAATACCACAAATCATTCAGCTAACTGTTCGGCAATTTTTACTAACAAAGATTTTGTTTTCCAATCTGGAAGGTAACTTGTTAACTGGAGCAAGTGAATGAACTTCATTCTAAGATTTATTCCTGCTGTATTTGTAGCATAGATTGCCCGCCTCCCATATTGATATGCAGTTTTGACATTAAAAGCAAGTTTCTAATTTCTTAACGATTAAAAAATACTATAATTTAAAATTAGAAAGTAGTTGCCTCAAGTAGCTTCGGTCAATAGAATTAGGCAGCCTTAATAAGTGTAGTTAACCTTCAATTGTTATTTACTGTGCCAAAAATATTAAATGAAACAATGAAAAAACTAAATTTTAATAACAATTTGTAAATTACATATCGTGCAAAAGTAAAAACGATTACCTTTAAATATAAACTATTGCAAAACTTCTTAAAAGAAGTCTGTCAAGTTATTTATAAAGTTTCAAGTTAATTCAACTTAATGTAGGTTGTTCCATTAAATGAAGCAGCACCATACAACGGATACTACAGTAAGAGATCTCATTCAATTATGCTTGTAATTAGATCACATGACTGAATTTCAACTTTCCGATCTGGAACAGTTCTAAGCCATTTTAAAGTAGCAGCTCTACATTCAGAAATAACTGCAGTTGGATTCAAAGCAGAACGTATATTTATGAATACAGGATGTGTTTCTCCTGGTATTTTATAAAATTTCTGCTTCCTTTGAGATGGATGATCCTGCTCTTCATTTGGTTGTTTTGGGAAATCTGAGGAAGTAGGTGCACTATTTTCTTCCATTTGCTCTGGAGCTTGATGTGCAGAATTTTCGAAGTTTGTATGATTGCTGTTCTGAATATTCGCAGATTCTTGAATATTATCTGTATAGTTAAATTCAGGTTGCCCTGTGATATTATTTTCAGAATATTCCATGTTAGGATTAACGCTTTGTGCATTCTCTTGTTGTGGAAAAAATGCATGACCTTGTCCCGATGGATCGAAAGGAATAGAACCAAAATATTCGCTGCCACAAGGATAATTGCTTTGAACACTAGATGAGTCAAAAATATGTGGATTATTTTGTGCCAATTGCTCAGTGTTTTGGTGCTGAAAATTATTCGAAGTAGAAGGAAATGGCTGTGAGTACGTTCCAAACGTTTCGAAAGATGGGAATGCACTAGTCTTGTCACGAACCGTCGATTTGACCATAAAACAATCACAAATTTCTTCTTCCCTCGTTTGCTTTAAAACTAGACGCTCGTAATAAAATGCTTTATTGCACATTTTACATACTCTGCCAACAGCTTCAGCACAGCCCCGACATTTGCACGCAGATGCATCACAAAGACAAGGAATTCCGCAGAGACAGGAGATATCTAGAAGAAAAAATATTCCTTTATAAAATTACTAATCGCAATTTTAAAACATTGATGTAATGTGCTGTAAAAATTTTAAATACGTACTATCATTGTTAAAATTTTTAAGTACCTACAATTCTCTGGTTGATATAATTCAATGATTACGTAAGCAATACTAAAAAAGTAATTATTTTTTAAGATGTTACATAATACATAGGGCTGTAAATTATAAAAACCCATATTAGGAGAAACTGTACAAAGCACATTTCTTTGAGCTATTTCCCTCATTACAAAAGTTTCTTTCCCCAATAATGAAAACTTCAAATTATATGGCGTATGTAAAATAAATCGATAGAGTTACATTTTTATTTCAAATAAAATTTAAAATTAAATTATGGGCTAAATTTTGAAAATTAATGCTTAATTTCCAACTACATGACTTTATGTTAAGTTTCACCTTAGAAATTATTGCAAGAAACTAAAACAAATGAGAAACAACAATCTATAAATAAAATCCTTACTGTTGACCAGCCAAAATCTTTTTCGGAGTTAAAGTGAAGACGATTGAATAGAATATACACCAGAATGTTTGTCAATGATTAACTTAAAACAAATTTCATTAGGAAACTTTGTTAGTGTTTGTAATGAATTTAAACTGTAATAAATGCTAATAAATTTAAACTGTATCAAAATTCACCGTAAAGTTACTAATGTTACTTTAATATTATATAAACGTTAGTTAATGTTGGGTTAGCATCATTAACTGTAACTTTTAATATTTCTTCAACACCAGACAGAATGCGATAGTTTCAAAAATCAGACAACTCCGTATATTTCCTTTTCTAAAACTTCTATCCATGCATGACCGCTAGGGGTCGGAAAAAATATGTACGGGATCGGATATCCTCTTTTGACATTCCTTCTAGTTAGTTAAAAAGTATTTTTTTTCTCTGAAAAAGCTTTTTACGACTGCAGTGAATATATTTTCGTCTATATAAATAAACATTGGATATAAAAGCTCCTTGATATATGCATCTTTGAAAATCAACATTAAGACATAGGAGGCTTAATAACATTGAAATATTAACCAATTAAGAAATAAAAATGAAGCATTTTAAAATTTTTGTGCAAAGTTGATGTATTTTCCATTATTTTGTTATCTGAATTCATTGAATGTAATAAGAAACTACGAATTTGAACAAATTTCAGTTAGCTAAGAAGCAGGTACTAAGCAGAAATCTCATATTTATCTTGTTACAACTAGAAGTATTTCACTTGGAAAATATTGGAATTACGATTTATATTATGCATCCCAGTCCACCAGTGAAAACAAACTTTTTGCTTAAATTAGTTGTATGAAACACTACCATCCGGTATATATCGAGATCTATGCATTTCCTAGCTAGCCACTACGACTATTAAAAATTTATTTGATGAATCTCAAGTATATTTGTAAATTAAAAGACTCCTTATAACTATTCCTTATATATATTTTTTAATATCTTGAATTTCTTAAAAATTAATTTTCATCTATTTCTCTATAGTTGTTAAGTAGTTAATGAATATATGTGTAACTTTGTCAAGTGCAGCATCTATTTCAGGAATAAATCTTTGTCAATGAATTACAAATAAATTTTGTATTTCTCTCCAATATCAGATTCAAATTTTAGATAAAGCTAAATTTAAGTAATTTTTCAATGAAAAATTAAAACTGAATTGATATAATTTTTTAATAACTATCAATTCTTACAACAATTTCATTTAAAACAAGCGTAACATTGAAATCGGTAGGAAATGCTGTTTATTTAACAAGGGAAAAAATATGCATTTTCTGTACTAATATTCTGTTATTTCTCTATTACATACATGTTTAAATCAAGTTTTCATTTAAAACTTCCCGATATACAAGAGCTTATGTCGAAGTCTGAGGATTGGTTTGGGCACACAGTTTGTACGCTAGAACTAACATGGCGACTTAGTTTAAAGTGAATTCTAAATCACGAAAAACGTCCAGATGTGACTGATATAGAACTAAAAATTAGTAAATTAATGCATGCCATTAAATTGACAGCTGCTTTTTAAATAGTTGGTTGGGGTTTATGGCAAAAGATCAACTTTTCAAATAAGGTTTGGTTTGTTTGTTTGTCGCTCAACGGTCATTTTTTGCACACGAGGGCTAATTAGACCGGGACTTACGGCTTAAAGTGGATTCCGAACCACTACAAACATCCATGCCCAAGGTGGGATTCGAACCCACGAACTGTTGAACCGAAGGCAAGAGCGTTAACCATTCGGCTGCCAGCTCGGGTTTTTCAAATAAGAAATACACAAGCTTTGTAGAAATTAACATTACAATCTGCAGTTCTGAATATTTCTTGAAACATATAATTTCAGAGCTACGAAAAATATTCATTTACAATTTTTTTCATATTTTTATAGTACTTAATAACATTTTCGAAGTTTTAAGAGTTTACAGTATATTTTTAAGCACAAACAAAATACGAAATTGAATATAAATTTTGTAAAAACTATTTAATTTACAATTACACAATTTTGCAAAACTAAATTTATAAAGTCTCAAAATTTTCACTATTAAATCAAGTTTTCAGAGATCCAAAAAAAAAAAAGGTTTTCACATTTTCATTGTTATAAAAGCTTGTAATAGAACTCATAAGTTTTAAAGTCGTAAATTTACTAATTAATGTAAGTGACGTTAGCATTTTCAAACTTTAACCCATTTCTGATGATAGTTTAAAAATAACATGTCTTCATATCCTTTTAAAAAAATTTAAATTCTATTTGCTTAGAAACAAAAAATTGATACTTTTTTATAGACAATTTAAACATGCATAAAACATTTTTGTATCACTTTTTAAGCACGAGTACTAGTTCGGTGTGAAACTAGAGCTTAAAGTGGTTTCCGAATCCTTATAAAATCCATATGCAAGCAAGGATTCGAAATCGTGAACTATGGAACTAAAGATCAAAGTGGCTATCAACTCAGACATAAGTTATTCAAAATATTTTCATTGTTTGATTATATTGTCATGCATATTTTAAAACTGTTTCTAATTTGGAAATTATAAAATTTCTTACTAAGCATTAGGAATCTAGTTTTTATTAAATACAAAATTAGGAATTATTCTAAATTTTAAAATTTATCAGTTTCAATCCTATCAATTATTTTTTTATTTTAATTTTAGAATCAGTGCTGATACTTGAATTTCATCGATTTACGTTCAATGTCGGTTTTCATAAACAATGAATTCGTTTACATTTTAGAACATTTATTAAAAAATTGAATTTAATAATAAGGATTTAAAAAAAGCATTTTATACAGGTTAAAATGTTCCTAATTAGTCAATTATAAGTTGAAAAATTTACATGGATTTATAGTTGATTTTATAATTTTATAAATATAATAAATTTTATAAATCTGAATACTTGATACCAAATGCATTGAAATTAAATTTATTGTTTCTTATTTTAAAATGATACGAAAAAATTAGTTTTATTTTCAATAAGAATTTAAATAAATGCAGTAGAAATATGCAAAAATATGTAGATCGTAATTATAGATAAAACTAAGCAAAAACATTAGGTAAAAATTAAAGAAATTGTTCATGTTTTTCATGTATTATATAGTCATCAAAATTGGAAGCTCTCATTATACAATTCTACTCCATTTCATATTAATTTTTGACCAATTAAAATAGATGTAATTGACTCAATACAGGACCCATGAATGACATGGGAAGCTTTTATAAATGTACGAACATTATCTGGGATACATTAGAATAATAAATGCTTTTGATTACATAAAAAGTGCTCTAAACTAAAATCGCTCTTTTCTAAAGTATCTTCAGCTAATGGTAAAAAAAATTCATTGTAATTGGAAAATTCTTGTTTGACCCATTTTATCTACCAATTATAGTACTTTCCTCAATTACTTTCAAATGTCAATAAAAACACTATAATCATTAGAAAAAGCCTTCAATATTACTCAGTTCTTTTTGCCATGAAACTTAAAATTTTTCAATAAAATACTTTCATTTCATTAGCCCTAGTTTAATATATTGTCTCGCTCAATTTTTTATTCGAAATAAATTGCTTCCAGAGAAATTTTCATTAAATTTTTAGTTGAGGCAAAAAATTTAATTGCAGAATATTTTCCTTGATGTCATTACCTAAAAAAGAAAATTTCCTATGCAAGCTTTCATTTAGGAGAGAAAGTTGGCATTTTATTATTAGAAAAAGGCTTTTATTTATGAAAAATAAGTTTCTTGTTATAAATTCCTATTCCAAACAATTGAAATTTTACTTACGCTTATAAATAACATACCTGTGAGAAATGACAGAAAAAAATTCAGAAACGTCGATAATTTCAATGAATTTCCTAATTTTAAATTTTTCAGTATCATGTACACTTTGTTCCCATTGTATTAGAATTTAACAGATAGAACAATGATGAAAATATGATATTTTAGTAAACAGTAAATATAACTTTCACTTACGTCCACAACAGCAAGGCATTGTTTACTTTGGAAAATTAAAAAAAGAAATACTTGTCACACCAACTTGTAAAAGATACGTTTACATAAAAGAATTAACACTTCTAAACATTCAGTCTTGAGAAGATATTTAATCACATTTCACTTCAGTTCAGAATAATGTGATTAATTTATATTTGTATTTAATTTCTGTCGCCCCATTGGAGTTACACAAGAAGCTGTAGTTGAAAGTCCGTCTTTGTATAAGCATTTTTAATATTGGACATTTTTATATATTTATATCATATAAAAGATACACACCTTTTATTTTTTAAAATTTATTATATAAATTCCTTATATTTGTATCATTTTTATACAATTTTTATCAAGAATGTAATGAAATGGTCTTTATTAAATAAAAGTTGGTTGGTTAACATACGTTAAGTATTCTTTAATTGAAACTTATAGATTTTTTTTAACTTAACCTCTGTTAATATATTTTGAAGTACTGCTATGAAGGACAAAAGTTAACTTAGTTATTTTAAGTTAATTTTTGTTTAATTAAATTTTTTAAGAAAAAATTAATAAAAAATTAATACTTTATTATTAAATGAACTTATTCTGGTGCTACACGCATTTAAAGAATACATAAAATTTGACATAGCAGTACTAAGCTCCTTTCTTTTGCCAAGATGTAGGCATTTTTATACTTATTTATTTCAGTAAGTATTCTTGAAGTCAATAATTTTTCTTTTATTGAAATCTTGTTGACTTTTCTTTGGAAAAATACAGAAAAACTGATATTTATAAAAATATAATGTAATACAAATAATAACTAATGACTGTTTTATATGTTGTTAGCAACTACAAGTGAATAAGAAATAGAACTAAGTCAACTAAAGAAAGTTGAAAACGTTTGATTTAAAAATTTAACTGATTAATTTTAATCAGTTAAATATATATTAACTTAAAAATGGACCTGTTAAACTGTTGTTCTATACAGCCCGGCTGCTAGGATTTTCCTCTTCCAGCACCACAAGGGGCGTAAGGGAGTGCACCTTATATACTGGTGCTATTTTAGCCCCGAATATGGGTTTTTGTATATAATTTAGAAACAGGTACCAGCCAGAAAACCGCAATATTTTTTACCACTCACAGAGATATCTTTTATATGGAGGACAATGCGACTGAGACATATCTAACATACCCTAGCCACCATTAACGAACAAGATGACTATTCGATTGGATTGCGATTCGAACTCACAACGAGAACGAATGGCTTAACCAACTAGGCCACTGAGCATCTGTATTAAATTATTATTTATTAAAATTGCTCTGCCAAAAAGGAAGCATACTAAACAAGTAAAACTCCCAGGACAGAAAGAAATGATGCAAGCAGCAAATGAATAACTTTTTAACGTATTCATATAAAATTAGCAACGGTTGTGACACCTGTAAGTGCTTAAATAAAAAAAATTATGCAGCGAGTTTCTCCAACACAAATTGCATTTCATTGTTTCACACTGAAAAGTTGGTGTGATATCTAGTGTGTAAAAAAGATAAATGATAAAAACAAGTTTATGAATATGATAGAGATCGAACTGTTACCTACTTTTATTGTGATTATCGTATAGTACTATTGCTGTACTCTTTGGTCAAAATTCCATGACCTTGAGAAGAATGAAATCGATGGATTTCGAACATCCTGCTAGATCTCAGCTAAAATTACAGCTAAGTTACGTTCCGCTAAAATTACATCTAAGAAGACAAACATACCCACTATTGCTTGTGGCTTTGATGGATCTACGTGGTTTTGATGGATCTTACAATTAAGAGTCTTGATCAGTATTTATTTCTGGTAAATGTCGTTTCCTTAGCATAACTTTTTATGAATAAGATTTCGAAACAGAAATAATTTTCTATTGAAAAAATATTGCTTTGTTGTGATACCATTAAAGTATTTAGTTTTACAGGTATCTTATAGTATTTTCTTAGGATTTGAGAAAATATTTCTATGGCTTTTTTTTTATTTAGAATGTTTACGTTTTTTTTTTTAAAGATTGTGATATGCCGATTTTTTATAACTTAAAATAATAAACACATTTGTTAGTTATTTACTATAAATTAAAATTAATTAAATGTTAATCATTAAATAAATTATTTTCACTAAAGAAAATAAAATCTACTTACATGATTTTCTTATATTGATTGTATATTGAATGCAATATAAAAGAAATATGTGAAAAACTAAGTAAAACAGATTATATATATATATATATATATATATATATATATATATATATATATATATATATATATATATATATATATATATATATATATATATATATATATATATATATATATATATATATATATATATATGTATAAGAAAATTAGAATGATAACAATATATCTAGATTTATTGATGATTTAACGAAATGTGTTACAAACTTTTGTGCTACAACTGGAAACAATGAAAGCTTCTTTAAGCAATGAATTAGTTTTGTTAAATTCATCTCCTCAATGTATGACAATAATTTTGGTAATAATTTGGTTGGACCAAGGATAAAATAACTGACACATAATATATGTTTTTGTTATGCGATTTTAAGTTTTAAAAACGCCAAATTTTTCATGTCATAAATTATCGTTTATTCTTTTGGAACTAAAAATTTTTATAGCAATGCCACTATCATTATGATAATTGATTTTTCTGATTTCGTGAATGGACATCTGACAACATTACGTATAATTATTTCCCATATTTTTTAATTTTTATGAATAATTAAACTATTTAACTAATAAATTTTCAGCTATAAATGAACACGCGCATTCAATATAAATAAGTACATTTATAATAGTTACGTTACTAAAACAAATATGAAATAATAGACACTAAATTTAAAAGGTATTCATTTAGAAAATATTTAAAATATTGAGCATTTGCATTAATATATCTTTCTTTATTAAATTTTATTTTGTTAAAAGTTATTGATAAAATTAAACTTTGAAAAATCCTTGAATTAATGTTTTTGAAATAACTTCAAAGATCTACTTTAGTTCATGAATGGCTTAGTGAAGAGATAATTGCTTTTATAAATTTTAGAGAATATTCATTTTTGATATTCATATTCTAATAAAATATATTTTCATCAACCATCCTCACATTTTTATCCTTGATTATTTATAAATGGAGATCATAATCATTAAAATAGACAAGTCACTTACAAAAATGATAGAGCTATCGCGAGATTATTTATTTATTTAAATATTCACAATAAATATCAACACAGTTTAAGTTTGTAAATGAGTCCTTATAAATGTATTTTCGTAAAGTGCATTATGAAAATATTTAAAGATCTGTGCAGACATCTAATGGAAACAGTTTATTAAGCTGCATTTTCTTAATAAAATAATACATGTTAATACTAAACATAATTCACTTTTAAATAATTTAGTGCACTAATATATAAGAAACAAAATATTACCAATTTTCACATAAATAAATAATAATATTTTTAAGACCAAATCATTGGCAGATAATTTAATATCCAAACTATAAAATTAAGAAACATAAAATGAAAAGAATACAAATAATGATTGCAAAATAAAATTTACAAGTTTCTATTGAGCTATTTAATATGTAAAAGCATATTAAATAAGTAAAGCAGTTCAAGGATTTTAAGTTCTAAATAATATGAAACAATTAGTCTCTATGCCTTTTTGGTTATACATGAAATTAAAATTAAAACTTATCTACAAAATTTTCTTTTGGAAGCTAAATTTTTTTCGTGAGAAAACGTAGCATTTCATTTCTATAAATTTATTTCACTCCAAAAAGAAACTATTATATTTAAAAATAGGAAGTAACCCAGTTCCGATAGTGATATATTTTAAATAAAAACCTCTTACAAAATATTCTCAAAACTAATAAAATATTGAAGTAAATCATGTTGTTTTAATTTATTTAAGTAAAAAATGTAAAATTTGTTTTTCTGTTGGATTCAATGAAGATTCAATTCTTCTCAAAGAATTGAATCTTCATTGAATCTATTAAAAATCTACAAGTTTTTTTACGTTATAAATTAAAATATATATTCTTTTACTTCATTCATCTGCTTAAGACTTAGATAAATAACAACTTTATAAAAAATTTCTACAGAAATAATAAAATGAAAATAATTTCTATTTCTCCTGTTATAGAACTGAAATTGCAACAAAATAATATTTGCAGAATGATTAATCAAATGTCTGAAATCAAAGTTGATATATAATCTAATGCAACTTGTGTATCAAACAGTATAACCATTAAAGAATTTCACATAATAAAAGTGCACTACATTTTTATTCAGCTGTGAATTTTAGCTTAATATAATGATTAGTTGGAGCAACAGACTGATTTTGTCTGATAAAATTTTTAATTACGTCATTCATGTGGACTGTTACTTCAATTAAAATTTTGTTAATCTGCATTTAAAAGATAAGATTTTTAGCTCTTTTGTTTTTAAAGCGCTTTTTTTTAAAAAAAATGGGATTATTTTTATAAATTAGCAAAAGTTTTCAATGGTTTTTCTAAGCTGAATTATAGTACTTGCGAACAATAAATGAAATCAGTTTATGATAAATCTACATGCTTTAATATTTTCTTCAGTTATTTTTGGTTAAAACCAAGAAGAGAAAATAAAACTAAAGTAATTATTTCACTAAGTGTTTAAACCTTAATTTTTTATATGCAATTGTTCCTATATAATAATATAATAGTAAGATATAAAAGGATTTCTTTGAATAATGAATTGAATTTTGTCTTTTTAGAGTATCACTTTAATTCCAATTATTACTGAAGAATTTCGTAGTGTTGCTAACTACAGTGTTAACATCAAATATGAAATATTCAGATTCAAGATGAATCATAGCATGTTGACTTAACTATTGTCGTTAAAACATTTCTTGACATACAAATTCAGCTTTTCTATTGATGTAATGCTTGCTGAATTATTAGTATCTAGAGAAATCTTCTTAACTCTGAAATTGGTAATTATAAGTTTTGTAAATTAAATTAATTTTGATTAATGTTTGAATAAAACCATTATATAAATCTACATACAATGACTTTATTAAATCATCATACTTAATTCGTAATTATGTGTCAATTTAGAAATCCAGTAAAAATTTCATTTTATTTCTATTCTATGGATGGGAGGGAAGTGTTTTCTTCTGCACCAGTTATTCTAAGGCGACAATCAAATTAGGTTTGTAAAATATTGGTGAGGCTTTGACTGACCACATTCACCCGTAGGCTTTAAATTGTGCATTCTCAATGTGAAGTGTAATGAAATGTAATTTATCATTTGTTATTTTGTTTCCTTCCCAGTAAATTCCTAAATCCATTGTTTTGATTGCTTTTAATTATAGAACTATTTGATACTTTTTTAATATATTTCATTCTTAAATATTTTGTCTCTTTTATAATATATTTTCTTTTTTCTAAAACATTTAAAGCGTTTGATTTCCTGTTTCAAAACATTCAATACTGCATTCTTTTTATTTAATTACAATTATACAGGATGTTTTTATTTGAGATGTGTGTGTGATGTGGTAGTATACTTTAATATCAAGATAGACATTTGAGAAAACATTCACATTTTATCATTTTTTCTATAAATTCTATTATTTAATTATTTTCTATTTCTTTAATACATTATTTTATAAACTAATGTTTTAAAGACATATTTGAACATTGAAAGTGGGTAAAAAGAGTTTTGACTTCACTATGTAGAGTTTCACAATTACAGAGATATCTCAAGCTTTCAATACTTCCTTAGATTTTTTTTTTAGCTGATCCATATGGATACCTATTTTAATGGTGCAAAATACTGTTTTGAAACTTAAGTAAATATTAAATGTCGTTAAATATAATATATATATATATATATATATATATATATATATATATATATATATATGGGCCACATTATTTTTCAAAATCACAATTTTCCCTGAAAAATAAGTACACATTTCTCTTTGGTAGGTTATACCCACTTATTAGCTGATGTTTTTTAAAAAATACATATTTTTGATCAAACTAAGATTCGAGTAACAGGTTAGTATAAAAAATAACAACTATTCACACAAGAGAACTATTTTTTTGATTTAAGGAAAAATAGTTTTCTTAATCAGTTATAAATATTTTAAAACTAATTGTAACTTATCCTTTTAAAAAATTACCAATAGAAGTATTTTTCATTTCTTTAAACTAAAGTTAATTTATTTCTGGATAAAAAAGTATTCGGCTTTTTTTTTAAACACAAACTCTATAAATTGATATAGTACGCACACACATGAACAAAATATTCTATTTTTCTCTTAGAGGAAGAGAAGAAAGTATTAAAATAATAACCTGATTTTATACGATGGTACTGGGAAAGCAAATAAACTCTACAAAAAGTTGCGCAAAGAGATTTACTTTTAAATGAAAATTCTCAGCAAGTGATCAAAATTTCGATCACGAGTGTTGTTGCACTGCTGACATCAGCAGAGGAATGACAGGAGCATCCTCTCGAAGATTCTCGATATCGTGTTAATTTTGTCTTCGGCAAATACGATTCTCATCTAGATCTTTTAGTTGAGTTCTCAGGCGTCTCGTACATTAAAAATTTAAGAGTCCCTTCTCCAGAAAAGAATCCAGTGGCTTAATATCAAGAAGCCAAGTAAGTCCAAGCCATAGCTCTCCCCCGTCCAATCCATTGTGTGAGATATGCAGCATTCAAGAAATTAGAGGCCGTGCTGGAAATATGTGCTGGGGCTCCTTCGTGCATAAGCCACTTGTCTCTCTGTTTGGAGGCTGCAATGAACTGGGAAGCATTTGTTCCAAAAAGATACGGTGTGTCGCGTCATTCAAATAGTTTGGCCTGAAGAACCTACCAAATAATTATCAAGGATACCTACTCAAACATTCACAGAAAATTTCTGCTTCTGTTCACAAGGAATAGTGCAGTGAACAATCCTGTGAGAATTACCTGTTACTGCACATGCAAAAAATGTCTTTTCGGACATATGTTTCCGTAGTCGTGAAACAGCATTCATTCATAAAATCGTACGTTGTTAATTCGTTATCTCTAGCATCCACTACACAAAATATGCCCGGCTCAAGGATAATGATATGTGTGCAAAAAATATCCTTTTCGCATTTAGTACGAACGCTTGCGTTTCTCGTGTAAGATACACAACTGAATGAGAAACAGGCGTTTTTTTCGTATGCTATCACTCACTTATTTGTTAAAGGAGCTGCTTCAAATGTAGTCAAAATTCTCTTTTTTATTTCTGGCGCTCTTGCATTTGGCGACGTCCTGGTCTGCTGTATGAGATGGCAAACAATCTGATTTTTCTCAATCGTCCATCAATATTTGTAAAAGGTAGGATGACTTGGAATACGATGAGCTGGAAATCCCTGTTCCTACAATTTTTGTCCTTTGCTCCTATTCCTGTTTGCTTCATCGTACGAGGTGCTTATCACCCAATTCTACTAAGTGTACTGCCATATAGCATTCACAAAACATTTTGTGTGATATTATCAAGGTAATTCTTGATGTTGTGACGTTTTCATAAGAGATGATGTTAGTTAAATAAAGTTAGCTTTCTCCAGTACCAACCAAGACAAAATACTGCTTCGTTTCAGTAGAAATTTGCATATGATAAATTCTTGATAGTTTTAGGAGATGTACCACATAAGCAGATACAAAAAGACATCATTGGGGAGGATTATATTGCTTGAGATCTACTTTAAATAACAAAATGAAACATTGACAAGCACAAAGATGTTGAACATCCAATTTGCTTGACAGGAATAGAGCCCATCACCTCATGAGGCATCGGCAGAGAACGTGGGGTCCAAATAATCGACTGCTTATCCTTGTTCTAAGGAGAATATTTTATGTTGTCCTTCATATTCAAATATGAGTCATAAACTTTCACATTTATTCGCTTTTTCCTTCCGACTTAATACTTTTCTTTTATTACTTTTGCCCATAAGTCGACGCAGGAAAATTAAATTTGAATTCCGAGTATCGGAAACTCTTATTAAAATTTTCTATGTACAAACAATGCTTTCTCAATTTTAGTACATTCCTTTTTTTATAGATATTGATCCAAAATTATTCAATCTTAAGACAAATTAAACAATTTCAATGAAATAGTATCGATGATCAGATTTTGGCAAATGAGTATTTTAGTAGATAAAAACTTATGTAGCACACTCAGATATCCGCTTATAGACTATTTCGAAGTATATCCATAGAGAAAAGCTACAAGCATACGTTTCATAGGAGACCCAGAGGCTGTAAAATGTTTAACCATTCATATGGCAGATATATTTCTATCAATATATTGATATTAAATCGCGGGGAGCTAACTCCAAAAAGTCCGAAATTTTTTACTCTAAAGACTGTGGAGTTTTAAGCTAGTTTTTGCAAGATCTCTATTAACATAAGATAAATTTTGATTTACAGAAAGAATAGAAAATAAATATCATGGAAAGTAAAAAAAAATGTAATATGCTACCTAAGAAATTAAAAATATACAGAGTTATTGCATTTTTTAAATTTTTTTTATTTTGCTGATTTTATATTCTTAGTTTTTTCCTATTTTAGTCCTAAAATTTTTAAAAACATTATTTTCGTTAAAAAAATAATCACATTTTTTTTAAATGAATTATATTACTATGAATTATCTTGTCTCTAAATCTGACATTCGTCAATCCAGAATATTATGACTCAACAAAAGTAATTAATGAAATTAAATTATTAAATGACTCTACAAAAGTCATTAATAAAATTAAATTATCAAATGATTCTACAAAATTAATTTTTAAAATTTTCAAATACATTTAAAATTTTATAAAAATTGGATATAACAATAAAATTATTTCAATTATTATTAATTCAGCAATTAGAAATTTCGTAACATTATATATTGGATGTTGTTTTGCTTTGAATTGTAAGCAAATGTTTTGATATTGATAAATGATGATTAACACTTTACTTGAGTAAGATTGCATATAAATGAAATATATTAAAAGATGTAAGAGAAATGAGGTTATAAATAAATGTTTATATTCATACATTGTAAAAGTTAATTTAGCTTAAAAAATATTTCATTGCATTTTAGTTGACATTTGAAGTGGAATTCTCCCAAGGGTGAAACTTCTACTGATTTTATCTTGAAAAGATATTTATTAGTCACTTATAAATGTCATTTTAGAGTTCTTTTAATTGCTTCTGAATTTTTTCACCTGAGTTTAAATTTTGCAATTTATTTTAAATAATTATTAACTGAAAATTTCTATCTTTGTTATTTTGTTTTCTTAAGAAACTTAGTCTTAAAAATATATGAATCTTCAATAATATGTTTTTTAAAATTAATTATTTTAAGTAAATACTGGTATTTGATCTATCATTTGTGACGAACATTTTTATAGTTCAATTAACTTCAGGAAATCTTTACATGTTATTCAAAAATGTTCACACACAACTACTAATCCATGTTATTTAATAACTAAATATGCTATTTATATTAAAAACAAGAACTCAGTTTGCAAGAATATAATATATATATATATATATATATATATATATATATATATATATATATATATATATATATATATATATATATATATATATATAATATTCATCAATTTTTGTTTCATTATACATATTTTATACAATTTTGCTGAATTTAATTCTGGCTCAAGGCAGTACAAAACAATTGTGTTGGGATCGCTTGTTTAAAAAAATTCTTTAAATTTATTAATTTCTTCTGTTTGTAAGCCTTTTTAATCAGATTAATATTTAGTATATTAGATTCTCAGTGGTTATTTTTCATAGACGATGGCTAGTTAGACCAGGATCTATAGTTTAAACTAAATTCTAAACCATTACAAATTTTCAAGTCCGATTTGGGATACGAATTTACGAACTATTAAATTGAAGTCCAGAGTTCTAACCATTCAAATGCCAGTCCTCCCTTAATCACATTAAAGTACTATTCATGAAATTTTATTATTAATATTCAGGAAACACATAATTTTGTTTAATATTCAGGAAACCAAAATTCATTCGCAAAAGTTTTTACCATGATTGTAATAACGATGATAGTAAATGTACAAAAATCATAAGATTGTTATCAAATTGAACAGTTTCTGCAAACTCTGGTTAACTCAATGACAAGTTGATTCTGCAGAACTCTTCGATAAGATTTTAGAAATAATTAAATGTATTTGAAACAATTATTTGCTAACAATAGTATTCCAGTATTGAAGAAAGTGTATTTGATCCTTGTTACTACTAACCAAAGTTTGGTGATAACATTAATTATTTGCACTTAAACAAGCATAAGCTCCAAATTCTTACGATTTAATTCAAATTAATTTAATTGTAGGATTCATTTAATCAAAAATTTAATTGTAGAAGGTTAATCATTATCCTAATTATTTGACATTGGTTTTAGTTTTGGATTTTCGATAATAGCTATATAGTTGACCATATTATTGTTAAAATATTTTATTATATATGCTTTAATGAATCACTAAACAAAGAACTCTTATAGTTTGGGTGACGTGTATTTAGTCGACTGTTAGCTCTTACTAAGACTTAGACAAACTTTGCAATCCTTGTTTCATTTTCATTAATTTTGATTTCCAGATAATTTTGATAACATCAATCATAATCAGGATTCAAAATTTATGTTAATAGTCTTTAGGCAAAACAGGTAATGTAAGTAAAAATTACTTTCTTTCAACTTTCAAGATTATCTTCAAGTGGTTTTTATTTAATTTTGTACCACTGAAGGTAATTTTTATGTCGTACAAAATTAAATTGAAGTGTTTGAAATATTCAATACTATTTTTTGTATTTGAACTATTGAACTCTGACATTCCTCTGCATAATTTTATAATACATTAATGAAAAGAATAAATAACACAAATTTTCGTCTAAAATTCCCTGCAATATTAATGAATGCATATTAAGTTTTCTCTTGTTACAATGCCCTGTTGTAGATCGAGTCAATACTGTAGTCACTGATTAGGTTGACCTACAGTGAGTGTAAAAAGTATTCGTACAGTACGACAATTAATTTAAAAAGAGATCCTTTCATAAAAATTATAAACATAAATTCTATTTTAATTAATTAGAAATATACAATAGAACATATTTTCACTAGATTCATGTGAAATTTACATAAAAATAATTTTATACATGAATGAATATTTACAAAAGTAAAACAATCCAATAACTTGTGGGGTAAAAAGTATTCGTACATCAGGCATATATTGGCCAACACAATTATAATATTACAGCTAATAGCTTGTAGAATATCCTTTAGCTCGAATAACTGCCTTGAGTCTCTTTGGCATCGATTCCACTAATTTTGCAGTTATTTAGCTAGATATGGCGTCCCATTCTTGATTAAGAGCTGATTCCAAATCATTTTTATTATAAATATGTCTGGATCTAATATTTTTATTAAGAACGTTCCATAAATTCTCGATGGGGTTGAGGTCCGGTGATTCAGCAGGAAATTTCATGAACTTTGGGTTATTATATAGTATCCAGAGCCTTGTGTTTAGGGCTGTGTACTAGGGGTTGTTATCGTGCATGAAAACGTAATCACCATTCAAGCCCATTTTTGTTGCACTAGGTCCTAAATTATTGTTTAAAATGTCAATATAAAGTTGATGATTCATAATGCCTTTAATAAAGACTAATTTGCCTACTTCAGAAGCACTCATATACCCCTAAACAAGCAGAGTTCTACCCCATGTTTCACTGTTGGCACTAAATTCTTAGGATGTATTTCTGTATTACGCTTTCTCCGTACCATTCGTCTTCCATCCGATCCAAATATGTTGTATTTACTTTCGTCTGTAAAGATAATCTTTTTCCAGAAATCTGGACTTTCATAACGTATTGCTTGGCGAAAGACAATCACAGCTTCCGATTCTTCTCACTAACGAAGAATTTTCGTCTCGCAATATGGCCAGGGAATCCTTCATTTCTGTATGCATTTCAAACAGTACTTACAGAGACTGCTGTTCCCATGTTCTTCAGTTCTAATGTTAATGTAGGAGCACTTATTTTGGGATCCTTCTTTAATGAACGTACCAGAAACCGTCTGTCAGATGATGTCAATAGACATGTTCGCCCAGTACGAGAACTGTTTTGAACCTTTAAAGGGGCAGCTAACTTTTTTATGATTGACTGAACAGTTGAACGGGGTCTACCAACCCGATCAGAAATCTTGTTGTATGATTTACCATTTTAACGGAGCTTTAAAATCATAGTTCTCTTTTGGAAACACTTGTCTCTTTATTTTTACGACTCATTACAGAATTTCAAGTTTCTCACAACATTAAAATTTCCTCTGAAGAACCTTTTAAGTTACTTACAATATGACGTCAATTAACTACATCTTAATGACTAAGCCAATCACAAAATATAACTAAAAAATATTTGCATTTCTTTTAGTGTACGAATACTTTTTACACCACAAGATGTTGGATTGTTACAGCTTTGTAAATATTTATTCATTATAAAATTATTTTTGTGTAAATTTCACATGAAACAAGTGAAAATATATTCTATTATGCATTTATTATTAATTAAAATGGAATTTATGCTTATAATTTTCATGAACGGATCTCTTTTAAATCAAATGTCGTACTGTACGAATACTTTTTACACTCACTGTAACTATTTTAAAAAATCTTCAAGACCATCTGTTCTTCAAGGATTTTAAATATGGATTTAGTGATACTGGTTGATAAAATGTACTTTAAACCAATAAAACTATACAATTCTACTCAAAAAAGGAGTCAAATTGTGCTATGAACTTCTAATTATTCTTTAAAGCTGATTAAAGGGCACTTCTTGGCTGTTAACGGAAACCAGACCATAAAAAAGAAGATTTTAATTGATCATAAATAGTAGAATCGAGATGCAATATGGATTACTGAGAACAGCTTAGAAAACTTATTTAGTGAATTTCGGAGAATGAACGGAACTAATTTTCAGGCAGGATTGAAATAAGAAAATAACATAAAAATATCCGCCTTTTCTCAGAATTTGAATTCTGGTTAAGATAAGAAAGAAAAGAAAATCCTACTTACTATACCGCATGGGTGACACTCAAAAGAAAGTAACATTTTCTTTTTTTCACGTTTACATAGTTTTTATGAGAATACTGTGGTTTATACGAGCTAATCTAGAATACTAATAAAAGAATATAATCGATCTATATTTATATTTACAACAAGAAATGATGTATTGATCAATATTCATGCCTTTAATCCGTTATTTATGTTTACACCATGATGATCATAAATATAAATAAAAATAAAACCTCATCATTGAACTCATTCATAATTTGAGAATGTAAAATGGGTAATTCTCTGAGATTATGGGTAAAAAGAACTGATCTGACATGAGAAGTATTTCAAAACATTTCATCCTCCTATATCATCAATTGAGCAAAACGGGTTTTTCTTTCAGTAGATCTGTTTTATCCTAAGAAAAGAGGTACATTATGCCTTGCAACTGCGGGAGTAAGAAAATCTTTTATATATGGAAACTTATTGTGTTTACGTTATTGTATTACATTAAAAATTCCTAACCACTTTTTTCTTTGAAATGATTAACATTTCTGAGTTGATTAATCAAATATAGCAATCGTCAAATAAAAATTTTTGTTATTTATATCGTGCTTCTTTACAGTATTCAATTACAATATGACAGTAAATTTAAAAATACGATCACTTATGCAAATTAATCTTGACAGTGAAATTCCTCATTAAATTTTCAGGCAGAAGTTTTTTTTCTACAGTAGTTGTTATATTTTCTAATTCTAAAATTGTTGCATACTAATTTGTAAGATAACAAGTCTCTTTTTCATAGGTTAAACACCAAAAATATAACCTACTACGTAATAAATCATATTTGTTTAAAATATGTTCCCCCTATAAACCATCAAAAACAAGCATTTGTAAAGTTAATCTTTACTCAAATTCTACAAATATTTCCTACCTTTGTAATAACCTTAGTATGCAGGTCTCAGTATCGAGATTTATCTAAACATTAATTTTTATCCATAATGTAATTAATACGGTAAATAAAAATTAAATTTATAAGTTTAAAATACGGTTAAGTTTAAAATATAAGTTACTTTTTAAATATATTTAACAAACGTAATGTTTAACTATCAACCATAATTAAATCTCCAATAAAATATCAATCATAAATTTAGTCTTGCTTAACCACTTTCATGCAAAAGTACACTTGACTTTGTATGTTTAAAATTCTTAAGACAAGTTAGTAAGTATAAATCTTCGTATAAGCTATGTTTATTTGCTGTACTTCAATAGGTATCTAGTTTCTCAATAGTTTCAATTCAAACGGTTTTGATTAAGTAAAGCTAATCTAAAGTATGTTTAATATGTTTGAGAAAATTGTTTCGATTCATATATCGTAACTTGTTTGTATGCTTATGCTTAGCAATAAGTAAATTTTAAAACTTATAAATGTTGCCTTTTATGTAGCTTAATTAGAACTGTAAAAATAAATCTTAATTTTGTCTGCTTTTATTTTCCAATAGGCAAACTTAATTCTCATATTTTTAGTACTACTTTGGGAAATTTATCTTAAAATATGGCATCTTGGATAAAACTCTTAAGTTGTGAACGTAGAGTGGTCCAGGAACCTCTAAACATCCAAAACGTTATAAGGGCCAAGAAGCAAATTTTTCAGACATCAAAATTATTTATTTCATTAAATTAACTTTTTCAAATGAATGAATTTGGTTTATTAAGACTTGATTTACAAACTAAAAATGTTAATTCAATTTTGCCTATACGGACACGTTTAATGTTAATTATCCTGAATTTCAGTTCATCACAACTTAAGACATTTGTAGTTGAAATAGTAAATATTGTCGTTTATGTTAAATAAAAATTAACTTATTGAAGTCGAGGTTTAATCTTTGTTAGACCATTAATAAAGCTTTAATCATATGTGGGTGTTTTCTGAGTATGTTCTCTCTCTGGGTAGATAACTTGGCTAAAAAGATAACCAACGAGCTGATGGCACACTTTGAAATTCAGTTTTCAGTTGAACTGATCGTGGGTTTAATTTCCACGTTAGGCCTGAAAGATTTTGAGTTCACGTAAAACTAAAATTATTACTATTTTATATTACTATTTATAGGTTGAATTGGCTAAATGTAAACGACAGCCTATCGACACGACCAAGTAACCAAACCTTTACTGATCCAGCCATAGCAAACAAAGGTGAAACTGCTTTTACATATAGCACTTTCTAAAAGACTTATCAAAACTTTCTTTTAAGAATCGAGTGTTTTTTATTGAGTTGTGAAGCAAACACGATCAAATAGCGTTTTGAAAAAATAAAACTTCTATATGAAAATCTTACTCTAAAGTTAAATTTTAAAAAACTTATGTTCATTCCTTTATGAATAAGATGTGGGCTCTCAAACAGTAAACTTTAAGATGTCTAAACATTTTTTAATATTTTAACTCTGACCAAAATTCATACTCAATGCACTGAAAAGTCACTACACAAGCTTCCGAATATTCTCTCTCAACTAGTATCAAGAAAACTCGGATGCACAAATAACCAAGAGATGCGAGTTTGTATGTTCTTCCCATAAGATTTACTAAAATAGCCTTTTTTGGGGGACTTGTAACCAAAGAATGTTTCCATGAATTTTCTTGAATGCATTTAACTTTAGACTTCTGCAATTCAATGATTTTTCTTAAGGCAATTGTCTAGTTTTTGGCAACTACGATTGGGCGTATTCATCTCCTATACTATTAAATCCATCCAAACAATCCTAATTGTGAACTTGGATTTCCTGAAAGTTTTCGTCTATTTGTTTAGAAATTTCCTAAGTAATAGTTCTTAAAATCAATCTGATATAATATTTACTATACCATAAACATTTTGTTGTTACGGAAAGAGCATAATGTCTTAAATATTTGTAAGTTAAATATAACCAAAACTTTAAGTTCGTAATTTTTGGATATTCCATAAATTTTGTAACTAGGTGACTTTGATACTTTTTAAACAGAAAAATTCTTGCTTATAAGAACTAATTTCTCCAGTCACTGTATCATAAATAGTAATTAAGATGTTAATAATTTTAAAATTTTCAAAGTCTGTTTTTGTGAAGTGTTTTTCTATTTACATTATGGAGTGCATCAGAAAAATAGGCTTCCGATTGCTTCAGTAATTTTAGATTTTCTCACTCTAAGAAATCCAAAGTTAACTTAGTCTTAAGGTTAAACAAAATAATCTTTCAAATTTTTTAAACACTTATTTAAATTGTAAAACTGCATTTTTCCTTCATTTTTAGATCTTGAATGCCCTTGTGGAATACCCTGCTTTTGCGATGAATCACAATGCTTTTGCCATGAATGTAGATTAGACACTAACAAAAATTGCAAGATATGCAACAAACCCTTCCATCATGACCAATTTACTCTAGCAGACGGTACAAGTTATGATTATTGTAAGTGCTTCACATTCAATCCTTCTATTACAGCAAAGTGCGAAAACGTGGTGATAGAAACCAATGCTTCTGATTTGCCACAAGAAATTCTTAACACAAGCTCTCCAAGAAAAAGAAATGTACAAGCAATGGGATACTATTTTGAGGAAATTGATGATAAACTCCACGAACTTAAAAGTGACTTAAGCAATCTAGCTAAATCAGTTCTTTCCATATCAGACGAAACAGTATTGGACGAAACTTTATCGTCAGAACTACTCAGAATTGCTGCGAAACTGGAAAAATTTACTTTATATGTCGAAGAAACGTCTACTAGAACAAGAGGACGTATAAAGGAATTTGAAGCCTTCAAAGTGGTGGAATCTCAAATTGATGAAATACAAAAAGGTTTTCACCAGTTAAATGAAATGTGCAAACAAGCATTAAAAAAACGAAATATTCAACTATAATTTTCCAAAAGAAATCTTGCTCTAGTTCCTAAATGAGAAAATTCATGAACTTATTTGTACAAAGGAATCGATTACATTACATAATTCATTGAAAATTGCTTACATTACCTATAAACTAGAGTTCGCGAAAATTTATTCATTTTCATCAAATTTCATTTATAATCCAAAAAGTTGATCACAGCTCATCTGGAAAAAGCATTTTAAACTCACAATACTTTAATTCCATTTATTTAAAAATTTTTAAATTTTACTTGCAAAACTTATCTAAATTTTAGACTTTGAAAGTATTTGATTATAGTAAAATTTTAAGTTTAAAATGCTTATTTTTATCTGATGTGAAAATTAGTCTCAGTTGATGTTAATAAATGTTACAGATAAGTGTTTTTGACTTAATTCCAGTTAATTATAAGCACATCATTATTGAAAAACAAACTGAATGTCTTCATTTTTTTACATGTTTTTTAAAAAAATAACAGAATTGAGTACTTTTACGCAAAATAACTTTTGTTTAAGGCTTTTACTGAAATTTGGCTAGTTTCTGAATCACTATTTTAAACTAATACTGAACTTTAATACGCATTATAACTATGTACGCAATTAAAAATTCAACTAGTTCGCAAAATTTAAATGTGACGTAAGATTTACATTTCACTATCATTTATAATTAGATTTCGCAATATTGAAACGAAAAATTATGTCTAGTATTGTTATAATTATAAATCTAATGTCTAGTATTGTAAAATACTTATCAATAAGGTCATTTTTGCAGAAATCTTGCTGTTTAAATGTTTTTTGATTTACCTTATGTGCTCTTTAATACAAGCTAACAGTTCATGGCTATTCCTAGGATAAATCTTACCTTGGTTTGGTATTTTGAAGTAGTTAAGAATCCCCTTTAAAAAAACTGAGTTCTCGGCTAATTAGTGCTGTGAAGAAGGCAAAAAAAATTACCGTTGAATGAAAAGCCAAACCAACACAAACTTTTCTAATACCCGCCTGCTAGAAAATCTGGCACAGCAAGAGATCGAAACGGTAACAATTCATGTGGGGCTCCCAGAGAGTGCCATCATCACTCGAAAGTAATTAGATCTATATTTAGATTCAGAAACAAAGCAAGACTCAACTTAAGACATACTAGAGGTAACATTTTACGAAGAGGACATTGTGACCAAAACATAAGCCTCATCACTTAACATGAAATAATTCCATTTAAAACTTGATCATTCCTCGGATGAGGCTTAACTTGAAATCTAAAACATATTTAAGTATTTGTAACGAGTGTACATAAGTATAGCAAAAGTGAACTCGTTCATATTAATACACGAGTAACTTAGTTTTTTAATTATATTACGCAAAATTTAACATAGGAATGAAGCTTTTTATCAGTGAGAATTTTTATGCTTAAAGTCCCTTAAACCGTAATTTAAATAAAAAAAACTGGACTGTCACTGAAATATTTAAGATGCGAGTAAACTAGATAGGAAGAAAAATATGCAAAAATGAAAGCTATAGTTCATTTTGAATTGTAATTTAGCGCAAAATGAGACCAGAAAAATGCAATTGATGTGCGAAAGTTATCATGGTATAGTTTTGAAAGATTTTAAATAAAGGGTTATATCTCTTTCGCAGAGCTATAATTGGTATTTGAAAGAAGGGGTTCATTTCTTGCTATATGTATTCCCAAAGGTCACAATTTTGTTCGGGAACCCACAGGAAATAACTTGGCTGTAATCCATTATGCTTAAAATTGGAAAACTGTTTATCGGTGACAACTGGTACATTTACCGAATGATTAATGACATTACGATTAAATTTAACATTAAATCCCTTGTCATACATAAAATTCATGAAAAACTTGCAACTATATTTCTCAATTAAATTTATCGCCAAAAAAGTGTTTCGTAATGAGTTGACAGACAGTTAAATTATTTAAAGACTGTGAAAATCTTATTTCTCTAAGCGAAATTGATATTCAAACTCAAATATCGTTTTTTGATCCTAAAAGAGGCACGCACGTGTCTCCCACGCAAACAATTGCGGGGGGGGGGGTAAACGTACATTAAAAAATGTATGCAGAGTTTTCTTCTGAAGTCAAGAAAGAAAATACAGTCACATACAACTTGTTACAAAGAGTCTTCCAGAACTTACTTGAAGCGAGCTGGCAGCCGAATGGTTAGCGCTCTTACAGCTTGGGCGTTCAACAGTTTGGGGGTTCGAATCCTGTCTTCGGCATGGATGTTTTTAGTGGTTCGGAATCCACTTTAAGCCGTAGGTCCCGGTCTAATTAGCCCTTGTGTGCAAAAAATGACCGTTGAGCGACAAACTAAAACATGAAATTTCAGTGCCTCCAAATTAAACTTAAAAATTGTTTATCATTATATTTTTTAGAATTTCTCAGCAGATATAATTAACAGCATATTTTGTAATTTAGTCTGAGTTAAAATTACAAATTATTACATTTTCAGAATTTTAAAACCCTTTATGATTATACAATGGCTGGCATTTTAGTTTCCTATTCGTTGTTTAGTTATACCAATCGTGTAAAAATTTTGTATGTATGATGAATATTGAACTACTCTAAGGCATATTTAAATAATTATTTTTGTGTGTCAACAAAGCATTTTATTCTATATCATTGGAAACAGCTCATTTTATTGCTGTAGTCTAGTAGATACATAATGGCAATAAATTTTGGAGCTTTATGTAGTGCACATCTCTCTCTCTCTGACTGATGGTAGAAATTTTCACTGATTGATGCAATTCGTTGGAGTATCTTGAAAGTAACTGAACCGTCAAATTTAGAAGCAAGGACCTAGCAAAATTTTCCCACAAGAATTGACCTCCACCTGAGATCATGACCTATTTAATGTGCCCTAACCACCTTTAGTGAATACAACGGATCTTCTATTATATCGAACTCACTACGTTCTGATGGTGAGAATCATGCCTTTCCCAACAAGACCACTAAGGTATCTTTTATAACCGTAATGTGTGAGATCATATAATGCTTAATTTGAAATGTGAAATTACTGTTTTGATTCAACATTTTAAATCTGAATTTAAAACTTTACCAAGCAAGTATAATATAGCACAGGAAAAGGCTATATTATACTTGCTTATAACTCCTATAAGGTTTTGATGTGTATAATAACATACATTTCCAAACAATTACCAATACACCAGGTGACATTTGCAGAAGAGTAAATTTTAACAGTGGAATTATACAAAAATACGAATCAGCTAATATTAAAAAAAATATCTGCCAAGAATGTTTCGTGTTATTTTTTATTCTCGTAAATGAAAAAAATGTGTTGGTACGATGTTATTTTACATTTGCAATTTTTTTACATTTATTTGCTATATTTTCAATTTTTTTTTACATTTATTTACTACATTTGTAATTTTTTTTTTTTGGCATTTGAATACAATAGAATATTTAACGATGTCTAAAATATATTTCAAGAGATATTTAGCAATTATTTTAGTAATCTTACTTTACATTCAGTTGATCGTACCACCCATCTGCAAACAACCCCTTGAAATTTTGAGACATGTTTGAGTTAGAAAACTGAAATCCGAATAAATATGCTCCTCTTCAAACATGTACGCCACAGAAGCGGATGACACCAGACCATGCTTTTTCTACATACATTCGCCTTTTTTTAAGCAAACAGTGAGAATTTACCGCAGTGAGAATTAAACCTGTTACTTTACAGTCACGAGAAAGAGTTCTTTAATAACTGAGTTACCACAACTTATTTAAATGATATTGTCTGAATGCTTCTAAAATAAAGCAGAATGTGAATTGAAGTAAATTAAGTGTCTTTAAATTACCTGAAACTCTGTTAGTGTTGGAAATTTTATTTTCCCTATTTGACTTTGGAAATCTTTTTCTGGCTTCCAAATATAGAACAGGATGCCTTGTAGCTGCGGAAGTAAGAAAATTTTTATTTAATTGAAAAAATATTATAGACTATATATAGAGGAAAATCAAATATATTTGTTGTTTGCTTATTTTCTGCTTTGAAACGCTTTGCGACGATTACTTTAGGCTATCTTCAGTACATATTAATATGTCAAATTTTATTTGTAATTAATTCACTAGTAAAATTTAAATGTTGCTTAACATAATGAAGAGCTAAATTTGAACAGTAAAAAAAATGTAATATTTAGCGTGCTCATAACTATTAAAATTTTATATTAACTTTGTTAGAATATTACATCACAGCTTCTATAAAAAGTAATTTCTCCAGTAAATGGTATTTTAAATTAAAAAAAATGTTATTAAAATCTTTCAAATGAGCTCATATTCATCAATTTATATGAACTTTTATCAAACAACAAATTTTGATTTATGTGTAGAAATAATTACTATTCTGTTCTAATAGTTCAGATTTTGAATTATTATTTAATATTTACTATCAAAGAACTCAGATTTTGAATTATTTGATTTATGGACCATAAATACCATATAATTCAAATATGCCAGCTTTGCTCTAGAAAAAAAATTGCATGCTTCAATTCTGATTTGAGTGAAATTTTTTTTTAAAAATCTAGACAATTATAAAAAAATCTTCAGTCCCAGAATCTTGCTGAGTATATTCACTATTGAATATAAATTCCTTTCTGGACAATTACTCTAAACTGCGTGTTTTTTTCAAATCAGTATCTATTACTTATTATAATATTCGTAGATTTTTAATTTGCAATATAAAAGTATCTTAGTCTTTTCCAGCATCCTGAATGCCTAGTGTCGGATTTTCCTCAGAATAAATCTGCCTTCTCATTAGTAATTGTAATGCATTTAAAACTTCTGGACAGGGAATAATATAGTATACATTGAATGAACACAAAAATAAATTTTCTGAATACTTAATCAGAAGTAAATTTCCGTGATGGCAACCGAATGGTTAGCGTTCTGGCCCTCAGTTCAACAGTTCGTGTGATCGAATCCTACTTCAGATTTGGATGTTAGGGGTTCAGAATCCTTTTAAAACTACAGGCCCTAGTCTAATTAACCCTCATATACAAAAATGACCGTTGAGAGTGCCCAAAAACTAAACCAGAAGTAAATGTAACATTCATTCACATTTACATGTTTATCATTTTTTAATCTTGAATAAATAATCATTACAATGATAATCAAAGATTTTAAACGTAGATATATTCTTTTAGAAAATGATAAAATATTTATATTCGGTTCTAACTGGCCTCGGTTCCAGAAAAAGCAGTTGATAAATCACTTATGCTAAATAAAATAGTCAGCTATTTAGTGATTATCAACAGTCAACCCATTTCAAATTTGCATGCATAGAATATTTAATATCATGATAAGTTACATATGTAACTATAAAAGAATTTGTTATTGAAATTCCTGAGCTTAAACAAGAATTAAAATATGCTTACACTTACATATTTAAATCGCGCATGTTTACTTAAATCAAAAATGTGTGCTAGAAATTTCTGAATTTAAGTATGTATAGAATTTTTCATGTCAAATAATAAAATTGAAACAATATGGCATTTCAAACTGTTGAAAGGCTGGTAATGTGAATTGATAAATCGTTTTTTGACTGAATGGTAGTAGGTCAGTTCTTCTCTTGTAAAGTGCCAATCATTTGATCATGTTTAACAACACAAGCTAAAGAAAATATGGTGCCTATTTCGACCTAAATCTCAATAAATTTGAATGATACTTAAATTCTACGAAAATATGAGACTTAATTTTGTAACTTTAAAAATTTTTATTTTGTTTACCCCTAAAGTTTAATTTATTTACATGTATTCAATTCACAATTTTAAAATTCGTAAAACAGATTATAAAAGTTAAATTTGCATTGGCTTACGAGTAATTTGAATTTAAGATTAATAAACTGCTTTCATGTTGAAATGTAAATAAAATGTTTGTTAAATTATGATACTGTAAATATAAGCATACAATACGAAGCATGCTGCTGTGGTAAAATATTTCTGTTCAAATTTTAAAACATTTCTTTCGATGAACTGCACAAACGAGACTTAGTTCAAGTAAGACTAATTTGGGATTTTTATTGATGGTGAAACTCTCCATTCAAATCTCTCATATAATTGAGACATTTGAGTTTTTAATATTTAAGTTTAATTTTTCTGGTTTTCGTAATTTTGTCTTAATATTTTTGTTTTTCTGAGTCTTCTCGACATTCTCTATTAGTTTTATCCAATGGTTTATTCAAGAACTTAATTTTATCAGAGATTATTTGATCTTCGGCAATCCCATCTCGAGGATCTTGATCCAGTAAAATCAAATCTAATTTTAGTCATTAAAAAACATCCGTTTGTAGTTTTGAGAAATTATTAAATAGCAATAATCGCATCTTCAAACTTGTGCAGTATTCCCTCATTTTGAAATATTAATGCAAAGCAATCTTTCAATTGATTTCTGTGATGTAGAGGTCTACACAATTACTTTTTCGTTTGTCTTTCGTGTATAGAAGACAATATATCTTAAATTAACAGGAGTCAGACTTCAATAACTTGATTTTAAAATCACGTTTTAAACAGCATCGACAAATTTACCAATCATATGAACCAGTTTTTATAGATGATTCAAAATTTTTAAATACTGTGGTATATATACGTATGCATATTTTATTAAAGATTTCAACTATAAATGCCACTCTTCCCTTATTCTCTTCTGTAGTTACAGCTGTTAATTAGGTACTCAAATACATTGATATAAAGGAAATTCAAAAATCCATTTATGCATAGATGGAGTCTTTACATCTCTACCAAATCCAACAACTGATACTATATTAAAGAAATTTAAAATATTCGTAGAAGGTTATCTTCAGATGGAACTCCTATTTTTCTCATGTATTCCATCACATGTTAGAACTAGTGGAAATGAATTGCTAGACAAAACTACAAAATCAGTTTCAGAATTCCTGAAATGATTTATTTAAGCTGACATGAAATCTGCGTTCAATCATTTGTATTTCTGAATCCGGCATGTAAAATGGAATCAGGAAACCAGTAATATGCTCCAGAACATTAAACAATCTATCATTTAACAGAAGTTGAGATGTTTTATCAACGGTACTTAATTGAACGTATACACTCTTAAATATTTTCTCCCTGCAGAATCCCTCCCAGAATGTAATCATTGTAGTGAGAAACTGAGTGAGACACATTTTGATTGACAGTATTGCTTTTAATGGATATCGACAGGTAGTTTAATTCAAGTAACATAAATTTAGGATTTTTACTGGCTGAAATTCCCCATTGATTTCACTTCACTCATGTAAAAAAATATTGGAGTTTTCAATAATATTTAGCTGTCTCATTCTTTTGTCTTTCATAAATTTGTTTTAATATCTTTATTCTCCTGAGTCATCTTAACATTCTCAATTAATCGTTATCCAATGATTTACTCATGTAGTTAATTTTATCAAAAGTAACTTCGTATTCGGCTCAGCTTATTCCATCTGTGGATCTTAAGCAGCAAAGTTAAATCAAGTTATAAATTGCGCAAAATCATTCTTCTATTGACAATATTATCTATCTTCAACTAAATGAATTTCGCATCTTTTCAAAAGGTATTTTTAAAAACTTTTATTGGATGATACTTTTAAGCTCACTTTGAAAAATTCAAGAAGCTGCTTGATTCAGGAAATTTTTAAATTGACTTTAAATATGTCAGTTTTAGTAATGATAAGAGATACTTTAAAATAAATTTTTTGTAAATTTCCATGACTTATTTTTCAGAAGTCTCTTGCTCTGGTGGAGAATCATGTATGTCCAGCTGTAACGACTGTGGAATAGTTATTCCTAGCACTAAGACATTTTGTCAAGAGCAAATGACTTTGGAAAAAAGTAAGAATATAGAATTCTCCACCTTAACAAAGAAATCAGAAAATGATGAAAAGAGTGATAGTCAAACGATAGTCGAAAATATAAAACCAGATATTTCAACGAATTTCGTACAAAACACTAATAATAAAGGTCAAGCAATGGAAAGTGTTTCTGTAGCTGAAAATGTAGACGAGATCAAGGAATCTAAACTTGAAAATCAGTTTCTTCCACAAGTAGAAAAAAATGAAACAACTCTTGGAACTCAGAAAACAATTGGCAGCGCAGATTTAGTTGATACTGCTTCAAAGTATGATGATAAAATAAAAGGTAAGACAAGAGTTAAAAGTCAAATAAGCCCAGTTATTCTAGAAATAATTGGAGAGCTAGATACGGACTTAGATATAGAAGAACTTGAGGCTGCAAGCAAGTGTGGACTGATGGATGGTTGGAATAGAGTTCCCAATCAAGAAATCTTCACAGATTCCAAACTGTGCTTCAGTAGGCATGAAATTAATGAAGAAATAAAGAGAGTGCATAAAAAAGTTTGGCATGCAGTCTTAAAACTTAAGAGAATAAAAAATCAGTTGGAAGAACACAATAAAGATATTGAGGAATTTAAAGAAGAGAAGCAAAAAATAATTACTAAAATCTGTTTTCTTTCACTATCAAAACATGAAGAGACCAATTATAAGGAAATGCTTAACAAATTAAAAAAATATTCCAGCACAATTCAAAGTTTGCTAAACATTATCTACAAGTTTACAAATAAAACTGATACACTAAAAAGTAATGTTGATTGGATAGTAAATATACTAAGCAGATTGACTAGTAAAATGCCTAAAATAACTGCTCAGTTTCAGCGACTTTCAATTGACAATCAAAGTGTGAATACGAAATCTAAGATATATTCTCAGTTTTCAGAAATAGACAAACGTAATACGCCTCGCAAAATGTTAAAAATCTTAGAAAAAATGCAAAATAACCTTATATATTTTAAAGATTTCTTAATCAAATCCAAGAAAGAACTTGCGAAATATAATCGGGGTTTGTCAAAAGTTAAAGATTTATATTCAAAAAAATGTCAATAGCTATGAAAAAATGAGCACTGTTTACACTACAAAGAATTTAATTTCTGACAGTTGTTTTTACAGTAAATTATTTAATGTATTTAATTTTTCTCAAAAATTTTAACGAATTTAAATTTTTTTAACTATGAAGTGGTTGTTTCATTCCAGTTGAGATTATGGCTACATCACTTTATTATTATTCTCATTGGCTTAAAATATACATGACGTAAGATAACGTTTCATGTACGTCACATATCGAATTGAGACAGCGTGGTAAAATCCTAGCATACGCAATGTGTTTGGCATGGTTTTCAAAAATATCGCCAATAGCGAAATTCCTGCGATTTATAACCATCAGCATACGCGAGCCTTTCATAACTAAAAAAATTGATTCTCAAAATGGCAATACATAAACATACAATCCTATTCTTAATTTCGCCAAATCCATATCGTTACGGATACTAGGATTAAGCCAAGGTGTAATTCACCATCTAATGTCTAAGAATACAACATAAGAGCAGAAAAAGCAAATTGAAAGAGACATGACAAAATATCCCTTTCACGGTTAGTTTTAATCGGCAAGGATGATTTAATTTTATTAAATTTCATTAATTCTAAATTAATAATTGCAATATTTGTAAACAATATCTTTTTAATCTTAAGACTATTGCCTTGCTTAAGCCAACATTTTTTATAAATATTTCTCTAAGATATTTTTCATTTTTATAAATACATTCTCATTTTTTATAAATATATCTCATAGTTAAACTTTGAAGTTTCTACTATGGATTCACATATCCTATTTTACGATAAGCGTGATAAAATATTAATTTAAATCTATTTTATTTAACTGTACAATGTCTGATAAAAAAATTTCTTGATGAATGATTGACATAAGTTTCTATAAAAAATTAATAAAATGAATGAATTTATGAAAATTATATGTGTAAAATTTCTTTACTTATTTGGAATTTAAAATGTCAAAGTTTTAAATTTTAAGAATTTGTGATATTTTCAATAAATTTTCTTAAAATATTTAAAGTCTCCGAAAATACATATTGTATAATTTATTTCTTAAATTAATAATAATTGCATTAAAATGTAAAAATAAATTTATATTTCGTTGAAATATTTTCTTAGGATTAATAAGAATTTTGTAAATAATTAAAATAATTCCATTGTAGTATATTTTGATGGTTTTCTTTGGAAAACAAAGTAAAACTGAGAAAATTTGTATTATTTCGATTTTTTAACCTGATGAATTTATACTACGTAGTTCTGACTTTTAAAGTTTAAAACTTTTGTAATTTTTTATGGTGATTCAATATGAACAAATGCAGGTCATATAATTATTTTTTCATATGTTCTAACCTACTTAAATTCTAAAAATAATTCACAAATCTTATAAATAAAGTAGTAAAAATTAATATTTATAAACGTTATCAAATATTTACATTAAGATGAATAGAATGACCATTGAATTTTTTGAAAGTACTGGGTGAAATCTTAGAATTTTTCTTGTTCTAAGCTAAAACAGAGAATACCAAATTTAATATATACAAACAAAACAATTAAGACATAAAAGTTTGGGAATCTTGTACATTAGAAACTGACTTGGGGAAATATTCCAATTAATTTGTTGAATTCAATAGTTTTTTTTAAATTTAAATTCCAGATTTAAAATTAGAAGTATTAAACTTTACGTTTAAAAATAGAATTAAAGATTAATAAATTTAAAAGAGTCTGGACCATGTATCTTTTCATTGTTTCGAAGCAAAATTATTCTAAAGTTTTTTCTGTATATTCAAATGTTCCATTCTTGTCTAAAAATGGAATATAAAGCATAAGAGAACTGATTTTAGCTGATTTGATGACAACTGAGGAAAATTTTGGCAATTGAAATAGCTAAAATATATGTTTGTTTTGTTTTTTGTTTCTTATCCTCACTGTCTGACGGAGTCAGACAAGATTCACGAGCCCGTTGACTCAGAGGATTGCTAAAGAGATTCTGCTTAGAGAGACCCATGCAATCCAAAAGGTAAAATATATACAAGTTATTTCTATTAAGAGTAGCTAAATAAGTATATAATTCACTTTGTCACAAATTTCGTAATTAGATAAAATTTATTATCGTCCATTAGAAATCAAAGACCGCAATTTACATTTATACGTCAAGTAATGAGATTCCATTTCAATATTTTTTATAATATCTCAATATTTTACTATAGTCAGACACGCACACATTATATATATACTCTATATAAGTGTATATGTAGATTTGAATGATAAAAATATATCAGCATAACGTAATCGGCATTTTCTATATATATATATATATATATATATATATATATATATATATATATATCTTACGTTAATATATTAATAGTTAAGAGAGAGAGACATATATATATATATATATATATATATATATATATATATATATATATATATATATGGAGAAGGCCGAGCTGGCAGCCGAATGGTTAGCGCTCTTGCCTTCGGTTCAAGAGTTCGTGGGTTCGAATCCCACCTTGGGCATGGATGTTTGTAGTGGTTTGGAATCCACTTTAAGCCGTAAGTCCCGGTCTAATTAGCCATCGTGTGCAAAAAATGACCGTTGAGCGACAAACATGTGGAGAAGACTCTTACGCAGCCCCGATTTGACTTACAGTTAAAAATATTGGTGCCATATTGGCCTAGCGGTATGTATTATTTGAAACAAGAACTGTAAGTTGGACCTTTGTTTTCTGCATGCCCCTTCACTCGCAAAGTGCTTGAGATTCCGGGAGTTTTTTTTTTTTTTTTTTTTTTTTTTTTTTTCGATATGAAAATTTTGTCTATGGTTAAAAAATTTCCGAAAGCAAGGCAGAGTAGAAACTGAACTAGTCTTGCAAGAATAATGTACTTGCGCAGTGTAGCAAGAGTTTTCGGTTGCTTGTCTAATAAACTGTTTCAAAAATAAAAGCGCTTGATTTATTTGTAAAGAATTTTAATTCTTGTAATCAATGTTTAATAGAGGGACATTCTTTAACATGACAGCAGTTTTTCCTTGTGTACTAACTAATTATATAAAAAAAATTGAAGTATTGTGTGTGTATTTTCTTGATAATACTAAACAATCATCTATATCAATGAGTACGTAGTTGCTTTTGGGTTTTAATTATTTATGCTAAATTTTAATGCTTCAGTGGCTCTTAGAGAATTTGGTCTAAAGTGAGGGTAAAATTAAATTTTAATATCAGTGATCTGATTCTAACTTGATCTCTTAACATTTTTGAGAAATATTTTCTAAATTTTCAAATGTGAGGATATCTTGATGAATATCTGAAATGTGTGTTTGAAGTATTAGAGACTCCTGTGATTAATTGTGGTTCCTTGTATTAACTGTATTGGAGCTGTGTAATTTATTTCTAAAGCTGGAATTTTTCTTGTATTTAGTTGAGTTTGCTACGAATAAGTCTTGTGATCTTTAAGCGATTTTTTATCAACTCACAACCAACACGAACCACAAAACACTGTTCAACTGGTGTCAGACGTTGGACGGAAGTGTTGTTGCAGCGTATTACGGGAAAATGGATGGGGATACAATGAAAAATTTTCTCGAAAAATTGTGGATGAGCAGATGACTGAGATGACAGCTGGACCGGAAGATATGCAAGCTGGATGAAAAGAGATGAGATGCGGGCAAGAGGAACTTAAAAAAGAGATAAATGTTAAAGAAGAATTCTCCAATATCATTCAGGAGAAGAGAAATCCAATGAAAGCTAAGGTAATTTCAGTTGAAACTGATGTTTTCAAGATAAAAGAAAGTCTAGTCACGAAAATTCCAGAAAATATTTGAAATGTGAAAAAATACTATGAACCCTAAAATATACCACGCTATAATATTTTGGGGTGGTTCCTCAAGTTAAATTTTAGGATCCTCATACCTAAAAAATATATTTAAATTCCCGATCGATATTGAAGGTGATAGCGAAACTAATAAAAAAAATTAAAAGAAGCTCGTGACTGAAAATAAAGTTTGCCTATCCTTTTTTTTTTTTTTTCTTTTTTGGACTGTTTCTAGTTTTTTCCATTGATAACTACTGAAATCTTCGTATTTTATGAGAAAATGACATGGAATGGTCATGTTATTTATATACTTAGCAAATAAAATTTTGTGGTCTTTGCTACTTTATATTTGTTAACAGGCTTCTAGACTTTATAAGAGCTATATATTAAAATATGAAAACACTTGAATCATTTTCCTTAAACTACACATTTTTTACAATATGTGGCATAATTATGAGAGCATCCAAAATATCATTTATTTTAAATTAAAGCTTAAAATGTAAAAATATTGATTTAGTTTCACACATAATATATTGTAATCCCGGTGTCAAATATACACGAGGCCTCTTATTTTTGCCATTCAAAATTCTTTAATATTTCTTAAAACTATATTAATTGTAAATTTGAATTACAAGAAAAGCTCAAACAATAAAAATTTAATTCTTTTTAATGGAGGAAACTATGATGTCGTATGGAAAAGAATTACCTTAGCAAGAAGTTTAAAAAATTTGAAAGACGAAACAAAAGATCTTTAAGCTTTCTTAAACTGCTGCTCATAGTGCTTAAAGATATTTTTGTAAATTAAGAGATTTGGAAGAAAGTAAATTGGCAGGTAAAAGTAATATACAAATAACAAATTTCTCATGATTGTAACTAAGTAGAGCTTGTACTTAATTGTAAAATAACATCAAATTTAAAATCATATCGCATATATAATCTGACTCGTTTGAATATCAAATTCAAAAGTTGCCTTTTGGAAAAAGAAAACCAAGACTAAACATCATAAAGATGGATGAATGCAGCTAAAAAAGTCAGGGCATGGCAAAAATTATTTTCTACATAATTCCAGGTCATGAAAGATTATTGTATCTAAACATGACCTGAAATGATGTATTAGATGACTTTTTGAGTTATATATATTATTGATGTAATATGGCTCAAATAATAATATGGTAACTACTGGCATGATTTACGAGCATAAGGTCGAGATTTACTCAGTAGATTGTTCAGAGTGGTTGTAGCGATAGGAGTTTCACTGGTACATAGCTTCTGCATAGCACAGGAAACGTAAACTCCTATGAATTCCAAGGAAAATTGAACCACTTGTCTCCAACCACTATCTTACCTACATTTTAAGGGCTCAATCTGGAAACTTCAGCTAGATTGTGCTCCATGCCATGTATTAAAATCAACTAAAAATTGATTTCAGAGGGGAATTAAAGTCAAACTGCCTAATGTATAGTCTAGACTTGAATTCTATGAAAACTGTCATTTATCTCGTCAATTAACTGCACACATACTTTTCAATAGAATTTTATGTATGAATTTCAAGTAACTGTTCTGATATTGTGTATGAATTGAAAGTAGCAGTAGAGAAATATCATTCCCAAAACTACTTGCAAACATGATTAATTCAATAAAAAATCATGTATCTGAAGTTACGTAGAAAAATAGGAAATCAAAACAAATACTTTTTACAATATTTTTAGTTTTGAAAGAAAGACTTTTTTAAGTAATGTTCTTATAATTCCGTATCAATTATTTTTGAATGGAAAAATTCAGATAGTTAGCAAAATATTTAGTATATTTAAGTATCTTCGCCTTAAAAATGACATACGTTTCATATTTCCTTTATTTATGTCAACTTAACTTCATTGTAAATAATTTATATTGTATATTATAAACATCACAAAAATTACAGTAGTCTTATAATTTTGTAACGCGAGCGCGTTGTATGATTTTACAATTTATCATTTAATTTCTGTAACACTATGATTTACTGTATTTTTCTCAAGTATTATTAGGTATATTAAATATTTAATGTTGTGAAAATTTAATAAATCGTACATAACCTATTGGCTTTTCGCAACTAGTAAATACTTCTTCCGTTAATAATGAGTGTTCTTCAAATTTCTATTTGATTGCAAACTATGATTACATATTTTCTTATTGTTAAAACTGAGCATCTCTCATCTTTAATTTTCATTTGATAAATCGTACAAGACTTGTTGCTATTAAGTGTATAAAGCACAACCACCTTCAGAGAATTCTTAAACTTAATTTTTCAACTGGAGATTTGCTATAAAAAATGCAATTAATGAATTTAAATATCGATCTCTATTATGAGTATGTGTTTTAACAATAATTTTTTCAAAGTTTTAAGCAATTTTATGATTAAAATAGCTCATTAAAACCATAATAGAAATTTGGAAATGTAAAAATTATGTCAGCTTTAATTACGAACTACTTTGTTTTAATTTCAAAAGCAAAGTAAAAATTTTATTAAATATAATGTTATAATTATCTGAATCTATTTAAAAAGCTAATCATCTTATTTCTTGTAAAAAAAAATATGAATTGAAAATAATTTAAAAATATGAATTAAATAATTCAATTAAACATTAATTTTTGACTTCTCTAAAGCAACAGTAATGTGTTATTCTAAAGGAACTTTGCAATTTTTAATTTAAATATACTAAAACACAAATGTTTCTAATATTTGAGGACTTTCGTATTTTAAATGTTTCGACAATAAGGATGGGTTTGAAAACAGCTTATATTGTGGAGCTTCCAATGGATGTGATATCGTTACTCTGAAAATGAGTTCATGTAATTTAGAAGTTGAGACCAAGTAGAAGACTCCATTACTTATCCTACTAAAAGTCAGTCATTTCACTTGGAAAACAACTATAGTCTATTTTAAGTGCTTCATCCAGCATTATACGATGGTTTATTTTGTTCAGCATATTTAATTTACAACCTATTTAGCAATGACAATTTAGCTCATCAAGAAATCATTGCCTATTAATTGAAACTAATATGAAATAATCAAGTCAATTTTAATATGCAAGAAGAACCATACATCTCTTTTTTTATTTGATGAACAAAGTAAAAGAAGGAATCAGAATTAAATATATTGCTCAAGATTATTAAGGGTTATTAAAATTTTCAGTAAAAAATACGGGCGAGGAAGTGCTTTAATGGCTTATACGATGTATAAGTGTTGTAAGATAAAAGAAAAATAAACAGCAAACAAAGAATAACGATATTTATTTGTAAATGATGGACAATGTATCCTTATTATATAAACAAGCAAAACTTTTATATCGCTGGTAAAAAATAAATTTCAATAAAGGTATATGCTTTACCTTTTTCAAAAGCGATTTTCCACAACCTTCTGACCGTGGAATTAGTGAGATTCTCAAAGGAATTAATGAATGACTTTATTAGAAAAACCACATTTGTTACATTTATTTATAGTACTACACATAAATGAATGCAAAATTAAGTTTTACTTCATCGATAATTAAAAGCAGTATAATTTTAGTTTTTACAGAACAAATTCGATAACGATCCATATATTTATAAATCCGCAAAGTTTAAAAACACACAGGCCTCCAAAAGTTAAAGAGCAGCATGTTTTTTAAGAAACTCACCATAAGAAATCACACTATCAACAAAATTTATAGTTTATATAAATGATAGAAACGAACTTCTGAAAATTAATGCAAAAACGCTACCTCTCACTTTTTCTAGATGTAAAAGAATGTGTATATATGAGCGAGAGAAAATGCAAACATTATGGGTTTTCGTAAATAAGCATATAACTTTTATTGATTTTCGACTTTTGTTAGTGGATTCAATGGCAATATTCAGAGGAGTCCTACAATGCCTGAGAGAGGCGGTTGCCCGATTCGTTAATGTAGCGGGTGATTAAATAAGGGAAATGGAGATGTCATAGGCGCCTTAATGTGTCTCACAGTGTGATTCACTATCTTTAGAGCCTATATCAAACCAAAGCTTTTGTGTCCAAAAGTCGTATTCTAGGCCTACTACGAGCTACAACACCTGCAGAAGAACGTTTTATAGTTCTTTTGGCCCGCAGGAGAAGAAGCATTTCTGTGCATTAATTAATTGTAGACAACTCTGTAGCATTAGGGGGAAAATATCCGCTAGCGCATTGTGAAGACAAATTAACCATACAAGTCTCTGGGGTAAGTTGTATGTGTTCTCACCGAACAACAAAAAAGGGCCCACTAATCTTGGGCAAGAGAATATGTTTCCTGAAACGATCATCGATTGACTTCTTTACATTTTACAGATGAGTCCAGATTCCTATGGGAGAGCAATTCAGAATGTGAGCTGAACTGTAGGGAACAAAGATCCAGATTCCATCAATCCAACACTGTAGAAAGACACAGTTACTTCCATGGTGGAATAATGGTTTTGGCAGAGATCTCACTCGGTGATCACACTGACCTGCAAACGTTCCAGGAAGAATCTTTAACTAATGAGAGATATCGGGATGAAATCCTTGATACATATGTCCTCCCATATGCTGGTGCAATTGGTAATAATTTCATTCTGATGAATGATAATGCATGACCTCATCTACCTGTAGTTGAGGAATATCTTGAGGGTTTTTGTTTGGAGAGAATAGAATAGCCATTTATAAATCTTTAGACTTGAATTCCATAAAGCATCTAAGTCTTTTTGGTAGACTATTTGCTGCTTTAAATCCTCCTTCAAGATCTGTGGGAGGGTTTGAAAACATCCGTTTCCAGCCCTCCTGCAGACCTTCGTTCGTTGTTAATTAACTGGTTTGTTACCGAAATAAGAAACCAGAAGATCTTCATTTCAGAACGTGTGTCCTTAGACTAAGAGAAGAATTATTCCAAATCAATTGTTCATTTCCAGTTATAAATAACATTCGTTATTCTTTCGTTGTTACTTAAAATTTCATTTTAATCTAAACTTTATTTCCAGAATAATTTAAATGCAAATTTGAGGTTAAAAATATTTAACTTTTATCCATGTTTTTGTAAATACAATTTTTAAAAAGCTTTTCTTTCCGAAATTAATAAGATGTTTAAAGCATGTTAAATCAACAATGCAACAATTTTAAATAGAAATAATTAAAGAGCACACAAGATTATTTATTAATGGTTGGTATATGTGTCCAGCTGTAGTATTAATAAATTATACGTCACCATGACTCCAAATGACGTTAAAAGAGAACTTCTCGTAAATTGGAAAAGACCCCAAGCACTTAGTACAATTTCTTTTTTCACGCCTAGGTATTTAATAAGCTGGTCTCCCAACTCTCGAGACTTCCTGAATCGAGATGCATTGAATGCAACCATTTTTCCCCTGCATCTGATGTCCTGATCTGTTTCATTTACTTTGGATCCGAATAATATAATCATGAAAAATAGGGCTCCAGACAAAATTGACAGGGAAGCTTTCTCGAAATTAAAAATGGGATCTTTGTAGCTGAAAAAACCCAGAGTGTTGGCGAATATTTGGAAGAGGAGTACGAAATGAGCTGTACTAATCCAAAAAATTGCTTTTGAAAATACTGATTCAACAAGAGTTGCCATTGCATGTATATTGTGATAATCTTTCATGAATATTCTCATACGATCTTTGACACACGTTTGTAAGTTACATTCTAACTGATCCACCGATCTTTTCAGCAAATGTGTTAGTAGCAAACAGTGAAAAATGAAATACAATGACATTAGTATCAACACCCAAATAGCAATTATTCTTGAATTAAGAAAATAAAAAGAAACAGTTATTTCTCTTAAAGGTGTCTTCAAACTGAGAGTTCTGTTAAAATTTGCTTCTTTTGCCCAATAATTAGCGATATCAGGATACACAAAAAACATAGCAGAAACTGTTGCCATTATGATAAAAAGGATTATAAAGCAAACAAATAAAGTTACATTTGTGATTTTTATACAGTTTCTTATGATTAGTTGCCAACTTATTCCCAAGTTTACAAGCTGTTTATTCATTTGTTCTATTTGCTTTCTTTTCCTATACATCAAGCACCAACTTATCCATATGAGTATCCGCCATAGCATTCTTCCTGAAAACACTTCTTTACGGTGTAATGTTTCACTATAAATTACATCTTTTCCGTTTTTTAGTACAGAATACAATAACGCCAAATGAAACCACGCAATAAGTACTTTTCTAAACATTCGGCTCATTAGAGTTACTTTCAGTTTTTCAGATAGTTATTATACCGAATACATATAAAATTTTATGAAAAATGGAACATTTGGATATATTCATCCAATAAAACCATTTCATTTTGTTTTTCAAAAATAAATAACTTAATTCTGCAATTGGTTCTATGACACCACAAAGTAAATGTAAAATTACAGTTTAATGTATTTTTATATGAAATATTTAAGACCAACCGAAAAAAAATCTTTCAACTGATGAATTCCTTAAATACTTTCCATGTAAGTTTTTATGATTATTTTTTCATTAAATGCTCCAAATGATAATCAAATTAAAACATTAAAAGCAACTGAATTGAATTTTTCAGAACAATGATTTAAAATAATAAGGTTTGAAGATTTTTGTTCTCTAAAGAATACAGAAAAGATCCATTAGGAAGTTTGTAAAATAATGTATCTCATGTCTTTGTCTTTCATGTAAAATAACTATCTTTTATTTAGTTATAGTGCACGTGTATTGCAAATTGTATCCTAGGTTACGTCAATGAAATTATTAATTCTAAAAGAACATTAAAATCTTTTAATAGGAATAGAACTTTGTTATCGAATCTAATGATAAGAAGATCATTAAATTTTATACTGATCGATTTGGTACATTATTGTCCACCATTAGATAAGATAATCCATTGTTACATTTGATATGAAAAAATAAAGAAATTTCGGCATGTCAGCCTGCTCATATAAGTGATGAATAAAACTTTGATGAATTTTATATTTGTTAAAGAAGAAATTTTTTTATAATTAAAAACAGACAACAAATCAAATTAACTAAAATCAATAGAGTGTGCTTGATAAAACATATTTTTAATCATCGATAATGGATTGAAATTTTTTAAATGAAAATATTCTGAATCAATAATTTTTATAAAAAGAAAGAAAATTTCTAATCTTTTAACTTAATTTTATTAAAAACACAAGTTTATAACATAAATATTAGCATTCAATCGATAAAATGTTTACATTTTGCAGTTAATGAAAAATTGAAGTTTAAGGTAAAAATGTCAATAATAAAAATATAAATCATATAAATATCGAATAAAGTGAACGAACTAATTAATTTCAATTCCTTAAATAGTTTCAAGACAAGAGTTGATTATTTTGCCAGTAATATATATATATATATATATATATATATATATATATATATATATATATATATATATATATATATATATATATATATATATATATATATATATATTACTGGAAATCTTATAGAACTTAATATCGGAATGAATTTATTTCATATATATATGAAATAAATTCACTCCGATATTAAGTTCAATGATTAATATCCTTGAGAATTTTTATATTCTCATTTCATTTCGAATCAAAAATTATCTTTTATTATTATATTATAAAGATTACAATTTCAAAAATAATACAACTTTAGCATTTGATTTCCTAAAAAGTGATTTACAAAAGGAAGTTTTTTGGATCTGCTCTTGAAGATTATGGTTGCTTGTATCTATTTGTAGAAAAACTTTAATCAAAATGATTTTATATATTTTTCTAATTTTTACATTAATTTATGTCATCTAAAAGACTTATTAATCAGAACACGTGACATTGTCTTTTGATATTAAAGAGGATAAGCTATTACAAGCATTTGAAAAATATAGAATGTTATTTAAATTTTCTAATTAGAAATAGTATATATATATATATATATATATATATATATATATATATATATATATATATATATATATATATATATATATATATATATATATATATACACGAATATTTTTTGAGTGAAATAAAAACTTTTAACATCAACAACAATATAACTCTGATTTCAGTTTTGAAACATATCCTTGACGTAAAAAGAACCAGTTCCTGAAGATTTTCACTGGCAAAAATTACCTAGGCATATCCACTGGAATCAAGGAAAAAATATGTTCTCCCTTCTTCCCACAGCGTAATTTTTATTTATTTTTGAAAAATTTAGTTTTTTTTTTTTTTTTTTTTTTTTTTTTTCGTATTTCTGAAAAGTATAATTTTTTCACCGTGGTAAACGTGGCTGTGGTTTTCCGAATACGATGCCGATCAGACATTTATTGGAATGTGGATGTAGTAAAGACTCGGCATCAATATTTAATAATTTCATAACTAAAGAAAATTTTCAAGCTTTCCACTTTTCATTTTCTCTTTGTTTTAAAATGAACAATACCAGAAATCTCCTTTTGAAAACAAAACATTTCTGTACCTAATTCTGCTTATGTTTCTCATAAAAATTTTTCATTATCTGGTAAATTTAAAGAGTTATTCAAAAGTTCATATTTTGCATCAAAATAAATATTCATTTTATCTATAAAATCATTTAATTTTAAATTTTCTGTCTCAGTTTGAACTAGATCAGATATTCTTAAAAATTAAAATCCTTATATCTATCGATAATTTTCCTAATATTTTGCAGAAAATAGCTCTAATATTCTGTATTTGTTGAGTGTTTAAATTGTTTCCTTTTATAAAAAAAAATTGTAAACCTCACAAATAAATTTTTGAAGATGCTTCAAATATTTAAATAACTTTTAAATTATTGACCTTGACAAAAAGACTTTACATTGTTTTGACTTTTTTCATTGCATTCTGCCACACACTACTGAATAGTTACTCTAAGTTTTTGATACTTTAATGTGCCCGTATCTAGCGTCTAATATGTCCCAGACTTTTTCGTTTTGGTTTGTCGAGTGATTCCGGATCAAAGAAGAGAATCAAGCACACGGAAGCAGTATATAGGTATAAGAGCCGTATGATAAACCGTGCAAGGCAATTTCTTATTGCAGACTGATCTTACGAGGACGTACATGAAGGGTTATGATAACGGCTGCGTTGTTTATCTTCGTACGCTAAGTAACACCATTGGCTCTTGTCTTGCACACACTTGGGTAATGTTTATCTGACCCAAGAGAGAAAAAGATTCTTTATACTGATTACTTTACACTGCCAGTTGTATAACAGCAGGAATATCAATGACGACACCACGGAAGATACTACCACAGATATCATGGAATTAAAGTCAAATGTTATTAAGGAGCTCACCCGAAACATATTTTTAACTGTCCAGCCATTATAAGAAGTTTACAGGCTATTGACGAATTTCCCTTTCATGGAAATCTCTATAATGATAAAAGTCTACACATTGCCAAGGCCGTGATTTCTTAACATGCATTAATTTGACTTGACTTCAAATGGGCACGACATCAAATTAAACCAGAGGCAAATGTTTAAATGTTGTGAGCTTTGACAATGTTCTTTGTGATGATGAAAAGATCCATGGAAGATGCTGGAATGATTATATCACGTGAAAAAGCATACATAGAGATGATTTGGGGGTCAGTTTGAGGTCAGCGACAAAATCATCTGATTAGTATTTGCATTTGCCCACTATGAGCTTCTAACTAGTACTTCTTCTAACACGTCACCTAGATAGTTTAAGAACACCTACATAGAAATATTCATTTTTCATATATATATATATATATATATATTTACCAGGAGTGGGACTTTCGCTGTCCCTGGTAATTCTGCCATATCACAATTGCTCTTTTCGTTCGAACACGAATATTCACTTCGTTTCCATGTTCCAGGCCCTAGCAGAGAAAAAGATTTTTTATTACAGTTAATTGTGTGACGTCCACACATAGTTTATTCTTTCAGAGACTTTATCTCAGTGATAAATTACTTGCAGCAATCATAATAATGGTATTTACGCACAATCATCTCCATATAGCACAGGCGATCGCTTAGTTTGTCCATCCAGTTTTCCATATCCCTTGCATCAGAATACGTTTAAAGTTATTCATTTGTATAACCAAGTACAGCAATATAGTCCCCGACAATGTCATATAGTTATTAATTGTTGCGAACCAAGGTAATTTCCTCTTAATTCCTTTAAACAAAGTGAAAAGCTTAACTTTCTCCCACTATTATTGGTTTTGTACTGTGCAAGTTGCATAGTTGAAATACAACCTGCTATGATCAGAATTTACTTTATTTGACTTTGAAAATTTAATTATTTGCATACTTAATAACAAAAATTTGGATACAAAATTTTGAAATGGTCAAATTATTTTTAGGTTGCTCTATTTTGTTTTACAGAAATTGTTTTACTCGTGTTATTGAAATTTACTTGTATTAATGTATCAGCTGACTCTTCCAATTTAGAATTAAAATCTTTTCCCCCGATAACTTTGCTGAAGGAAAAAATATGCGAGAAATTTTTCTTCCTGTTTTCAATTTTGTCGTAAAAGACGTAAAATTAAAACGAAAAATGTTAGTGGAATCATTTTTTGCTCTGGTATCTATATTTATTGGGATAAGCGATTTCAGCCAATGATGTCAAGAATTTCTCACATCTGGTGACTTTTTTTTATTGGTCTATACTCGTGCTCTACCTATGTATTTAAATGTTAGTAGTTTTCCTTTTAATTCGTCTTTAAAAAGGTAAATTTTACTCCCTGGAAGACCTTTTCTTTTTAAGTTATCTTCTTAATAAATGATAAATTATGCCCATGTATTTTTAGGAATGAAACATGAGGTCTCAAATTCTTCCCAGCAACTCTCGATTGTTTTTGCGTCATTAACAGTTGTGCAGGGAAGATAAGAACCAAGTATTTTGCTTCTGATAACATTTCCATGGATTTCACATTCACTTGAATTTTTATCAGAAATTAATTTTACTGCCATGAATTTTTTAAAGTGACTTTAAAATATAAAACATCACCTTGTGTTCCCCTAGAAATTTATAAGTTTATTTTAAAGCAATTTAAATTTTTGTTGTATATTTCCCATGGTGAAGTTCTTACGCTTTTAAATTAATTTCACAACACACATATTCTAAAATCATTATTTTTTGATTTGACAATTTTTTTTAAATAATTGCATTTCACTTAAGTTTGCAAGAGCTTCCATTTCAAAAACATCAAATCTTTGATCATCATCAAGAAATAGATATTTAAGAATAATCCAATAAATCTTTCAATTTTCTTTCGTGTTAAAGAAAATGCAGCCTGAAATTTTTTTTCCTCCGTAATTAATTTGAATTCAAATGCACTTTGAATTCAAAAATTCAGAGTATACAATTAACTCTATTAAAACACTTCGTTTTCCTCCGCTGAAGCTACCACACAAACTATGTTCAAAATTAAAAACATTTTTCCAATGGCGAGCACAAGAGGGTTTGAACCCTATGCCACAACAAGGCCAGAGACTGATACTCATTTGTCGTTACCCAGCGGGCACCTGTGAACCAAGTCACGAAGACGAGTAGCGTTACCCGCGCCATACCACCACAAACCCGTTTATAGGGCGGGCCACATTCATACAACATCACAGAAGAAAGGACAGAGAAACACAGAACAGAGAATGAAAGAAACATCCATGCCCGAACCGGGATTCAAACCCGGCACCAACAGCTCAGGAGTCAGGAACGCTAACCACTCAGCCAATCGGTCGGCTCAAAATTAAAATAAAGTATTTTAAAAATAAGACTTGAAAAAATTCTAATTTGAGGATTATGCATTTACCAAATGTTGGAAATTGGTATAAGAATAAATATCATTTATGCAATGGAATAAATACAATCTCAAAATTGAAATATTATAATACTGCGAAGATAATGAAATTAACGACTACTATTTCTATCTCCAGTAGAAAGTTTTAAGAACAGAGAATGATGTAACATATAGGAAAAGACGTTAAATGCATAAAAATGTATTCTTTCATATGATAACAAAACTTTAAAAATTAATAAATGTTTCAGCAACACAGATTATAGATTGAGATATAAATGAATTAGTATTTTTTAAAGTTTATTTTAATTTAAGTAATGTGTGTGTGTTACCTGTATCTACTAGTTAAAAGTTCTTTATGCTGTAAACTGCCCAATTTATTTCGCATAAAGCGATAAAGTCTATTTTTGAGGCCAGGCAGCAATTTTTTTCACACTACCTTAAAAGATTCAAAAACATTCTTAATATGCATGCCTCAACAAACAATGCATTTGTTCATTTTATTTAACTGCGTTCAGATTCACTTACATGCTTTTAATGATATGAAACCTTTAGAACTATAGTTTTTAATCAATCACACAACCAATCATTTAACAACCGTTTTTAATTTTCAATCAACGTTGGGTGAGATGGTTACTTTTAAAATTTGCATCATTTTTTCCAAAATTATCTTCACACATCATACACTGCTGGACAATTGCTAAGGAAGGATTGCACTATCATCCATAGCAACCACAAAATGAAAGGAAGAAAAATGTGGAAAATTAAAATAAGTGCGGGATATAGTAAGAAGAAGTATGCGTATGCAAATTATTTTCACACGTCTGTTCATCACGTGATAGCGTTCATAAGAGCTTTAAAGGTTTTGACGCGTGTGGACAGTTGTTGTTTCAAGTCAAAATTTTACAGGAAATATTTAATAGACGAATTTGAATTTTTTGGCATGTCTTCCCGACATCACTTAGATGATTTTATGCGTGGCCGAATTATTGGAAAGATCGAAGAAGAGCGAAAATAACAAATGTTGGCAGTGAGTTCGACATCGCTCACAGTGTTGTTTCAGGGCTGTGGAAGTCATTTAAAACTACTGGAATGTGTAGTAGGCGGCACGGAGGAGGTCGTGTTAGAAGTATGACGCCTGCAGAAGACAGGTATATCGTCCTATCAGCAAAAAGGAACAGGCGCACCACAGCTCAGCAGGTGGCAAATCAGTTTCTTGCTGCCTCAGGAAAGCAGATCTCCCAAAAACTGTTGCCAGACGTTTGAAGGGAGGAGGACTATACACCCGCAGACCTGTTGTGTGTGTCCCATTGACCAGACAGCACCGTACTGCCCGTTTGCAATGGTGTCGTGAGCATCGCAATTGGACTGAACAGGACTGGGCATGCCTACTATTCTCAGAAGAGAGTAGGTTCAGTCTGTCATCGGATTGTAGACGCCAACTGAACTGGCGCGAGAGTGGTACTGCTTATCGTCAAGAAAATATCCAGGAGCAAGATCCGACATGCAGTGTCATAGTGTGGGCCGGCATCATGATCAATCGCCGCACGCCCCTACATGTGGTTGCGAATGGGAGTATGACGGGCCTACGATACATTAATGAAGTTCTACTTCCTCATGTTCGTCTTTTACGTGGTGCTGTCGGTGATAAATTTGTTTTTATGGACAACGCAACATGTCATCGAACACTCACTGTTCAGGATTGTCTAGACAGCGAGGGTATTCAACGCCTCGTATGGCCATCACGTTCTCCAGATCTAAACCCCATTGAAAATGTGTGGGATGCTCTGGGGAGGCAAGTTGCTCGTCGAAACTATCCTCTCCGACAAACAAGAACACCCTCATCCGTGCACTCCCAGAGGAATGGGATAAATTGCCTCAACAGCTGCTGGATAATGTTGTGCAAAGTATGATACGACGTGTGGAATGTTGCATCACACTCCACGGTGGACATATCCCGTACTGATACCTTTCTTCAAGGTGCCTGCTGACTTTTAGATGCATTGTTCCATTTTTTCGTATGCAGCATCAAATGAACATTTTTTTTTCTTTCAGATGTTTCACAGCTTTTGTACTTTCCACAGAACGATAAATATTCTTTATTCTAATGTCTGAACAGTGTGGCAACTATACTTTATCCAACTAGACCGCATGTATCGCTTAATGTTATGCTACATTGCAATTTGTGATCCGTCCTTAGCAATTGTCCAGCAGTGTATCACTCCAGAATTATAATAAATTAGCATTTCGTTATTCACTATTAAATGTGTATTCTTACTAACAAAAAGTGGTTTTTTTCGTTATCCATTTCATTTTAAAAGGGCGAGGTAGCTTGGTGATGAATACCACGATTCGTTCTTGCGTATGGAACAAAATTTATTCGAAAACTAATTCAAATTCACATTTCCAAACTGATGAAGATATATACTTCTGTAAAAAATTCTATTGCTTCTTATGGTTCAACGTTCAAATAGTATCCGGTCACGGGTGCTATAATTCATACATAATCTCCTTCACCAGATCGAAATTAAAAAGTATAGAAGGGTTGGCTTTATGTCGCAACTTCTTCGGTTTGTGGGATAAAAGTAAAACCAAAAACCATACAAATAGACCAATAAGAAATTATTAATATATGTATATATTAATTATGTATATAACATTTCATTTTTATGAAGGAAAATTCAAAATCTAATTGTATATAAATGTAACTATTCAATCAATGGAGAATTCTCACACATTCAGGATTTATGAACAATACTTTAATACAATAGATGAGTTAGAAAAACATTTTCAAAATCACGAAGCAAGACCTCATGTATGTGTTATTTGCAAAAAATGTTTCGGTCAAAAGAAAACTCTTAATGTACATATGGTGACTCATATGAGAGAGAAACGTTATGTGTGTGTGATATCTGTCAACAAGGTTCCACCCTTAAAAGTAATCTTAAAGTTCATAATCTTATTCATACAGAGAGAAAATTGCATGTTTGTGATATTTGTCAAACATGTTTCGCTCAAAAAGTTTATCTTCAAAAGCATTTTCTTACGCATACAGAAGAAGAATCTTATATATGTAAGAGTTGTCAAAAAAGTTCTCATCTAAAAGTAATCTTAAGAGACTTATTTGTTGACTAAAACAAAAGAGAAAATTCATATGTGATATTTCCTCTAAAAATTTAACTGAGAATTCTGATCTAGGAAGACATTTACAATCCCATTTAAAGGAAAAACCTTTTACATGTAAAATTTGCCAAAAATATTTTGCTCTAAAATCTTTTTTGAAACATCTTTCTCATACAGGGGAAAGACCTTATGTGTGTGATATTAGCCAAAAAGGATATTCTAGTTGTGGTATTTATATATAAAAAAACACTCATACTCATTTAGAAGAAAAAATTTACAAATGTAATATTTGTGAAAAACGTTACACATATAAATTATCTTTGCACAAATACATACATCAGTATCAAAAATTTGAATAATCATCATTAAAAAGCAGAAAATGTCTAGTTAATTAATTAAAAAATGAATTTTATCTTTGTGATAATTTTATCACACAATGAAATGCCTGAAATATTTCTTTAGTTTTGAAGAAACTCAATATTATTTATCATAAAATGTATTGAAAATGGTTACTGTGAAAAACTGCATTTTTATTTATATAAAATAATTTTTGCATTTTATTTCTCTATATTTCAAGTCCTTTATTAGTTACTTTCTCCATGTTTTTTCAAGTACTGATACCTGTTTTAACTTAATAGATTTAATTTCTTTTACCTGTAATTTAATTTATACTTTTAACCTGCCTATATAAACTACCACTTATTTATATATAAATGTGCCCATATTTTTAAAACAACTTTTTACAGAGTTAGCAGTAGGAACAAATATGAAATGTAAAAATATTTCATATTTGTTACTACTGACTACTTTTCAGTTGTATGATTAAGCATTATTAAATAGATATGTTTTTTTCATATTTATTTCAGAAAACATTTATTTTAAATTATTCTTTTTCTAAAGTGATTGTTATTTTGCAGTTTTCTACATTAAGGTAAATTAGATTAAGGATTTTAGGAAAATTTTCTTTAAAAGAATAAATAACAAATAATGTTAAAAAAGTTTACAGTATTCTCATAACTTAGAGATATTTAATGTATTCTAATTTATTATGTGTTTAATTTAATCATAGAATGATTTAAATGTGCTTATACTATACATAGACATTGAGATCATTATGAACTATTATAAATACTTCATTTTTACTATAAATCTAACCCTCATAATATTACTTGTTTGCTTATAATGTAAATATTGTCTGAATGCCTTTATCTATTTGTGGCCAATAATCATCCACTTAACATTCTATAAAATTTATTTATCAAAATACATGCACATTGGTAGCCACCCCCTCCAAAATGCAATATCCTGAAGGAAGCTTACAGATCATGTAAAATTTACATAATGTGTTTAAGACAATGAGGTAAACAAAACATTAGCATATAAGCTCATATAATCATCTCAGGCATCTGAAGGGATACCTGCAAGTTCCATATAAAAAGTGGAGAGAGCTCCAATGGCTCAGTAGCTTCATGCTGCTTCCTGTTAAGATCAATGAAATGAAACATTATTTGACATAAGGAGTAATTGGAAGAGTGATCGCATTTTCCCTGACTGGGTAGCAGGAGCTCTGTAGGTTGAAAATGTGTTCATGTTAATCTGTTACATCCAAAGTCCTGCTGGTGAAGCATTGATTGGGAGAGGAAGGTGGCAGCTCAGCTGTGTCTTCATCAATTGATTGTGGTTCAAAATTGTACTTGATGATGGGCAAGTACTCCAGACCTGTTAACTTTAAGGTACAGTACAGAGCTTGCCTGCACCATTATGCTTGTATATATGTATAAAAAGAGAAGAAATTATATAATTGAAGTTTTTATTTACATGCTAGCTGTTTAATTATATCTTGTGAAAGACACTGAGAATTTTCCATGTAAGCTTCATAGTTGGATTTGAGTCTGGAGACAACTTGATGAGAACATTGATCTATTGTGTTATGCATCACTATACTGATCTTGCATACATCATCCTTGTTTAGGGTGATATTAGATTTCATTCTGCATCCCTATAGCATGAATTGCTTAGTATACTGAATAGTCAAGCAACATCTCTGAGGTGAAGCCCCGGTCTTCTCATACTTTCATTGCTTGCCATCAGCCACATTCCAACAGGATAATGCATGATCAAATCTGAAATCCATTGTTCAAAAATTCTTTACTTATCAGAATGAATTATTTCCTTGACCTGTTTGTTGTTCCTATGTATCACTAATCAAAAATTTCTAGTCTAAGTTTGTCCAACAACTGGTCTAGGATACCTTTGATAATATGTGAAAGCCACATGGACTACCATACTCAAATACATCCAAATCTTTCATCTTATTCCAAAGCATATAGCAGTGGTTAAAGGTAGTAATGGCAGCTACATTAACTGTTGGTTTTGCCATAATCCAAACTTGTTAAAACCATAATTTTAATCATTTGATCTTTGTTTAATGTTTATATGCTTATGAAAAAGTTTGTATACAGTAGTTTTAGACTGGTTCACTTTCAAATATTGAGAGTAAAGGCAGCATTTTTGGCATATTTTATTTTTGTTCATGCAAGAAAAATTTATTCAATGTGTATGAGAAGATGAATGTCAAAACTAGTTCACAAAATTTTGATATTAAATGTGAACCATGTTCTGGAAGGCCACTTAAAACTGATAAAGGCACAATAAAGGTATCGATTGATGCAAACCAGTGAATAACAACTAATGAAATTGCTGAGAAATTAAATTTATCAAATTCTACAATTCATAATTATTTGAAATGAAGAAATTTGTACCACTGCATTGATGTCTGCGATTTGCTTGTCAACCTCAAGAAAATTATCCATTTTTGAAACTTTTCATCACTGGGGATGAGTAATGGGTTTTCTAAAACAAAATTAATTGCAAGAAATCATGGAGTAAAAAAGATTTACTGGATTAATAATTTTCATAATGAGTGCATTTCAAATTGGATGATTCTTTTACCAGTTTAACATAATAATTCTTCCATACCCTACTAAATTTTCTGTATCATTATTCTAAGCTCCAGTGAGCCATACATACAATTATATTTCTTATTATTTTAAAAACTTTTTAAATTAAAATTAATTTCATAGAATATTCATATAAAATGTTTTCATTGGAAATCATTTATGTATGATAAATAGTCCTTTTTTTAAAATAAAATGTTTAAATTTTTATTCAAAAATATGTAATAATAATATATCATACAAGAATAGATCCTTTACATTTTGTTAAGATTTTAAATTAACAGTAAATAACTTATTTCCACTTTTACAATTAACAGCTGTAACCCATATAGTTCTGCAACCCATATGACTTTCTACAAATGATCCAAACATCACCTAGAAAAATAAGATCAAAATCTTTTAACACCATAAGTCAAAGTTTATAAACTATTGTTGTGCATATGATGTAGGATTCAAAAGTGTTCCCAGAATGAGTCTATAACGTAAATACTTTTTGCAGTAGTGAGATTACAAAACCGTTTTTGTGTTACTATGTTCTCTTCCTTTTCTAAAAGTGGTTTGTCCCAAGGCTCGTGAAAACTGTGTTTCTTGTATATAGATACATATAGTAACTAGTGATAGAAAGAATAGGTGTCATTTGATCAGGGAATCAATAAAAAATTTTGTGTTTGCTTGGAAAAGTGTACCACAGAGATTTGCAAAATGTTGAAGCATGTGTATAGAAGTTAAAAGTCATTGAGAACACAAGCTTCTGAGTGGCATCATCATTTCAAAGAAGGCAGGGAAAGTGCCAAAGATGACAAACACTGGGGCCATCTTGTGTCTGTGGTGGTATGTGCAAAAAGGAAAAACAATTTGACATATAGCAGAATTAGAGGGTATATCAGAGGCCACATGTCAGTAAATATTGACTAAGGATTTTAACATGTATAGAGTGTATCAACACATCGTTTCTCGCATGTTGAATGTAAACCAAATGAGAATTCAAATGGAAATGGCAGGAGACTAATCTCAGCTGTTGATAAAGATCCTTCTCTACTTAGCAGAACTGCTACTGGTAGATGAGAAATGGTGTTTTTAGCATGACTCGTAAAACAAGAGAGCATAAGCAGCCTGGAAATCACCACTCTATGGAAACAAAAATTCAGACAAGATTGCTCTAAAGAAAAGGCTATGCTACAGGTATTCTTTGATATCCAGGGTAATGTACACTTGAAATTTATCAGTGAAAGATGGACTGTGAGCATAAAACTCTACATTGAAATCCTGTGTTGTTTATGCGAGTTGATCCAGAAGAAGAGATCAAAAATGTGGGCAGAGTAGTCATGGGTGCTGTTGTATGACAAGGCGTTCCAGCACACAGATTCCAACTCGTCAATGATTTTTTTTGCAAAAATAAAAACAACTGTTTTGCCTTATTCTCCTTACTCACTGATCTCACACACTTCTATTTTTTTCTTATATTCTAAACTGGCTAAATGGTTGCAGAGCCATTGATTTTCACATGCAAATAAAATTAAATATGCATTGCAGGCTGAATTAAAGGCCATGACTAAAATTGGATACCAGACATGCATTGATGAACTTTACATTGTATTGGCAAAAGTTTTTTGTTGCACAAAGGTCTTGTTTCAAAAGAGGATGTGTTTCTGTAATTTAATTCATAATATTTTTTATTATATACTCATTCTGGGAATTTTTTTACTCCTACCTCTTAGAATTATTCTCTAAAGAGTAATTTAAAATAAAACTGGATAAGTATTTATAAATAAAAATGAGAAGCGGTAACGAATTGTTTTAAATATTACAATAATGTAATTCTTTTTTTACATTTGAAACATTTAACTATGAATTTTAACTTGTTTAAAAATCTGAATACAAATCAATCAAACTAAGTTTGCAATATATAATATCAAGTTATAATTACATTGTTTTTCAGAATATGAATACTATATTGTTTCTAATTACCATATTTTAATGAAGATACTGTATTATCACAGTCAATAATATTAAATACTTTTCATTAAATGAATATTTACAAAACTAGAGAAATAGGGAAATAAGAATATCAACACAAGAAGTTATTTTGTTTATTTTAAACTCTCATCAATACTATTTACCGATTATATAAAATTAAATATTTTTTGAAAAATAAAAGCCCAAATCACATGCAAAGTTTTCTCATGGCACTTGTAATTGTAAAAAAGATTAAATTTAATCCTTTGAATAATTTTAATATAATATCTCATTGAAATCATCAAAAATTTCTATAATAAAATTTCCCCAAATTTTATAATAGAAATTTTTCATAAATAAAAGAAGGAATTCAAAAGCCATATAATAATTTGAAAAATCAAAAATATTGTACAACCATACAAATCTATTCTGATAGTTATTAGTCAGAAAATTGGTTAAAACTAGTATAAAAGTTTTTAAAATAGTTAACTTCAAAAAACTGGTTATAGAAGGTTCAAGTATAGAATATTTAATCACTTAAAGAAATAATTGATTTATAAATTACAACTTAAATATTTATATAAAAAATAATTGACTTATACCAAAATTACACAACTTTAATATTTTTTAATTTATAGTTTGGTTTATATTTACCCCTTAAACAATTGCTTTTTGTTTGTGAGGGTTTATGATTTCCTATAGTTCCTAGTTTGTAGTACTACAATCTAGTCATTATGTATTTCATTTTCAAGAATACTATGTTTTCTGTGAGACAATAAATGATAACTTTATTGTGTTGTGTTTATCTCATTAATGTAAATTTTAATTTATTTCTGAATAGTACATATAAATTTGCACATTACATGCTTCCAAATATTTTCATAAATACTTTAAGTTGATAAATAGAATGTGTGATTAAAATATGCTTTTTTAAAAATTAATTAGAAATATATTGAAATTTTATAATGTACATAATTAGGAATTTTAAATAATTTGAAATGCTTCATTCTGAAATTTCATCCAATATAAATATATAATAAATTTGATACCTAACTAATAAGAAATTTTAAAACTGAATTCTTATTTAACATATTTATAATAAAGCATCATATATTATTTAAAATAAAGAAAATGCAAAAGTTTAATTGCAAGCTACAATTGCAATATTTTTTAATAGATCAGTTGTTATTAGTGGATAATAAAGCAAACTAATGTAATGACATTGCAAGAAAGTTGTTTAGCATTCCATCAATGAGATTCAGCTTAATGATAAGTAAAATATTAGTTTCTAATTAAAAAGAAATACAGAAATTATATAGAAGCCTAATAAAAATTAAATATAATCTTTGTGTGATATTGAATGCTTCACTTCTCCTGTGAAGTAAGATGTATAGATTATGCTTTATCTTTTAAATGGTCCTATTAAAATAGCATGTTAAAGTCTGTTTTCAAAACAAGAACAAAAACTTTTTTTTTACTCAGGTACTTAGTTAATACGTAAATACAGTTTGGAATTATTAAAATCTTGAATTTTAAGTTTTCTAATTTGTTTTGAATTTCAGTTTTTAAACAGAATCATAATGTAAGATATTTGTTATTGTCATTTTGTGTAAGTAATAAATTTTCTCATAATAATAGATTATTATGAGAAACAAGAAAACTTGTTTGATTTTTTAATAAAAATATAATGAAATAACTTTTAAATGGGAAAGTTTAGTGAGCAAAACTTTTTTCAATTATGAAAAGAAAATTAAGTATTAGATTTTTAAAGGCAATTTTCGAAAATAAAACAGTCATTTGTCTTTCCCTACCCGAAGGAAATATGAAATTTAAAAAGAAAACATTCAAAATAAATTAATTATTGTGTTAATAAGTACTTACATTAAGATCAGCCATAAAAGTTTCAATAAGATTCGATTGGCTACCAACACAAGATGCACAGCTTAAATGAAATGATGGATTCTAAAACATATTAATGTAACTTTTAAATATAAATTTAACAAATTTGTCAATAAGCATTTGTCTGTAAATAATGCTAAAATGGAAATGCTTAAAACACTTTAAATTCATAAGAAATACTGAGATTCCTCAGAATGTTTCTCAATTTTTTTAATTTAAAAGAATATTAAAAGATTTTTCAAATTTATATAAATCGTTATCTAGTTGAATAATATTGCAAATTAAACAACCATAAAATTAAAAAAAAATCACCATAATCTTACTCTGATTTAAGATAGTTACCAAACAAACATTTAAATTCTTCCTTTTACTTGAAAAACACCTTATACTTCACAAATAAGGCTTTAACACATTTAGATGCTTCTTTAGACACATTTAACTTACACAAAGAATGAAGTTTCAGCTTTAAGAATTAGTAAAACTTAAATATTAAGCTATGCAAGTTCTTTAGAAATATTTCTCTTCAAACTATAAGCTAACTTAATTCATTGTATTAAGTTACATTTATCTTAATACTACGAACTTACAAATTATAAGTCATAACTTAAGAATGAAACAACACTGGTTCAAGAATTAAGTGATAATTAAGAATAAAGAAAAAATAACATATTTCCCTAAGACTCATTCTTTGGTAAATATGTTACACTTAATTTTATCTGATTTAAGAACTATGTTATAGAAGTTTTTCAGTTTAGTTTCTTTTCTAAAATTTGAAACTTAAATCCTATATTTTAGATTCAAAATTATAAAAAATAACCAACAGAATTTCTAAAACTAAAAATAATCAAATTATATATACATCACATATCATCCAAAAGCATATGTAAGTACAGTTCCATTATACCCCCAATGAAAAAGAAAAAATCAAAATTACTATCTTTAATAGTTGCATCATGTAATGTATAAAAGAGTTTACATTTTTGGAATCTACTAAAAAATAGTATAAGTGTTTTGTTTACATTTTATAAACTAAACTATCATTTATTGATTAAATTAATTTAAATGGCAAAGTTTATTTCAGGCAGAAACCATGCAGCGTTATTTTGATGATCGATTGTATGTATAACGGAATAGTACTATATAAATGAGAAATTGTTTGACAAATAGGATAGAAAATATATTTTATTATACATTTGAATCATTATAAATAAAAAATATGACTAAATAATCTTAATCCATTTTGTTTTTTATATAAAAGAATAAAAAAATAACACTAAAAACTGAATTTTAAGCAAAATGCATTTACCTAATTAATGACAGAAGCATTTATATATCCAAAATCCAATATTTTATATCCAAAATGTGGAGAAACTTCATTTGGTAAAAAAAAACATGTTTTATAGACAATAAGTCAAACTAAGCACATTTTTTTAATATTTAGTTCACCTTTCCTCAATATGCTCAATACCATTTAAAATTAGTAATCAATAATCTTTAATTTACTTAAATTTTAACTTTTTTGCAAAATAATTAATAATAAAATTTGGTAACAAATGTAAGTTCTCTATACAAAAATTAATTTACTAACGTTTCGTTTTTTACTTTAAATATTAAAAAAAAATACTTTACTCATTACATCATTACTTAATAAAATATATTAATATACTTGCTTTATAAAAACATGGTAATTGAAATTCAGTGAGACATAGATCAACTTTCTTTGTTAACTTTAACAGATGTTCAAACCCAGTATGGACTTTCAGTCCTAAAAATGTTCTAGAAAATAAAATTGTTATTAAAAATTATAAGTTAAGTACAAATACATTTATAAACGTTTACAAATATTTATAAATATTACATTTAAGCAAAGTGATTACTTTCTGAAATGGAAATAATACTAGGAAAACTATTAGAAATATATAGGCTTCAATAAATTTAAAACAGTTTAATATGAAATAAAATATGTTTAACAATTTTTTTGAAAAAAAAATTATTTCTTAAAACATTATTCATTAAATTATAAACAAATTTCAGTATGTCTAAGTTTGTTAAAAAATTACACAAATTAAATTCAGGATAAAAATTTTTCTCTTTATAAAATAAATATTACTTATAATTTAATTTTACAATGTTATAATCAATTTATGATGCTACAAATAAAAAACAATTAACAATTTATATTTTTAAGTTGCATATTTGTGGATGCTTTACAGTCAGTTTTTGCAAATTAGAACTAATTGGACTGAAATCTATAGTTTAAAGCAGATTCCAAATCACTATAAACAACCACACCTAACATTAGAGTCAAATCCTAACACCATTAAACCAAAGGCTAAAGTAGTAACCACTCAGCAGCTAGCTTAGCTGATAATTCTAAAAGTATCAATCCTATATAGCAATACTTTATAGATGATTCCAGTTAAACATATATATTTAAGTAAAGTGTTGTGTATTATTATTGTAAAGCCTTATTTTCATGACTACAGCCAGAATCATTTGGATAACTATACATATCAGAGTGTGCAAAATATTATTAATTTTTGCGCAAAATATTCGATTAGCTTTAAAAATATTTTACATCTAGATTGAAATGAGGTTGCTTTATTATAATTTAAATCTAGGTTGAAATATATAATTCTTTATACAACAAATTCAATCCATGATAAATTGAAAAAATTCTAATCATGTATTACAAGTTACTCTTACTTACATTTATGGAAAAAAAGAAGAAACATATAAAGTCAACCATATTTATCTTATATATATATATATATATATATATATATATATATATATATATATATATATAATTGATAGAGCCATTTGAAGCAATTGTAAAAGAGACAAAACCAGTCAGCCTTCTTATTTATCAAGATAAAACTAAATATATGCCTGTTACAAAAAATGCTGACACTTCCACTCACCATCTTCCTTTCAATTGGACCATTTAAATTTAAAACTGTTAAAGAATTTATTTAGATCTTTGCTTAACAGAACCAATGAGATCTTTCCAGAGATTAAGAGACACACAGTTACAGTAAATAAAGCATTTATTAAGATCCAAATTTTTATCTATAAGAACAACTCTACAAGATCCTTATTTGTCCTGTGCTGACTTATGAGTTGGAAACATGGGCCAAGACTATGAAAGAGGAAAGTTTGAAACACACCTTTGAATGTAAGATTCTGGTAAGTATTTTTGGTGGAATTAAAGAAAATGTATCTAGCCTAAAAGACGCAATGTCGACCCATATCTAATGTTCAAAAAGCAGATGTTGTTCACTAAACTAAGATAGGCCTACTCAAATGGGTTGGGTGAGTCATTTGCTTGAGCAACAGTACATTAAAGGAAATCTTTTCATCTATACAAGAGAAAGAGACCTAAACTTTGTTGGCTAGATGCAATACAGGAGAAAACTGTCTGGTCCTCAAAAGGAAGAATTGGAAGAGTTTAGCTGCTTATAGAGATGGTTGGAAGCCTCTTGTTCAAAAAGCCTTGGCCCAGGACTGTCATACTATGGATGATACTGATGCTTATTTTGAAATCAATGAAGTCCAATTATTAGAAAAACATTTAACTTCTTTTGCAACAAAAAGGATATCTACAATTTAGCTATAAGCTTTAAAAATATGTTAGAAAATTATATATTTAATATTATTCATTAAAAATTTATATATCATTTTACAAAATTTTGCAATTATACTAACAGAAGTAAATTAGATATTGATTTTCTCCAACTGAAATAATGAAATAAAATACAGAGATATACCTTTCTAAAGAGAAAAATACAAGCAAAAATTAAAATCAGAAATATAGGTAATTAAGTTTAAAAAAATGTAAATAGCAATAACATTAATTGTTTTACAGGTAAAAATATATTATTGTCACATTAAATGTCCTACACTAAAATATTACGATAAAAATAAGAACTGCATGCATTTGATTTTGCTTAATTTCAAAAGAAAAAAATACTTGAATGCATTCAAAACTTTTTGAAAATACACATACTCTCCCATATCAAATAAGCACTTTAATTTAAGCAAAACTTGATTTACAATTTGTTTTCTTTATATTATCAGGTTCGATTTTTTAAGCACATTAAAGAGAATTAAAAGCGCTTAAGACAAAAGCTTAAAAGCATATTCAAGGAAAATTAATCATATTCATTAAGATACTTTGTAAAAATTATGTAAACTATTCAAAACAGAAAAATATTGAGAATATCAAAGTCCAAAAAATTATTTTTCTGAATTGAAAATTCAACATTTCTAGATCTTCAATATCAAAACAGGGCTTTATACATATAATTTTGGGTACTACCATCCAATATAGACAGCAAAATGACCAATCATATGTTCACCAAAGACATTTGTTACAAATAAACGGTAAACAGATCAACAACAAATGTATCCGTGAAGACATAGCAAACAAAATAGCTCAAGAGACTTTAATACATCATTTGCTACAGACATATTTTAATTTATGATTTGGAACAAGGACCTACCTGAAGTTTTGATTTGGAAATCACTGCTTGAACTAATGAGTCACAATTTCAGTTTTCAACATGGTGTTATGCAAATTAGCAGGGATTCTATGATAGGATTGATTGCTTATACATGGTGTTTAAATTTAATCAAAATTAATCAAAGAAAACAAAATAACTTATTTAAAGACTGGCAAAAGAATGACTGAAAATGATTGTGTTAAGCTTTTTTAAAGACTTCAAACATTTTTTAATTTGTGAATGTTACATCAAATACTAAAAGTAATAAGAAAGGATAATAAGGCATCATGTTACCCACAACAGTGGTTTGATTGATTTGCAAAACATCCTGGGCAATGCCAGACAATCAAACTGCCCCAGATAGCTTGATATGACAAAATATAAGACAAGATAATAATCAAGTTGTGCATAAAATTCTATTCCAAGAATATTTTTACAATTACGGATAACTATGACAACATGACTCAATATTTTTCAAAAATCCTGATGTTGTTGAGTTCTTAAACTAGCAACATACAAATATGTCCCAGAAGATATTTAAAGTATAACATGATTTTAATATACTTTAATTATATTAATTAATTGAAAATGTTAAAATAACAATACTAATTTTCTTATCAACTTCTAAAAATTAAAATGAAATATATATGTTAGAGGGAGAAATAAGACTTACATATTTTGTGTTTTCTTAGTTAAATAATTTATTTTTTATTTATATGCAAATTTGATAAATTTGTAGTTGGATAACCAACTTTTTTTATATAGACAAGGATATTTTGATATGATTCAAAATATTTGAACACCCAACATAAAAGATTTAATTATGCAAAATTCTAAAAAGCAATATTTAACTTTTATAAAAAATTATTTTTTAATTTTTTTCTCCTTATTTATAAAATTGAATGAAAATTGTTGTGTATACTTGTAAAATAATTATAAAGATAAATTAATAATGCAATTATTAATTACATATAAATACTAATTTACAATAATTTTAATTTTTAATACTTTAAAGTAATAATTATATTATTCTTATTGATAACTTCTATAATTTTTTTTTTTTTTTTTTTTTTTTTTTTTTAGTGATACATTTTAGTTTATTTCTTTGCTTTGAGAAATCTAGTAAAGCAAGAAAGAAAGAAAATATAGCTTCTATAAATATCAAGTTAATGGAATCAAATGTAAATCAAAATTCTATTATTTTTGAAATATTACAATAGAAAATGAATCTTCATATATAAAATTCAAAAGATTAGAATATGAAACTACTGTTCAGAACAAAAGATATTTGTGTATGCAATCAATTTATTTCTTTTCAAAACAGGATAGATTGAATTTGCATTAAAATGAAAATGAGCTAAAACATTTTTTAAATGATACTCTATCTTTACAACATAATAATTCCCTCTATTTTGCCTGACATTTTTCAAAATGTCTATGGTTTGCGAAAATGCATATCCTTATATAAAATATCTTTTGTTTTATCCATATTTGCTAACTAGCATTGTAAAATTTAATCACACACAACATAGAATAAACTATAATTCAATAGAAAAGGAAATTTCACTATATGATAAAAAAATTAGTTTTTAAATATTGAATGGCTAATTATTAAAAAAAAATTTCAATTGTCATATTAAACAAATATACATCTTTTATGAACATAAAGAATTTTTAAAAACAGTGCATGCAAGATATTTTAAATATTTTTACTAAAATGAATTGAAACCTAAATTTAATACCAAATTACATTAAATGATTTAGTTTAAACATATAAATTTTATGAAATTATTTTAAACTAGATAAATCAAGTAAATTCTTAAAACTGAAAAATTAACATTTGATAGTACTTACATTTAAAAAAAACCAATTAATTTCTTTATTAAATTTTACTAATTCTTAATTTTTTTTATTTCTCAAACAATATTACTAGCTTAATCTTTAATAATCTTTAATTGCATGAAAACAAGAAGCAATTTAAGAACAAGGATTATTCATATTAAAATAATAATAATATTCTATTAAATAATAATTTTATGATCACATGCATTTTTATAAGAAACATTTATTTAACTAAGTAGACTAAATGTAAAAAAAAGAAAAAACTAATCTAGAAATACAATTTTCTAATTAATAAACAATATTTTTTAAAAATAAAATTTTTTATTTGAATAGAAAAATACCTATTACCGAGTTTTTTCTTCATTTTCATAAACCTCCAAAGATTGAAACATCACTTTAAATCTATACACATAAAAATAATCATTAAAAATCCAGGAATGTTTTCATAATCTCTGTACCACACACATACATTAATTATGTGTCATAAAATTTAAATATGAATGTCACATAAACATTGAAATTTCATAACATAAATAAAATTGTTCGAAATATTGAAAAAAAATGTAGATAGTAACACCATTTACTAATTTACTGTTAGACATACTGATGCAACAATTTTATATTAATGTATTTATATACAAATAAGTACTTATAAAATAAAAGTACTTATCTATAGAGTCATAATATTCTACGTATTTTATTGCTCCACTAATTAGTTATTGTAAAACCGAAAATGTTTAAAAACTACTTGATAAAATGGTTTTTGAAACATACTATCTGATAATTGAAGAAACTGTTGTATGCCTACATGTTATTTCGCTAATAATCAGGAAATCACAAAGAATTATTTGACTAATTTATTCAGTAAACATTAATTTCTATAACTTGTAGCAATTTAAATGCTTGAAAGATTGTTTTTAATAAGTTTAAAATGCAAAAAATGAGATAATGATGACAAACCATGTTATTGACATCTTAAAAAACCTTTACAACTACTGTTGAATAATGTTGTGATAAGTTTTAAAGCTCTAAGTGATTCAAATGGAATGCATAGTATGCAAATGTTGTCATTAATTTTTTATACTTCTTGTTTTAAAACTTATTCACCAAAAAGGCAAAAGGCATCCTTTTTATTGCAATTTTTTTCCATAATGAATATGAGCTAGTCTGATTCTAATCACCATAGGATACTTATAGGCACTCAAATTTATAAGAGTGTCCACACTGTATATACATAGAGCTCATTTTTAAATAGTAAATAAAAAAAATTCTTTACTTGTAAAAAGTACATAAGTGAACTTTCAGAGAATCAATAAAAGGCTGAATCCAATGATGCCTTAATTTCACTGTTTTTGATAAGCTCACATGAAAACTTTCAGGGATATCTAAAGTAATTCCATAATCTACAGCAATTTTCTGAAATTTATCAAGCATCTCAAAAAATTCAGGATTTGGTTCATCTGAAAACAATACGAATTTTAATTAAAGAAAAATGAAATGTGTATAAAATAGAAATGCTATGTAGGATATTTAAAAACTTTTATCCATTTGAGTGATAAATAATTTGTAAAGTTACTCTTTAAAATTATTTATAACTTAAATAATTCAAACTTTTTTTTATTAAACAACATTATGGTACTGTTAGGAAAATCTAAGTGTTTTTTTAATTAATACTATCAGTGTTAATCTAAATTTTAAACAAAAAAGAAACAGTTATTATTTTCACTAGAATAAAAAATTGTGTTTCCTAATTATTCCCTTCTAGCATCAATAAATTTAATAAAAAATCGTAATTTAAAATTCCAAAAAACTATTACAAAAATAATGCAACTAAATTGAGTTCAATGAAATTAAAAGCTATTTCAAATAAAAATCAACCAGATATATATAAAAAAAGATATTTAAGATATTGGAAATAATTAAAGCAGTAAACAGTAGAATTTTAGCAGTCTAAAAAAGTAATTTTTTTCTTCCTTTTTATCCATTTATTTAATGAAATATAGTTGTTTCTTAAAATAGCCACAAAATTTGATTATGATTAAAATAAATTTATTTCTAAGCACTAAAAATATTAAATTATTTTTTTAAAAAATTAAAGAATGTATCATTTTACATCATGTGCATACGCAGCTTTAGACTTTACTCTGCATATCAACTTTTGTTACCACTCCTACTTATAAAATTTATACTTCACCATCCAATAATTTTTACACAATTATTAATGGCTCTTTCACATTCATTCAGGCTTATTCTCATTATTAAAAGTCCCACACTTAATCTTAGAACAAGAACAGATTAAAAAAACAAATTTCCCCTATTGACTACCCATTTGAAATAACTTACTTTACATTTCTCAAATAAAGATCATAATATTTTACTTTAAAAAGTTATAACTTCCCTAAGTAAAATTTTAAAATCTTTATTTGAGAGATGTTAAGATTACTTTTAAAAACAAAATGCGTTTGGTTTGATCCAAACCACAAATTAATAACAAGAGAAAATAGCTTTTTTTCTAGAAAAATATCAAAACCATTGTTGATCCAACAAATCTTAATTTATTTCATAGATTAGATTGACATTTGGAAGACAGCCTTTTTTGAAAATGAAATTTCTGTTGTTAAATTCCATTTATCAGAGCAATCATTGGTCAAATATAAAAAATAATTCAGAGCCTAATAATTGTTTCCCATGAAGTATTTTTAAAATTGAAATACTAGAAAAATTAAAAGGAGAAGAACAAATTTTGAAAACAATACTTGCATTAAACTGTATTAAATAAAATTTTGTCAACAAATAAATTATCTAAGACTTATAAAATGCGAGTTTATATGAGAGATATAACTAAACAAAGATTAAGCTATATTCACAAAGGAAAATACATTTTATGTAAAATATAATAGTTACAATGTATAAAGACATATGTTGCCCAGACTCCTCTTTCATGAGGAAATGATCGAATTTTTCCACCATGCATGGATGGATCATCAGCTTTGTCTTCAGTTTTGTTGTCTCCATACATTTTTTGTATTTCAAGAGGCAGAGGTAGACTTTCACTAAATAAAATAATTTCTATATTAAACAGAACATGAAAAATTTTAAGTAACTTAATGCACTATGAATATCAGTTTTAAAATTTTATATGCACATGAATATAATCAAATGATTATCAGTTTTATATAGAACTGGCATAATCACAATTGGGTTGCAGTTACGAAAGTGTGTCTCGTTTGGTTACCAAAAGGCGTTCTAGGGGGCATCACATAGAGAATACCCAAGTGATGAATGGCTCTACATTTACACAGATGGCTCAACAACAGGAGACTCAACTGGAGCTGGTGTGTACTGCAAGGGATTTTTTGAGGAATCTTTATCTGTGGGATCTGGGGCCACAAACTTTGATGCTGAATTGAGGCCATAAAGTGTGCCATTGTAAACCTTCTTGGACTGAGCACTCTACTAAAGAAAGTTGTCTTTTTTTATTGACTCCCAATCTGCTATTGTGGCCTTCACTTCATACTCAATAAGCGATTCATTTCACGGGGAAGAAGTAAAATCACTCTTCAATCATGCCATTTCCGTCTGGTGGGAGATTGTTCTTCAGTGGATACCTAGCCATTGTAATTATCTATGGCAACGAAAAAGCAGATGACTTTGTAAAGAATGGCTGTAAACTGCAACAGCCTGATTTTATTCCATCATACCAACAAATCTGCAACTTAATCAAAAACAAACTCCTCAAAGACCTTCATAATTCATGTAGCGAAATTACAAGACTTGGGGTTCCCTGTTGAACTCTCCACTCCCCATGTGCCTTCCACGCTCCATTTTCTCAGCAAATTTCAGAATTTTGACTGGACATGACTTTTTTCAAGGACACTTAAGCCGTATTGGTGTGGTCAACATGACCTACTGTATCCTGTGTCCTTCAGGAACTTTTATGGACTTTATTCATTCGACAAGCTGTCCTGCGCTTTCTCTTTTGAACTGTTTACCCAACAACTTCCACAATAAGGATAATTTTTATTGGGCATTATAAATTCTAAGACAATAAAAATGAAACATTTTTGATGCAAATATTTTTTTAAAAAAAACTTATTAATAAAATATGTATTGAAACAAAATATACAACTGTTTATAAGATCTTTTAAGATGTCTCTAAATAATAAATTAATAAGTAAAACTATAAGAACCAAAGAAACATATCTATAAAAATAAACAGCAATTTATAAATTTTGTCCTACTTTCAGATAAAATTAGGTCTTTAAATTTTTTCAAGTAGTAAGATTAAATTTCAACAAGCATTTAAATTTGTATCCAAATGCTTTAAATCTCTATCCATTTCTTTCAGTTTTATAAATTCTAATAACATGAAATATGTTTACCCCATAAGTGAAAATTTTTAGTTATAATTATGAAATAAACTATATACAATTTTAATTTAACAAAAGTACAATCCAAACAGATTAATTTCAACCAAAATATTTAGAAATATCAGAAAAATGAATTGATTTGAGACAACCATATAATAAAGAAAATTTTATGAAAAAAGAACTTTTTTAACATCAGATAATAAATAGTAGAACATTTGAAAACATCGTAAATGATGTTTTTAACTTCAATAATAGAGTGAATCCTTAAAAATATCAGGCTATATTATTATGTGTTACACAAAAAATCCAAAATAATAAAAGTGATTGTCATTATTTTATAACAAGAAAAAAAGGATGCTGAAAAAATTATACCCTTTTTTAAGAAAAATTGTAAATTATTATTGAGAATTTTTGAAACAAATTTCTGAAATTCAACAGCTATTTTTCACTATTTATTATATTTCAAGTATAAATTCAATCAAAAGTATTTTACATTGAACCCAATCATTAATCTTAATTCTTAGAATGATTTTACATGTTTTTTCTAATCCTAGATGGTCCAATTCTAATACTGGAACAACTCCACAAGTCCATAAACAGCAATATCATGATTTTATATATAGCTCAAAAATATACCAGAACTAATGTAATATCAACTGAGAACAGTCTTTTGCCTTCAACATTCAGCTATATTGTTTTACAATATATATTTCTATTCTGAATGAAATTAAATTATATTTTTTGTGACATTAAATAATATTACAGAATTAACAAGTTTTTTCCAATAAAAAACAGTACACATAACTCAGTATATTCAATAACATTATTATAAATTATTTTTGAAAAACTGAATGATTATTTACAAGCTTAGATCCTGGATTGTAACAAGATTAAGTTACTAATATTTCAAATGTTTACTCAAGAACTGCTTGAAGATAAAATATATAACTAATATAAACCCTGAGGAATTTTAGACTAATTATTTTTACAAATTTAAAATATAAATAAATTGTTATGTTAAAGTACTATTAAATTTTGAAACACAATCAGATAACTATAAATATTACTTACAATGAAATTGAATTTCAAAGATGAGGTATCTAAATCTAATAACATAAGGTTTCAAATTAAAAAAATGCATTCTTAGCTGAATTTTAATATATTTATTATTTTAGAATAATTTTAGGTAGTATATAATATTTTAGTTTAATATTCATTCTAGAATTATAACCATTGTAAATAAAATTAAGTTCAGATTAGAATGTTTGGACTTTACAAATTGAAACTACATTAATTTATTTTAACAACTTAACAATGAAAATGATTTTTATAAATTTACCTATATGTTATATTCAATTTAACAAGTTTCATTTCTGTTTTCTATATAACATCTATATGATACAAATATCAAATATAACACAAATAAATTCTGCAAACCAATCCAATTTAAAATAATGTAAGAAATAAATTATACTGAATCATTATTTTTAAATTATTTTAATGTCAGAATAATAAAATCTCTCATATTTAGATTAGCAAAACTGAGAAAATTATAAGCATCTTTTTAATTGATATAAAGAAAAATAAAAAAAATCTATGCTACAAAAATACCTTCAATAAACCTTTATAAAATACAATAACAAATAATTGAAAAACATATGATATTCAGCTTTTCAATACTTGATAGCATGAGTATAAATATTAAATAATTTCGATATTTTTGCCTTTAAATGGTTCCTTAGAAAAACTTTAAAAAACTGATAATTTTAAAATCAGCCTCATTAAAATTTAGATAGTTCAGAATTTGCTACATAATTCAGTATGAACATAATTGTATAAGAAATTTTTCTATTATATTTTTTATAATTTCAACTCACAATTTATGCTTTTTATAGCTGTTACAACCATTTATCATCGCCAAAAAGTACATGAAGCAATTTTACATTTAAATTCAACCCGTTGGATATTATTTTATATTTATTTAGAAATTCGACTATATTAATCTAAAAATACGAAGACAGAAATTTATTTTTTTAATGAAATCAGCAAAATTGCTCGACTATCAAATTTTATTAATGTTAAACAAAGAATTTATAAAAATTACTTCTCTGAACGTTGATTATTTTCCTGTCTTAATTTATCTGATATTTTCAGATTTTCATCAGGATCTTCAAGTGAAATTTCTTCGTCTGAAGAATAATCGACCAAGCGGAAAGAATTCATACTTTTCTTCAATTAATTTTATTTCTAGAGTAATTTAATGGATATAAAAACGTATAAATATAAGTGACAAAAAAAGAAATTTTATTTAAAGATTCATTTTTACAGTATCCATAGTTTGTTTCAAGATAATTTAAGCCATCTGTTAATAATATTGAAGAATTAGAAAGAAATATCTTAGAATTCATAGAATAAACAAAGAAGAAATATAAAAATTAAATCCCGCTCCTTAGAAAGCATGCCAGTTTGTGGCGATTGCTAATGTTTGGAAAAATTTTTTAAATTTTTTAATACGGTATCTTTAAAGTTATTTGCAACGACCAATATAAATATTGTTCTGTGGTTATTTGTTTACTAATTGTTTTTTCTGAAAAAAATATTTGTTTTGATTGGTTGGGAGCTTTTCTGAGACTTTTAGCTGCTCCGGCTTTTGTCTCTATTAAACTAGAAAAGGCTATATTCAAAATCTTTTGATGTTTAAAAGAGGAATTTATTAAATGTTTTTAATTTATTTGAGTTAGATGTGACGATTTTGAAGAACTGTTAATAATTTGTTATTTTCACCTGCATTTTTAAATTATGAAAGAATTGTTTCCGATCCTGGATATATCTTAGGCAATATCAGAAATTATTCAATCATATGTTCAGCAGTATCAACTGCATCGCATGAGCTGCATCTATCTCAGTCTGGTAGATTGAACCGATAAAGAAGAGCAAGAGTCAGAAGCATTTTGGATAGAAATCTTACAAGCAATACATCCTCTTTTAGTGAATTGAGGATTTATTTAACGAGTTCCATTACGGAAGGTCTCCAAAACAAAGAACTTTTTACAGTTTTTGAATATTCTATCATGAAGTTTTTCAATGATACTTTTAATGTATGAGTAAAAGTCTTCAATGGTAATCCACTCTATGTCTACATTGTATTTTGTGACCGTTTTCGCTAGTTTATCTGATTTTTCATTTATTATTATATCTTTGAACTGGAACCCAAATAATTTGAAGTTCATTAAAGAATTTTGAGGCCTGCCTTATTTTGTGTTTTAATCGTAGTATTATACTTGCTGATTTTTGGTTACATTCCATAACGGCGATAAGGACAGAGTTACTATCTGCATATATTATATTTATTTTTTCGTGGTTGAGTAACTCATCTATTGCTTGACGGATCACCATTGCTTCAGCAGAAAAGACTGAATTTATATTATTTACTATGTATCCAAATGATCTTTTTTCAGATCATCCAGCAATGGATGTTACATCTGTTCTTTTTTAGATGCATCTGTGGCTTTTATCTGTTCTTTTTTAGATGCATCTGTGGCTGCTCTCTAATGTAATAGGGGCTTTAGGTTGGTCTAGTAAACTATAGTCAAAATCATTAAAGATTTGAATAATTTCTTGATTAGTGAGAGATTTATCTTGGAAATCCTATTTATCGATCTCATTACAGATCAACAGTTCGAGGATTTGACTGGAATCTTAGATATTGTTGAATATAGTATTTCATAATTTAGCTTATAAACTATAGGTTCCAGTAAAAATGATTTACATGTACTCAAATATGAAATGTGATCACAAAATGATAAACGAAACTGTGCCCTTATAAATCTTAATATGTCATAAGGAGTGATTTCAATATCAAATAAAATAGAATAATGAAAGAGTCCCATTTGGTGGTATTTGGAATAAGTATCAAGTTAAATGGCATTATCAAAACCAATCGAAATCCAATACACTTTTGATTATTTTAATCTTTATGTAGTCTAACTGGTTACAAAAAGAGATTAACTGGTTGTCAGTTGCCAATGGATTGATGGATATATATCCATCTCCTAATAATATACTATTAAGTTAAACATTCCGGAAGTGGCTTCATCAGAGTAGTCATTATGCACATAATTTAGTGGTGTAGATTTAGTTGGCTTAGAAATACCATATTGATTGCAGAAATTATACTACTGAACATTACGACTGGAGGCAAAGCAACTAGAGTCAAACGCTGTCAACCAACGAATCTTAATTCAACTTGGGACCTGACCGGTTTAGAATTTAAAAAAATAGAGCACTCGAATTGACGTCTCATTTTCGGTAAAAATCACTTTACAAGTGAGAAGTTGATAATGTGAGTTGGTATCAACTTAGATTTTAAGTAGATGCTCAAACCTCTTGCTATTTAGAATGACAATTTGATTATTGAAAGTTGCAAATGAAATATTAAAATCTCATGCCGTACTTTGCATTACAGATAATAGTAATTTTATTTTAATTCACGAAATTATCGGATTTATTACGCCTCGTCTTACAGGAAACATACTTAGAGACGAAAAAAATCTAGAGAATGACTAATCTAAACTCTCTTATTCTTATAAAATGAACTTGAGATAAACTAGGATGAAATTTTGCGCCGGGATTAAGTTCCTTGTACTGTCTGAGACTTGGATTCTGCCCTCCTTCAGAAGTGAGAAATTATTCTCTTTGTTACATTTTGATTAATTATGTATTGTTTAATTATTTCACACATTTTGATACTGATAAAAATTTAAATGCATTCAATTTCATTTATAAAATATTTATCTTAAAAAATTACTTTTGACAGATATAATAAATGATATTTCAGAGATTTTATAAATTCAAGAATTTAAAGTATTTTACAACCACATGTATATTATTGTAATTAAAACTAAGGATTAACATTTGGATTGATACTGTGTATAATAAAATGGAAATCTGAATCATATATTTTGTAAAAACAATTAAAATTTATCCTTAAATAGCTTAGTCGCGCAAAAATAGGTAAATAGATATGGTATGTAAATTAAATTTAAGATATCATCTGGGAAATTCAAAAAATAAATTAGTAAGAAATATTTACTAGATTGCGTTTTGCTAGGAAGTCCGCAAGTATAATAAAGAAAACTATCAATGGTTAATGAGGGAGCAGATTTTTTCAGTTATTATCATTGTTCTGTGAGATTATTATGTAATGGGGCATATTAAAAATGTTATAAAAATCAGTAAATATTCAAAAGTTCTGAATTAAATGCTCCGTTGCTAAGAACAAGAACACATTATAACCAAATTTCTTACAATTTCAATGTTCAGTGTCAAGATACCATATTACAAGTGTAAAATTCTTTAGCATTATATAGGATATAAAATATATGATAGAAAATAGTTTTGCCTAAATTTTAACATGTAACGTAATGAAAATGTTGGAATGTCGAAGAACATCTCAACATCTCCACTTCTGATCTCAACATCTCCAACATCCCTCGTTTCAGCATCTCCAAGCCAGACTTCTGACGTCGTCCCATAATGAGAAATACAAGATATCAGGTTCGACGATCACGATTACAAAAGAAGAAATTAACAATGCATTCATCCAGAGCTTAATTAAGGTAGGGGATATATAAGGCAGTTGCCCCGGGCCCCACGTTAGAGAAGACCCCAAATCAAATGGAATGTTTATTTTATGTTGTCAATTAAATAGAATGGTTTGCCAAATGAAATAGAAAGCTGGTTGCTGTGAAGCTGAGGAGAACCTCAAAAAAGTTTTTGCCCCGAACCCCAATCAGTCTAAATCGGGAACTGCATTCGTACATGTTGTGATAAGGGGAAAAAGACGGACTGAGAGATTTTTGAGACAGCACCACTTTGCCTTCGAAAGTCATAATTGATTTCAATATGTAATATTTCATGAAATCGACTTACAATAAAAAAACAAGAGACATAACGATTGTCACTTATTTATAATGAGAAAAGGGGCCCAGAAAGGAATCCAAAGATATGGTATTCTAAATTCACGTTTGATTGAATAAAAGTGAACTAATTATGATTAATTGTACTTCATCATTTTAATATATCTAAATATCAAATTAAAGCAAGTATTTTTTCTCTAAACATCGGAAGCAATGTACCAAAGATCCAGAACTATCATTTCACACACTTAAGAATTTTCTAAAAACAAATTATTCTAAATAATTATTTGAAAGAAATACATAAGAAAGATATTAAATTATTTCTAATTGATAAATTGTGTTTATAATTAATTATAATATTTAAGAAGTGAATTTTACATAGTTTTCTTTTTTGAATCATCACCATAGGAAAACAAAGTAAAAAGAAAACTTCTTTGATTGGAAAACAAATGATAACATTCCATTAAAACTACCAAAATAAGCTTTCTATTACTCAAAAATTATTTCCTAATAAAAATTTTGCTTATGTTTAGTAATAAATTATGGCTACCTCAAATTTTATGTGAATTTTGTTAAGAAACTAAAAAATTTTTCACTGCACACTTTTCACAATTTTTTTGACGAGTTCAATAAAATTATTTTCCTTTTAGTTTGTTGAAATAAATAAGATAAGTAAAATGTTTTTAATAAATTTATTAAAACGTTTAAAATAATTTAATATTTTTAAGATACATTTGAAGATAATTTGGTTACACACACCATTCTGTCTCAATCCATGAATTTTTGATTATTGCTCAATTACACTTTGAATATGAGTATAAATTTACTATGTAGATTTAATTCTTAGAACATTATTGAAAATAAAGACATAGGGTTTATCAAAAATAAAGTAGTTTTATTAATATTCATTTGATAAATTTTTTTAAAGTTTTATATTCAATATATTTAAATTAATTTGCTATATCAACTTATATAGAAACCCTTAGAGGGAAGTATTCTATGTAAATTAATGCTCTAATTGTCAATTTTTTGTAAGATTAAAACATGATTAATGCTTCAAAGTAAAGGATTATTAGGATCCGAATTATTTCTTTTACATGGATAGAATTAAGTTGCATGTTTTGTTGAACAATAATAGGTCACATGATACGGGCGTTCACACTAAACTCCATAGTCGTTAATTTTTCATTACGGTATAGCAAAGACCAGGAAGCTTATTTTCTTGCTCTGCGTAGACGATGTAAGTAACTCCGATAAGATCCTTTAAAATTCCATCATGTGCTTTCCTCTTATAACAATTAAACCAACAATTGTTGTACGAATCTACAATTTGTGTAAGTAAAATCATTTATTTTAATGCAAACTATATTGTATACTATTTTAGTTCAGTTTATTGTGAAAATACTAACTAAATTTCCGTACTTAAAAGTTTTATCTTTTGCTTTATACAAATAACATTTAAAGTTGCATTCACTATTCTCCCAAGAATAATTTCCAAGTCTGCCATGGGATGTCAACATGTAACTATGCAATTTCACGTACATGATTGAAAGAAATTTACTATTGTCTAAATACACAGGAAAGCGAAATTTTCAGTGAATCTAATAAAGCAAATATGTTGAATCTATCTAAATAATACAATCAAAAGAGTGTGAGTAGTTATTTAGAATACAAAAAAGCTCATATTGTGCATTTTAAGTAACTTCTTGGTGAAGGTGGAATGAATCTTTTTGGATGTACTGCCTGAATCAATCATGAAAATATTAACAAAAATAATCATTAAATAATCCTGAATATATTAATGAAATTTAGAGGTAAATATAAAAAAAATAATTAACGCATTAATTTGTTTTTTTATTATCTTCATTTAGAACAGTTGTGTGTGTGATTAACTTATGTAGTTTTAGTGAACTACACTCAATTCAATAAATAGTAAAAGAATTCAAGATGAGATCCATCAGAATTTTAAGATAAAAAGGCCAACAATTCTTTCTTACATATATCGTTGAAATTATATCAAGTCTCATACGTGAAAAACAAATCACATTAAATTATATTTTATAAGTAATATAAAAAATATTCAAAGTTTTACATTCGTTGAAAGAAATTTTTCTCATATCAATTTTTTAAAAAATATTAAATTATTTTTTAAAAGAAATACCACACAGAAATGTTATTTTATGTTTTGCTATAAAAGTTTTGGGGAAGCGGTCAATTATAGCGGACACCTAATATAGGCAATCTGTAAGAGGATATGATCAAAAAATTTTTCGAATGAATTCGTAAGATTTGAAGATATATCAGGATTTGAAAATTACTTTATAATGCTGTTAAATTTAAAATACTGTATATGATATAAATTCAGTAATTAAGGAAGTCATAATTAGAGATGATAAGTTTAAATTAAAAATGCCAAATAAAAGAAACACATATGCAATAAATAAAATGGATATAATTTAAAAAAAAGCTTGATAATACAAATTTAGTTTCATGAAATTTTTTTATTTACTTCATGAACTGAATACTATCATTTTTATGAATTCTAAAATCTTGAAAATAAATTAAGCTGCTTATTGAACAACGTTCAATAATACTGTTGTTCTAGTTTTAAGTTGTTTAACTGGATTTATTTTACCATTTTCGACACGGGTCAATACGAAACATCGGATACAAAGTAAAATTCCAGACAACTTCTAAGCTTCATTACTTTAGCACTCTAAATGTTGATGCCAGATGCAAAGCTCAAAGCCAAACACGCAATGGTGAATTATTTGGCCCCACGTCTTGAATAGTTTCATGCCCAAAATCTATTATGAGGCTTTTTAATATACCCATCGTGTATTAAAATCCCCTTCAGAAGGACGTTCTAAAGATAGTAAGCCCTATTTATGTGTCGCAAGAGTAAAATCTCAAAAATATTTTGTTAAATTACCACGACAGGTGTGCAATCAAAAAGAAAGAACGCGATACTCAGTTCATATTGTTAAAAATTCTCTGGATTTGAACCAGGAGGCTTCTACTCCAAAATGTGTAATACTACTATTTAGCCATCGGGAGTCCATTTGATGTGTGTTTGATGCACTACGTAGTGGGTAACTTATTTAAGATCTTTTTAATACCCTTCGTATATTATTAACTTCCTGAAGAGTTTTTCATGGGCGTGACAGTTTTTAATTGTCGGGAAAGAGGAAACTCGGTAAACTCCCAGTTACTTACGTTAATTGATGCTCATGGAGAAAACAAACTTAAAGCCCATCTTTCATTTTTCAACAAATGGCTATGATCGAAACCACAAACTTTCGCTTTAAAAAACGCTGTTCTACCATTAGGGTAGTTTTCCAGAATTTTTCCCTTGCGATATGAAAATGTGACAAAATTATCCGATAAATATCCATTTAAGAGGTAAACTGCTGTAGATGACAATAATCTTTACTCCAGGTTTCAGCAATTAAATTACTGGTTCTTGGTGTCAAAATGAAGCTTTCACGCAATGCCTGAACACAATTTATGTTACAATGGCTTCAATTTTCTTCAAAATATTTAATGGATAAAGGAAAAGCTTATCATCCTTTAATGTTCTGTAGTTTTAGTACAAGATTCATATATTTTAAATAAGACTATAGAAATATCAAAGAAACAGAGTAAATAAATTCTATGGTTCTTGAAACCAATATTGTCCAATGCAAGCTCAGTGAACCTAATATTATCATTTTGAAAATTGCCGCAGCTCAGTAGCATAAGTAAAGAAATGTGTTGAAACCATAAAATAGTAGTTCAAGAATTTCACACTACTATTTAGTTTATTAATTAAATAGTAGTTCAATAAATTAATATACTCGTTAAATTTTATTTCGTAGTTATAAATTTTCACCTAGCTAATTCATTTGGCAATTAAAAATACCACTTTGAAATAAGGCAGAGGTTAATTTGCAGTGTGTGGAGTATAATGAGTGAGTTTCAATCTTGAAGCAATTCTTATATTAAAAGAGAAAAAAGTTGGTTTATAATAGACCTCGTGATCTGTTACCGTTGTTCAATGGTTCAATCTCAATGCTTATTGTGAATTTGCATTCTTTTTCTCTATTGATCACAATAACTAGCAATTTTTTCTTGCATTATTATATTTTAATATCGACCTCATTTCTTTCTTTATAAAAAGAAAAATGATTTTTTCTTAATTTATATTATTATAAGTTTGAAAGTGCTTTCTTGATGAGAGACTACTATTTAAATTATTCTTTTGTCACATTTGTTTTTGACAACTCATTTTACTGAAGAAATAAGTGCTGTTACATTTTTAGAAATTAAATAACACGTGGGGCATTTCTACTTTTTTGCAAAGTACACTTATTGTGCTTGGCGCATTGTTTTTGCGCAATACGCACAGTGAGGCCAATGTGGTCTAGTTGGTTATGGTTCGTTCTTATTATCGGAAAATAGTGAGTTCGAATTCCGACTTAATTGAAGATCCGTCGTGTTCGCTAATGTTGGCTGGGCCATGTTACAACTGGGTGTGGTCGCAATGTCCTCCAAGTGGAATGATAGCTTTAGGGATGGCAGGCCAAGTACTGGGAATCTTCTTCTTGGTCCTGACTTCATAACTACGAAGATTCCAACTAGCTGCTTCTATCTGACTGGTAGAGCCCAACTCACTGCTAGGTACAGGGAATCATGCTGGGGCAACAACAACAGTACGCAAAGTATGCAAGTATTTTCAGCTCCTTTTGTGAGATTTCCTCGTTTGATGCACGTCAGTTACATTACTTTAAAATTATAAATAACATGATGCTTTTACAGTGTTTGAAAGGCGTAATTGTCTGTGACTGATGAAAAATGTTTTGAATTCACATATTCTCGACTTTTTAGAGTTTGGAAATTTAAAAACACATCATGAACTTTTTTTTTTTCAATCTGGCTGTATAATTTTCTTTACATATTATAACAGTTCCAAAAAACTGAAAAATTAATGCAAAAATTTTTGTGGTAATGGAGATACTGATTAATATCTAATTTTAATAGATTAGTATTCAAAAATCATCATAGATTTGGAAATATAACTGAAACAATTTGAGTGTTATTGTCAAAATTTTAGGAAAGCACAAATGTATTGATTTTTAACAGGGGGAATATGGGCAAAAATAATTATATATATATGAAAACCCAAGACTTAATCACAAAAGTACTATAATATAGTATTGGTATTTTAAAGAAAAAGTAGGACATCTACTGGTATTACATTTTTACAAATCATTATATAAAGATCATTAAATAATCGGCCTTTGTGAGATTAGATTAAATTAACATTCTAAAACTTTTTAATAAATATTATTAGTGAAATATTAATAGTTTAAAGTTAAATCCGTAGGAATATAATCACATTTATTAAAAACATTTTTATGCTAATTGAATGTACCTGCTTCGCTGCTTTCTGTGTGTCTTATACATCTGATTCAATTTCTGGGAATCCATAAAATTATAAAATGAAAAGCATTAAATGAATGCAATGAAAATCTAAGCTTATATATATATATATATATATATATATATATATATATATATATATATATATATATATATATATATATATATATATATATATATATATATATATATAAATTTAATGAACTGTGTAATGTTTGAAAACTCTTTAGTTGTGGAGTTTTTAAGTATTGATGCTAGGACTATTTTCATTCACATTCTAGTACACGTTTCCAACCGATGACCTTGTGGAGAAAGCAGCAAAATTTTTCTCTGAAGAGGGAGAAAAAACTTTTCTGAGTAAGATGTCTTTATGTTTTTTTTAAAATAATTACATTGGGAAAATTTAGAAAGAAGCGTGAATCCTATGCCATAAATATCTTTCCTCAATTACCAGCGGTAACGGATAGATAACAATTTTAAGAAAGGAAAAAGAATCGCATCTTTTTTGAAGCGAGAAGAGTTATGTATATTGCTTAAAGTTATTGAATCGTGGTATAAGAAACTTTACAGCGAGCTCAAATCAGCGTCAACTACGTTTTTAATCAGTTGTAAGAGCAATTAGTCAAAATTTCAAAATGGAAGGTAGCTTTTATTTCACGCTAGCCAGGGACTGTCGTATTGATATAAGTTTCATTCATTTCTTCACAACCACTCTTCATTCAAACCTGGACAAGTATTTGGTCAACAAATAAAATAAGGATTTATTTATATCGACATTGAATAAAAACAATTTTACCATATATTAGTTTGGTCGATTAAAATTGATTTCTTCTTGCTACAATTTATATATATCTAAGTTAAAAAGTTTAATGAATATATTGTAGAATCAAGTCCAGTAAAACGTTATAAGAAGTTAAAAAATAACGATACAACTTTTTCTGCTTTCAATTTTTCAAAAACTAATTAATTTTACAATAGACGCCATTAATGAAAAGAATCTTGAGCCACCAGTGATGAACAATGCGACATAGAGAAATAAAATGACAACAAAACAATGGAAAAATTATAGAATTTTGAATTAGTATTCTATAATTGATAACATTAAGATCTATTAAAATGTACACAAATTTTGAGCATTCATTTAGAAATACTTTTCATGTGAATTGAAATGAGTTATGGTATTTGACTGAATATTTTTAAAAGTAGATTTGCTCTATTTTAGAATTGAAACTGATAACATTTTAAATTTAATATTTTAATTAAAGAAAAAAAGTTTTTAGAAATTGATTCGTAATGTTAGATTCATTATTCTTTTGATAAATATTGTTTTATCAAAAGTAACAAAGCATTTTTTACACAAGTGAAGAAGTCTGTTTAAAACTATTCATCAATAACTTACAATGCTGTTCATTAGTAATTTCAATATAAACTTTTGCATGCGTTTTGATTTCGTGAATTGGTATTTGTGAATTTACACCTGAATTTACATTTTTTTTACAATACCTTCATTGATCAGTTCGATATGTATGAATCTCAGTTGATACATGCATAAATTACTTAACTCAAAATATAATTTATTCTTCTTATGCATTGAATAAGTAAAACTAATCAAATTCGCTTAGAATTTTGAAAATTTGATATTCAGAAATATTGAAATATATAGATTATAAATAAAGATCGACAAAGTATGTTTAAGTCAGTTGTAAACAGTATGTCCTCATCATCAAAATGTCATATTTATGAGAAATTCTAGTTTTTATTCATTCGATCAAAAAGTAAGCTATAAATACACTATTGGCCATTAAAATTACTACACCAGGAAAGCGGCACACCACACATGTGAAATTTGCATGACAGGTAGAACTTGCTGTGATATGCAAATGATTAGATTTTCAGCGCATTCATACAAAGCAGGCGACAGTAGCGACATCTACAATATGTATAAAACCAGAGTTTTGACAGCAGTTTTGTCATACTCAGTTTCCGTTTCAACGTTGTTTTCGGCAAAGAAAGTTGTTGTAACGCCTCGTGTAAGAAGAAGATATGCCTATCAGCACGTGTCTGACTTTGATCGAGGAAGGATTATAGCCTACCGGGATTGCGGTTTATCGTACCGCAATATTGCTGCTCGCGTCGGTCGAGACCCCATGACTGTTAGCAGAATATGGAATCGATGGGTTCAGGACAATCATACGGAACGTCATGCAGGATCTCAGCGACCCCCCATCACTAACAGCAGAGAAGACAGACATCTTATCCGCATGGTCACAAGGGATCGTACAGCCACGTCACGAACCCTGAGTCGAGAAATGGAGTCATTTGCAAGGCAACAAGTTTCTGCTCGAACAGTTCGACGACGTTTGCAGCAGCATGGATTGTCTGCACGGCGACCATGGCTTCGGCTACCATTGACGCTGCGTCACAGACAGGAGCGCCTTCAATGGTGTGATCAGCGACGAACCTGGACGCAGGAATGGCCTCACGTCATCTTTACAGATGAATCTCGGTTCTGTATACAGGACCATGATGGCCGCATCCGTGTTTGGAGGCATCGTGGAGAACGCGCATTGCCAGCTTGCATTGGACATCGCCATACTGGCCCATCTGCTGGAGTGATGGTATGGGGTTCCATTGGATACATGTCTCGATCACCTCTTATTCGCATTACTGGCACTTTGAACAGCAACCGTTACATTTCCGATGTGTTAAGGCCCATGGCTCTGCCTTATCTTCGAGGCTTCCCTAATGCTTTGTTTCAACAGGATAATGCACGACCACATGTTGCCCGTACTGTTCTGAACTTCCTTGATACCGAACAGGTTCGACTGTTACCCTGGCCAGCACGTTCTCCTGATCTGTCGCCAATTGAGAACGTGTGGTCAATGGTTGCCGAGCGATTGGCTCGCCATCACTCACCATCCACTACTGTCGATGAACTGTGGCATAGTGTTGAAGCTGCGTGGACTGAGATCCCCGTACATGCCATACAATCTATGTTTCATTCCATGCCTATTGATAAATGCTGTTATTGCAGCCAGAGGTGGCTGCTCTGGGTACTAATTTCTCAAGATCTATACATCCTAATTTCCTGTAAATCAAATCACTTCTTTCCACTATAATGTATGCGTCAAACAAATATCGTTCTGTTATTTGCATTCCTTCTTGGTGTAGCAATTTTAATGGCCAGTAGGGTAGTAAAGACTATAAAAGTAAAATAAAACAAATTACACTATATACAAAGTTCTACAAAAGAAAAAAATATTAAATATTTTAAAGGGATTTAAATGTTACTGTTATTGCAAAGTATCATTTAAAATCATTGTTGTGAAAATTAAAGGACAATTGTTACTGGAGACAAAGGTAAGTAATTCCTTTATATAGTGCGAAATTTTTGTTTGATGAATCTGTAAGTTATTGGTGGCAGCTTTTTTTCGGTAAAAGGAGATACTTTTATTATACATTTTAATCCTTATTGAATATGAAAATACTAATTTATGTTCCCCCACATAACTTTATATAAAAGACATATCTCTTATAATGTAGAATTTAAATCTGATTTTGACTATACTAATATGAAAAATAAGTTAAAGAAAATATGAACAAATAAACATGAAAAACTATTACTTGATAATCAAATGTTGATAGAAATGAAAGAGAACTTTAAATTTTAATGCAAAAGTTTACCACATGCTTTATCAAGACAAATTCCATTATTTTTTCAAAGCTTACAATCCTGAAACTATAAATATTTTGGTCCTGAAAACATCGTTTCATTTGCTTAAGAAAATATCAAGCTCTATTTCTCGTAAGATATTCTTCGTTTCTATGTAATCTAATTAAAAATATATTTTTTAAATAGCAAAGGAAAGCAAATAAATAGTTAGAAACCTGAAAATAAAATTCAGGTTCAAGGAACTTTCGTAAATCAAAGATAGTCTACTATATTAAGAGCTATTACATTGTTTTTTGCTGACAGGAAAATATTTTAACCACCTAACAACCTATCAACAAAAAAAGTTAAAAGAAATTTAGAAATTAACATTTTAATAATATAAATACAATTTAAAAATAGTAACATTCAAAAATTAGTTTTTCTTATACATTTTATTATATGGTAGGAGATCTTTCTTTTTTTCCTGTCTCAAATGGAGACGTAAAACGTGTCGCATCAGTTACCAAGAAAGGAAATCCTTCCTATAAATATAACTTGTTTTGTTATTGAACTTGGTAATGAAACATCATTAACCTCTATCAAGCAATAATTGTCTAGTTAATTGCGGTTGATGCGAATGAGCAAAGTAACTGACACCGCAAAGTGTGCAGAATTATAAAAATTAATTGAAAAATATATTTATGAACAAAATAATGATGCTGAAGCTTATTTTTCACCTTGAGTGATGTTTCTTGAAGATATTTTGCATAAAAAGAAAACAGTATTCACATACTAAAATAATAATTTAACTTAGAAGGTGGACATTTTTTAACTCTTCTTAATATGTCTAATATTCAGTTTTCAGGACATAATTCAGTTTTCTAATAATCAGTCAGTTTTCAGGGTTTCCGTGAATCCATTAAACTTTGATAAAAGGGGAAAATAAACATTTTTTTTTCCGATTTTGTGGTGGATTTATTTTGGGACAGTAAAAAATCTGACTTTCAACATTGTTATTGATAATTAAAATTAAAAAAAATAATTCTAAGAAAGTAAATAGCGAGGTTTATTCTAAGAATATTATAAATAACTTTTAATCCTCTCATTTGTCACATGTTTCTTTCGAGAGTGAAATATTAAGTATTCATAAGTTGACATTTTTGTTATTGAATCTGATATGTTGCTTTAATTGCTTGACTCATGTGTTGCAATTCCACAAATGTTTGATAGCCAATTAAGGAAAAGTGTTGGTCTCGTTAGTCTGTAAGGAAAGTCGTCTATCTGTTAGGACATTATCAAAATCAAGACTTAATGCTGGTAAAAACCTCTTTTTGATTATTGAATTGATGTGGTGCGGAAGCTTAGAAAGAAGGATTCCATTTTCAATTAGCAAGAACAGACAATCGAATAGATCACAATAAAGTAAACATATAACTGTACGGGCTGATGATTAAGTAATATTTTACCCGAGATTTAACTGAATTAATTTTAATTTCAGGATTTAGGATTATTAAAAGTATGAATAAGATGTAATGAACTTTAATTCTTAAGTTCTGTGGTTAGGCTTTAATAGTTTTGACATTCTCAGAATCAATTTTCTCTTATTGGATGGGAATTTAAAACAAAGTGACGTTTTTACTTTTGATAATCTTTGAAGTTTACTTGTATGCATTAATGTTTGTATCAAAAATATTTTCTGTTTATCAAGTTATTGGGTGTGCCTGGACTCACAGAATCAACATAATCAAACACCACTTTAGTTCTTTGAAAAACTAACATTCTGAAAAGCATATGGGCATTTTTGAAACTTTTGAAATTTTCACTGAGGTTCCTTTTCAATATTTTTTATACTTAGTCTCTTTCAGTATTGCAATTATTAAATAATTCAGAGATGTTACTACCACCATAACATTTCTCAAAATATGTGTGCTGAACTGGCAGCCAAATTAGTCAGTGCTCTTGCCTTTGGTTCAATAGTTCGTAGATTTTAAATACCACTTTTGCCTTGGGTGCTTGTAGTGATTCGGAATCTTTTTTAAAGCAATTATTCCTCGTGTGCAAAAGTGACTATTGAGCGAGAAATAAACAAAATTTCTTCCAAATAAGAGCAGAATTAAGCTTTGAATTCCAGGCAAAGTGTTCGAATATCTGGAATATTCATTATAAATTTATGGCCTATTCACAGGTTCTTTTTGCTAATTGAAACAAAATTAATTGTGCTTTAAACTTCAAGACTTTTGTATAGAAAACTCACAAAAGTCAGTGAAGATGTATTTAAGACTCTGTACATAAGATCATGATGGAAATAAATTCTAAAATTACATTTTCCATGATCAACAATGAAATTTTAGAATTGATTTCAGCAAGTCTTACTATACAATATAAAATTCAAATATGCCACTAATTTTTTTTTATATTACTTAACAGAGTTGAATAAATGGACGCCCGATATGTATTCAATAACTATGAATTAAAATGTATTTGTTTATTCATACTGTGATCACATTAATAAGCTTACAAGCGTTAAAATATTTTTAACCTGCAAAGTATTAAGTAATTCAATGTAAAGTATCAATATTTATTAATACACTGCTCAAAACAATTAAAGGATATTGTAAGTTTTACGTAAAATAAAGATATAAACAAAAATTTTTTGCTGAAAATGGAAGAAGAGAATCACAAATGAAAATTTTTCTGATTTTCAAATTGTGGAGTATGCTAATTTTGCTAATTTGCGACGTCAAAAATGTCACTTCAGCGGCAGTGAATGAAATTTGACTTTCAACTGAATAAAAGACAATGAATACAAGGATTATCGGTATTCAGTGACTGCTATGTTTCGATGAGTTCGATGTCTCAGCGAAGTCATTTAACCGATTCAGAAGCTTGGAGAGTTGTTGGTAGGTTAGAAGGAGGCCAAACTCAAGCCGGAGTAGCGCAAGTCTTTGGAGTGTCACAAAGTGTGATTTCCAGGATCTGGAACCGTTTTTGGAGACTGGAAAAGCAGGCCAAAGACCAGGGCAGGTCGTAGACGGGCAACAACGCTCAATGAAGATCGTTATTTAGTGTTAACGGCTCGGAGACACGGAAATATGAACGCTACTCTTCTCCAACAACACCTTCGCTCGGCTACTGACACCACGGTTTCAACTCAGATTGTCCGAAACCGGCTTCATGGTATAGGTCTGTATGCTCGCTGACCGATGGTATGTGTAAAACTAACATCAAGGCTTTGTCGCGACCACAGGGAGTGGGCAACAGAGCATGTGAACTGGCGGAGAAATGAATGGAACAATGTTCTTTTTTCTGACGAGTCCCGTTTTCTGTTCATCTTGATAATAGGTGTATTTTCATCTGGAGGGACCGTGGCAGTAGGAAAAATCCAGCGTTCGTGCACGAAAGTGTCAGATTTGGCAGTGGGGGAGTGTTGGTGTTTGGTGGCATCTCCATTGACGGGTGCACAGACCTCTATATCATTCGAGATGGACCTCTGACTGGTCGCATATATAGGGATGATATCCTCAGACCTATTGTAGTCCCTTACGCTGTAGCAATCGGAGATGACTTCATTTTAATGGACGATAACGCAGGCCACATCGTGCTAACCTGCTGGAGGATTTCCTTTTCAAGGAAGGAACCGTACGAATGGAATGGCCAGCATTTTCCCCAGACATGAATCCAATAGAGCACGTTTGGGACGCTCTAAGAAGACGAGTTGCTGGCCACCAACCACCCCCACAAACTCTCCAAGAACTGGAAAGAGCTCTTCTGGAAGAGTGGGACAGAATACCCCAACTCGTGATTAATAGCCTCATTGACTCCATGCCTCAAAAGTGTTCAACGCTGCTGGCCGTCCGTGGAAACCATACCCCCTACTAAAAATGACTTCCTTTGAAGACAACACCTTTTCTTATTCTTTTTTTCTCATATGCACAAATTGTGTTTTTTTTCCTTTTGTACGCAAATGTTCAATAAAATGCATTTTTTTCTGCCAAACATGTGTAATTTATTCTCATGTACGTCTGTCGACCACGTATCAATCAGCTAAAAATTTTCCCAGCCACAAGATCCACCTAAAACAGCAATATCCTTTAATTGTTTTGAGCAGTGTATAAATATTTCTGGTATTTGGAGCAACGAAACAACTTCTGACATTTGCTTCTATCTTTTTTGTTATTTTTTTAACTGACTTAATTTGTCAAATCATTGTAAACAGCCATATAATGAATAAATTACTATGTTCTACATAGAATTCCTAAATTTTATATATTATTTTTATAAAATTATGAAATTTAGGAATTTTAAATAATTTTATAATTAAATGAATTGATTATTTTAAATAGAAAAATTAATATATATATATATATATATATATATATATATATATATATATATATATATATATATATATATATATATATATATATATATATATATATATATATATATAAGATAAAACATGAAGATATTATGCATTGCATGCATTGTAGTTACAACATTATATTTTTAGCATTGTATTTATTACTTTATATTCATATATGTATTTTCTTTATATTAATATATATGTATATATATATATATATATATATATATATATATATATATATATATATATATATATTTATATATATATATATATATATATATATATATATATATATATAATGAATAGTATGATGAGAAAAATTTAAACAAAATATTTATTTCGTCGCTCAAATTTTTTTGTATTCTAATTTTTTTATAAAACTTTTTACTGCTAAGATTTCAAGACTCTTAAACTTGAGGTGTCTGTCATTTAATTTACAAATGTTATTTCCCATGCTATCCACATTTCTTCATATGGAAATATTTAATGTGATTTCGTTATTACAACAAATGTAATGTTATGTAATTTTAAATTAAATATTCAACAAATTTAAAATCAAGCGTTTCATTACTGAACATTATTTACATATGAATAGAAAAATTGCATTATGCAGTTGATTCGCTCGCCTTTACAAACTTTAACTTTCGCATGATTTTATGAACAAGTGGTTGAGTCATAAAATGATCCCATAGATGCAGTGCTAATTTTAATATCCAGTTATGGATTAAACTTTTGAAATTTTTTTTCTTTGCGAACTCATTTTTATTTATTTTTCATTTGTGTTGACTTTTATTTTATTTTATTTTCTCACTTTTTTATTTTATAATTGAGAAACTTGAACTGAGGTTTTTATATTAGAATCGTTATTGTTTTGAGTAGTGGATAACTGCACTGATGATGCATCCCAAAATTACTGAATAAATTAATGCGGAATTTCTCCTACTTATTCAATTCCCGTCTTACAGGCCATGTATCAGAGTATTATTAACAGCTTCAAGTGTAATTTTCATTAAATAATTTTTCAAGGAGTGACCATGGTTTGCAATTGCCACCTAAAATTGTTATTCTAGGTCTATTGCATTTGTCAATCTATGCTCTGAACAGTGTTACAGAAATTAATAAAATCTGTCTTTTGGCATGCAAGCTTTCTTTAAGTAACTGAAAAAAACCAAAAATATTTACTTGACTTCTTGGGTGAAGATGAGTTACGTATCCATGAACTACAACAAAGATACCCACTTTTGACTGAAATATTTGAATGTGAACTTCGATGTAATTTGTGCGTTACGATTAATTAATGATCGATAATATAAGATGATTAAATGTTCCAGGACGTAATGAATGAGAATTTTCAGATATCAAACTACAATTTTGCAATCTCGCTAGAAAACATTGTTTTTTCATTAATTATGTAAATATTCCATATAAATACGTTCTTCGTGAATTTCAAACTGAATTGAAAAAATAAAGTGCAGAATATTGAAACATTTAATTGTAAAATTAATATTTTACAATTGGATATTTCAAGATTTTGCTTCGTGCTTATAAATCATTGTTTGACATCCTTAAAAAATGAAACTAAAGCATTTGAATGTGGAATGGGTGGAAAACTTGGTTTGTTTTACTTATACATAGTTACCTATATCATTTAGAGCACAAATTAAAACTTTATTTTAACTTAATTTTTTTTATATTCATTTATTGCAATAGAGAATAATATGATCTACAAATCGTACGCATTCTGCCTAAAGTATTTCAATTTAAATTACACTGCTGCTCATAATTATAAGTGCAGCTTTAATTTTCGAAAAACAAACGATAACTCAGTACTTAAAAAATTTATTATTTTTATTGAAATAATCACTTGTTATGGCATTTTTTGAATGAAAATGTCTTTCATTCATAAAGCTAATTAATTCCGTAAATATTTTTTTCCGATTTGTAATTTATTTTTGCACGTAAATTTAAGAAAAGCAATTCTTTTTCAAATTTTCAAAAACTTTACAATAAATTTAATGTTTTCGCTAAAAAATGATTTAATAATGACGAAAATGTTTTTCGCATGTGAAAACGGAATTGACTTAAAGTAGATTGAAATAAGAAAAATATCGGAGAAACGTTGTAAAGTTTGTCATTTCTAAATGTTTCTGCAAAGGTAAACAATTTAATGATAGTTGGAAAGTTTATTTAAAATAAAAATAAATAAACACGTGAAAAATAAAAAACAGCAAAATTCAAGAAAATTTAATTATGTCTAATCTATATCATTCGTCTTACTGTCATGAAAAAAATGTTTTCTTGACAGATTTCTGCATAGAAATATTTCTAGGGTAATTATTTTAAGGATACTTAATAACTGGGATTCCACTAAATTTATAAAAAATCAATACGGAACCATATTTATGAAAATATAATATAACTTAAAAAAACCGTTATTAAATGGATGGAGAAGAATATTATTTCCCAAAGAATCATGTTTTTCCTTATAAAAAACACAATTTAAACCAACTTGATGATTTTGGCACTATTGGCATGTGATTTATGAAAAGAAACAGATATTGAGGGAGTTGTCATTTTAAACAAGACTGTTATGCTTTAAATAAAATTTTTGAAGATAAAAAGAATTGATTTAGTACTGATTGTAAAAAATACGAGCTTTAAAAAGTATATAGAAATAGGAGAGCAGCAGATGCTAGCATACGGTTATTTTTAGGTTTAATTTCATATTTCGACTAGATGAAGCATCTTCGTACACATTTAAGATTTCATAAAATTTGTTTTGAACAAAATAGAATAAATGCTTTGAATTTGCCAACAAATTCACCTGATATAAATGTAAGTTGGGAAGTAAGCGAAAAATTTGACAATGAAAATAAATATTTAATTTTAGAAGATGTTGTTGATTTTATTTATATGATACATGTAATAAATTAGATGCAAATTACACAAATAACAAGAAAAAGTATGACAAACAGCATAGTATAGTGTCTACAAAGAAACGGTGATAGAACCGATTAGTAATTATTTTAAAAATGTTCTTTAAATAATATATATTCTTATCATCTTTGTAGTTGATGACTTGATGTCTGTTCGATTACTCTGGATGATTTTATTTTAAATGCTATAAATGTTTTTGATGAAATTAATTTTGTTGTTTTGTTAAATATGAATTATAACTTTTATTGTTGAAATATGAATAACGTATCATTCTTATATATCATTTCTTAGTAAAAATCTAAATATATATGTATATATATATATATATATATATATATATATACATATACATATATATATGTGTGTGTGTGTGTATATATATATATATATATATATATATATATATATATATATATATATATATATATATATATATATATATATATATATATATATATATATATATTTTACTGACAATATTTCATTTAAGAAGGGTAAGTAATACTGTATTTTTATGGTAAGGGAAAATATTGTCTTTAAATCCTTAATTACAATACAGTTTGCTTACAGTAGTTTTTCTTGCAAGATAAATTTTAATCAGGCTTTAAACTTTCTCAGAATATTTAAAACTATTTCTATGCAATGAAGTACACTGCAGTTTTTAATTTTTTCTTTTTCTTTTTAAAGAAAGTCTTTTTATTTCTAAATAATCTTTCTTTCCTGTGTCAGTTAAAAATGTCTCCTACAAACAGTACGTAGTAATATTATATTTTGAGATAATGCTATTAATGTTTTTGTACGCTGATTTATTCTTTTGTATATAATATAAATGATGTGCAGTAAATGCAGATCAAAACTTAAAATTATTTGAATGTACAAGAAGTAAAGATAGCATAAATGAAAAATATTTAATAAAATTAATATGTATAAAAATACGAAAAAAAGGAAAGAAATTATCAAAAATACGTCAAAAAAACTATTTATTTTTATTTTTCTGTAAACATTTAATTGTGTTCTTAGCTCTTGTTCTCTTTATGTTATTTTTTGTTTTGTTCTCCATTTGCTAAAACCAATTTGAAAAATTTGTCGATTTTCACAGTTGAAAGTATCTATTAGTTCATTATTGTAAAATAATAGCTTTCCTTATTGCTAGGGAATGAATGGATAAATAGTTTTCATTCAATTTCTTTGCAGGTAAATTCAACCAATCAAATGCACTCCTCCGATTACTTCGAAAACTCGTCATGCGCAGTGAAAGAGTGCAACAACTGCAACGTTTCTTGTGCGAAGAGTTAGGTGAGGAAGAAAATCCGCTAATATTTACTTTCAATGAAATGAAAACACTAAATTGTCATGAGGAATGAAGAAGAAACTATATAAACTTGTGTGTTTCCACAACAATTCTGAGTATAATTTGTGATCTGTGAGAAATGATTATTTGTAATTGATTTACTCTCTTTGAATTGTTGCTTTTAACTTAATCATTAGCTAATGTATTTGATTTTAAATGAATGGTTTTATGTATTGCTTTTGAAATAAATATGAATAAATTTTATTCAATTTTTATCTTGTACCGTAATATAAATAAAGTAGCTTTTGTTTTGCGATTCGAAGACACAAGTATCTATTTAAATGTAACTAATCCATAAAATAATTGAATAACAATTAAATAATCGATATGTATGTTTATGTTTTGTAAATGGAGATATCATTTAAAATTCAAAATATTTTTGAAAATTAAAAAAATAAAACTATGACTAAAATGTGTGTAAAAGGAATTATTTTTATAAATATATTTAATTATTGCAGTTATTTTTTTTTTAAAAAAATATGTTTGATAAAACGTGAACCATGTGTATAATATTTCAATTTCTTAAAATTAAATATTTCTCATCATATGTGTTAATATTGTAAAACTAGAATCATATTTAACCGATTCTTAGAATAATATATCTGGTTTAAAATGTCAGGAAACTTTTGCGAAAGTTCTGTCTTCTTAACTTTTGATTGCATAAATATAGATCTATTAAAAGTATGTTGTAAATCATGTAATTTTTGCCCAAAACATAATTGAAATAAGAGAATAATTTTATTTAAAAAAATTAAATTTTAAAAGTACGAAGGAATATTTTAAAATTTTTTGCTTTGTTTTCGGCTATTAATACGAATGACGAAAGAATCATTTTTTGAGCTTATCTATGTATCTCTAATATTACATGAAAATGATAAAACTATTGATACTTGATGATTAATTATTGATTTAATTATTATAATGATCATTTACCTATGATTTAATTTATATGGTTAAAGTATAAATATGTTATATGATTTCAAATAAAATTAAACATTGATAAATTCTGAAAAATCATGTAGAAGCGAAGCATAAGAAATACTGAATCTGAAAAATTTGCAGCAGTAATTGAAAATTTAAAAAAATTGCTCGTTAATAAACTCATAAAATTTTATTAACCGTTAAGAGTATTGTTTCTTATCTACTGTATTAGTTTTGAGGAGAATAATTTATTTTGTATTTCATGATTATTCGTGAAAAAGTATGAAATATTTCTATAATATTTAGAATTTAGCACAGCTTAAAAAATTAATATTTTAAGAATAGATTTATAGTTTTAAAATTCCATCTCCGGCAGAATAACTTTTATACTGAAAATAGATTTTATGCAAATTTTAAATGTGTATTTTTTTTTTATTTGTGTTTGACAAAATTTTGCTTAGTTAAAAACTTTTTCCCATCTGAATTATTTATCTCCTATTAACATTTAAGCAGCGAAATATTTATGTTTGTTTTCATAGCATTTCTCGTTTAATATATTCTTGCAAAACAAAAGCTGCTAAATACGACTAATTGCCAAGTAATTTTGACCAACAGTCAAATAACGATATTGGAAATGTTTACGTATAATGATTAATACTACAAAGAAACATTATTGGAAAACATCATTTAAATATAAATAATTTTGGTAGTATCTGACTTGCGATTAATTTTAGTAAAAGCTGCAATAATTGCCCAAATAATTAGAGAGTGAATATCAAATCATTTTTATTTAATAACAACAAAGGAAATTTATTTTCAATAGTAAATTGAATTTAATATTGAATTTTTAATAAATACGATGTTGAAAATATGGCTGCAAACTGAAATGCAAATATTTATTTGTTTTTAACTTATTTTACTGCAAATATTTTATTATAGTTGCAATTAAACATGCAAAGAATGTTCAAGATTTACACCAAACACACAGGAACAAATTTAACAGAAAATACATGAAAGATAATGCATTTATGATATGAGAAATTATATTTTTCTGGATACACGTAACGAAAATATTTTTTAAGCAAAACTAACATATTTTTTCTAAAGAGACGAAATGGTTGTTTTATTTCATAAATTTTATATGCGATACAAAAAACATTGTGTGTATTTCAATAAATTTATAATTAATGTAAGAAACAAAATATACTTTAATCAATTTATTTAATATAATTTAAAGTTTTCAAAATGCTTTTAATTAATTTTTTGTTAAAAATGAACTCATTTACATAAATACGAGTAAAAAAAATTCTCAAAAATGAATAAAGCATGATTTTAAAAAAGTTCTAATATTTATCTCCATATAATTGCTTCCTGGTGATTAATTTATTGAAAATTAATTTTTATGCTTGAAATAGAGTATTCTAATTAATTTGATCAAGCAAGCATTATATTGTATTTGCTATAAAAAAGCATAGTCACACACACAATGTTGTCTAAATAAATGAACGTGAAAAAGAGGGAGGTTAATTAAAGATTCATATGATATTATTGAAACAATGGCAAGAGAATATTCAGCTAAAAAAAGGAAAGAAATGAATTCCAAAAATAAAAATGTATTAGATAAACATGAAAAATACTATCTTTTTAGAAAAAGATACAATTAATAGATGCGAATAAAATTGATTTTATAAACCAAAATAAATGTAATGATGAATAATTTTTATGGCAGTAAATTGTAAAAGAAAATAATGACACAAAATTTCACGATGATTCAAGGAAAATAGTCATGCAAACTTAACCAACGGAAACAAATTTATATTGAGATCTATATACAAAAACATAATAGAATTTTAATAGCGGAAATATAAATACAAGCATAAGACAGAAATAAAAAGTTGGAATGCGTTTTTTTTTTAATTATAATCAATGTATCCATTTTGATAAAATTAAGAAGAATATTTGTAAGGCTTAAAAATAAATGTTAAAAAATAAATAAACTATTTTTAATGGAATAAATCATTATTGTATGACTCTTACTTTCAAGGTCATTTGTTCAATCAGACTCAGACAGACGAAAACAAAAATTTGTAAAGTAGAGTGTAACACGTTTAAAGGTTAATTGAAAAGAGCATTTACATTGCAATTAATTTCACTATGTACTGTTATTAAAAAGAGAATTCTAAACACACAATTAAATGCGTCAATTTTCTTATTATCCAAAAGAAATTTAGTGAAATTTTTCATACAAAGTATAGTGCGTAAATATTCGTATTTGTTACAGCAATATTGATTAATATTTCTAAAAGTTAATGCGGGCAGAATACTCTAAATGGAAATTATCTCTGAACACTACATCAATTTATTCTTAAATAGCTGTTAAGAGCATTAAAAATATCATAATAATTTAAAAAATAATACTTGATTACATGCCAAAATAAAATAAATCCGTAATTTTTTCTGTGTCGTGCTTTGTATAATTTATAAAGCAATTTATGAGAAAAACAACTTAAATTTTACTTTATAGCATACTCATAGTGATAAAAAAACATTAAATATTTATAAGTAAATGACATAAGCACTAATAACCACATATATTTACACTTTACTTTCTTGAAATATTTCGGATTTTAAAAAATTAATTCTTTGTAAATTATATACTTTTGACGGAAAAACACGTTATTGATAATGAATAGTATAATTACATGTGTGTAATTGTTGAATTTATCATTTAATTTAATAACATTTTATATTTAAAAAGTGAATTTATATTTTTATAATAGTCTTGTTTTCTCTGCATTGATTATATTGAGTACATAAATCTGGGGTAAAAATTATTTTCTTATGCAAGTAATTTCTTTATTAGAAGCTTAAGAAATTTAGGTACTAAAATCGCTTTTAAAAAGATTTTTTTATTGGATCAGATAAAAATATTTTTTATGTTTCCTTCTATTTACACATCTAGTCACACCTAAATATTTAACAACAAGAAAAACTATCGATATCACAACAGAATTTATTTGTAGATAACAAGTTATATAAAGATCAAATAATTGAAGCTGCATCCTCTTGTGAAGTGTAAATGATGATGACAAAATCCGTATTTAATATAGCCGCCATTGTTGGCTATAACCTCTACTACACATTTCGGCATGAAGTCAAAGGTAAAATTTTACCGTACGGTCACCCTTGGCGAAATTTTCAAAAAGTCGCCAAGACCGTATGACAGCAACACGTTCGGGAAAAACGGCGCGAGGAAAATGGCTGAAATAGTGACAAATATTTCATACATTGTTGGTATCTATCAATGTGGTCAACTAATTTTACAAAATTAACAAAAAACGCAAATTTATGGATTTCAAACATCGATGATAAAATAATAAAGTTGATATGTTAAGTTATCCATAAAATTTTTTGATTAAATTTTATATTAATGAATTTAAATCGGTAAATATTCATAAGCAATTCATTTCATGATGACCATTTAATTTATTATTAATTATGTATTAATTAATTACGTAGATGATCGCATGAGACTTGTCTCGCGAGACAAGCTGAGCATCTCGCAAGAATCGCATCAGACAAAAATAAGGCAGTCTGAATGTTCGCCACATTTGGCTTTAAAAAAAACGCATCAAGGGTGACCGTACTGTAAAATTGATCCGAAAAACACTTTTACATTGCGTTCCATGAATGGTCGCGAACTGTCCTGTTGGATTGTGGCTATGGCAAGCATTGAAACTATGGGAAGATTAATTTGGGCAAGCATATCATTTACGAATGCGAGGCCCTTGCCCTTCCTAGATTAAATTCTTTAGGCATCATCCATACTAGAGAGTTACACCTAGAATCCATTAAAGGGTTACCGGATTTTATTAATAAAGTGGGTTACCCGAGCAACTGGAACTAGGAAACATTGGGTTTGGAGTTAACAGTACAAAATGCTGATAAAAGTAGAGGTGCCCAATGACATACAAACCCAACTCTAAGAAGAAGAAGATAGGAAGATTACAGGCCCTCTAATTCCTCAGAGATTTAGCGTTGAATATACTGGCAATAGGTACTAGAGGCACATAGGAGTAAAATCCAGAACCCTTTAAGCGACTATACTGAATGTAAGAACACGTGGTGTTCTTACATTCAGTATAGCATGACGCAATAGTTCAGTAGTATTTTATCACAATACTTCCAGACTCAAATCCGACTATCGTAATATTGCAGATAGAAGCGGTATTCGTCAATAAAGACATTTTGTTCGAATTTGTTGTTAATGTTCACCATTCTTCATACACACTGGCGATCCAAATGTCTAAGGCTTTGAATCAAAAATAAATAAAGTAATTAACCTGTGTGGATATCCTTTATAAATTTCGAATGATTAATCAACTTCAAAAAGAAGTTTAAATCAATTAAATATTATTCAGCAAATTTATTTAAACTATAAAAAATTATGCTTAAAAAAGAAAATCATTAATTATATCAATAGAACTTGGCACAGCACCGTAGTTTTGTGGTTAGTGTAATAAGTTTCCGGCTGTAAATTTTTGTCGATCGAACACCCTAAAAACATAACCAATATCTCGTAATTTTAACCATGGTAAGTGACGATGGCCTCATCTGAGCTATCAATTGAGAGTCCAAATAAAATCGCTCTATTTATGCGATGCTATATAAAATGGATCGAGTAAATTTTTGTTAAAATCAAAATATGTTTAATAAATTTCTTCTTAAACATGAACCTAGTTGAGGCATGATTGCAGTAAAACTAATTTTAAACATAGATCATTGTCAATACAAATTAACACAATATTAATTGAAACAGTAATCAGAAAAAATTGAAAAACAACAAGAACCTTTTCCAAATAATAAATACGTGAGATTTTTTTGACGTATGGAATCACTTTTCAAATATCAACCAAATTTTATACATATGATATCTTAAGTTCTTGGCTTTGATTTCTGAAGGTAAAAAAGCTCATATTTATTCCAATAAAGATAAATATACTTTGCAGATTTGAGAAAAATATTTACCAGTTATAGTAATCATTCTATAAATATGAAAAAAGGCATAAGAGTGAAAGCAAAATAACATTAATGAAATAAGATTTAGGAAGACAGTTGATGAAAAGAGTTAATATTCATTCGTTGTCTTAATATGCTTAAAACGATAGTAAAAATATAGAATTAAAATAAAATAATTGCAAAAAAGTGAAGTTATTCTTTGATAGGTGAAATGTAAAATAAATTTCTTAATTCAAGTGAATTTAAAACATTGCCTTAAGAACTGTAGTTCTTTAAATAACCTCAAAATTATAAATAAGTTACATTACTCGGGAAGGTCTTGCATCATTCAACGTCATTTGTCATTGGTGCAAATTTTTCCATCCATATTTACCAGCCATCAAAAAGCAATTTTTGAGTGTGGAAAAGTTCATCGAGGTAAGTCATTTCACAGAATTTCTTGCAACGTAGAAAATTATTTATTCAAATCTATTGATATGGAAAACTTGCTGTTGTTTACATGGGTAATCTTACTCTTTGTTAATTTCACTATATAGCGATTTCTCCTTGCCACAAAAAATTGTCGTTCGCTTGAAACTTCTCTCAGGTTTGATTAAAAATATTTTTGTTTCTTCAAAATGCAAGATAATTTATCTCGATCACTTTATTCGATAAATTGATTTTATAGTGAATGCATTGCTTTATTAACAAAAATTGTTTTTACTGTCGCTGTAAGTCCACTTTTTGCACACTAGGTCTCAATATGAATGTGAGTTTTAGTTTTAAGTGGATTTCAAACCACTGTCAATATTTACTATCGATATGAGAATCAAACCAACAAGCTGTTGTTATGCAGTTCGTTGCTTTGAAGATAAACCACTCAGCCGTTATCGATGATTAAAAACTGAAAGAATTCAAAAATTAAATATCATGTGGCAGGGTAAGTTTCCTTGTATCTAAAAACATTTTCTTTATTTTTCTCTATAAATTTAAAATATTCATATAGATTTGGATAATACGCACACCGAGTACACTGAAAATTATTACTACTGCCTTTGCTGCAAATTCCAATTACAGGGAAATAAATAGCCTTTCACTTAAATATATTGCATCATAGCCATTGATTTTTTTTCTTGGCTTATATTGGATTTTTTTATTAATGACTTGTTATGCATTGATCAACAATGCTTAGTTTGATTTTATCGATTATTAACATGAAAACCATTCCTAAACTAATATAGGATCATTTTGTAATAAGTGAAATTATCAAAGCAAGTGAAAATTAGAAACAGCACTTCTTCAAAACACATTAATGACATTCATTCACGAGAACAAGATCAAGTATTTTATGTGAAATATTTAAATATTTTTCACGCGATTTTTCTGAAACTAATTTGAATATTTTATTTGTGTTTTTGAAAAACGTTTTCTATGAATTTGATTGAAAGTACGTTTTTGTTATAAGAAGAAAAATATAAGTACTAAACGAGTAAGTTATATCATATTCTTGTGTGTTTGATTTTTCAAATTCATGTATTCTCTTATAAAAATTTCCTATAATAATTTCATCCCACAACAGCAAACAAATTCAAATTTTACTCGTACGAACGTATTTAGTTATTAGATTTTGTGTAATTCTACAATTTTATTGCATTTTATCTGAGTTTCTCGGAAAGTAGGTTTTTCTGTCATTAGTAGCACAAAATAAAATTTTCAATGTATAAAATTTTTTGTAATGTTTTTACGCTATTGTAATACTTACACTGATGATTTGATTGCATTTTTATTGCTATTATGGGTGTTTATTTCTGATAAAACTAGGAAAGGGTGTCTAATATTGCAATTTCCTCCAATTTTATTTTATAAAATTTAAATATTAACAGTTACGATAAGGTCACAAATATTAAAATATTTTTATATTTTTAATACAATGCGTTGATAATTTGTTGTTTGAAACAATGCGTTGACGTATTTATTTACAAATTTGATTCTTTGGTGAAAATGAACGTAATTAGATTGGTTTTTGACATCGCCAAAATGATAAATTTCTATAAATTTTAAAAAGTTGGCATTTTTAAAAATATTTTTATATTCAACAAAAATTTAAAAAAAATTAATATTAACAAATTTTTATCAACATTTTTGAAGAAATAAATTATAAAATAAACGTTTATTGTACTTATCAGTCTTTCTGTATTATAATAGATTATGTATCATAATAGATTACAATTTCTGTATCATAATAGATTATGTTTATAATAGATATTATACAAAAATTGGCAATATTTTCAAATTATTATATCTCTCACAATAAGCTTATATTTGCTTTTTAAAGTAAATTTTTAAAGTTTTGAAGAATATTAAATTGGATAATTGTGAGAAAATAAATAAAAATAGAAAATCCTTGTAGAAAATACATTTTTGGTGATGGGTTTGATATCTTTTTTATGGGATGTTAGATATTAAGACATTTTAAAAAAATTAAGCTTGAATTTAAATTTTCAAAACTATTTCTGGTAATTTTTTTCAATTCTAAATTTTATGTATGTGGTATCATTAAAATAGAGCACCTTATATCTTAGAAACATAGCATTATTCTTCCCTTATGTATAGCTTAGTTGTTTAATTTTGAGAAATAAATGTTATAATTTGGAACGCATTTTTAGAAAAAAGAAAAAGTCAACAAAAAGAAGACCATTAGCAAATATCAAACATTCTTCTTTCTTGTTTTTTTAAGTATTCATGTTTTTAAATGTGTTACAGAATTTAATGATTTCTCAAGTCATTTGCCGCGATGCAATTATGGATAAAATTTTTCTTCATTATATTAACTATTTACCCACAATTTTCTTATAAATTTTATTGCAATTCCATTGCTTTCCTGGATATTTATCGTTATCAAAAAACAAAAGGAGCACAGCTTAAAGTATAGTCTTACTAAAATTAATCATACTTGGAAAAATAGAAAAGAAAGGTTAATGTAATATTAATTAAGTTAAAAATTAAGTATTTGAGCGAGAAACATGTAGTATCGTGCTTTTTTATTCATTAATTTAGTACTTTTCTATATTATATGGCCACAAAACTAGAAAATTTGAAAATTGGTGATTATTGACGATTGCTGATTGGTGACGACATTTAGATATCTTCAAATACATTTGCGTATTGAACTTTAGAAATTTGTTGAACTTTACCTTTTACACTTTGATACACATAATTTCCAAGAATGATAAAATCAAGTACTAAAATTATCAGTTAATTGCAATCAAAAATGTTTGCATTAAAGTAAAAAATCTAAAAGCTTTGAGGAAAGAATACGATGCTAAATTAATCTCATTGTTATTTACGTAATTAAAAAAACTATTTATATTTAATTTTACTTTTATCCTCGAAAATTATATAAAAAATAACTTATCGAATTAAACTTTTTCATAATATCCTTAAGAGTAAAAATAAAAATAATAAGCAACCTATGTAAAAATAGGTTGCTTGACAATAGTGTTTGCTAGTTCTGAAAAAATCTATAAGCATAACGTAATTGTTTAGATAGTGAAAAATATCGAATCGTGCAAAATTATTCAAGCATAAAAGTAAACGAATTCAGTCGTCTGCATCGGAAAATAGTTTTTCCACTTTCTTTTTGCCCTGTTCTGATTATTGCTTGAGAAAAAATGTCATTACACGTTCTTTTTTTTGTTTGTTTACGTAACTTTTAAAAAAATGACGTGAATAATCATACAGGTAGAGAAACGCTGAAGACATTTGCGGTCAATTTACTAGTATCACTCTAGCTGTTCGTATGTGTTCAGCGCAATAGGTAAGCTGCCTTCATTAATTACATGTTATATTATGTAGGAATCTATACTATTTTATTTCATTAATAACTTTCATTAATTTCTTAGTCTGAAAGTTAACAAAAAATTAATATATCTACAAAATAATTATTTTAATATTAAGGAGTATGAGATGGTTTCAATATTAGAAATTTAAAGGTATTAAATATTTTACATTTGCTAAATATTTGTTCATCTGAGAATATTTGTTGGATTTAACTTTAAAAGTATTTTGTAAAACTATATAATATTTGACAGAAAATATACATACCGTATGCAAATCATTCTGAATAATAAATGGCATTGAATGATAAGTTCTCAAATTATATTTTCTGTATTCAATATGCCAGTTTTTTTTCAAACAAATCATAATAAAATATTGCATTTAGTAATCTAGCAAACTCAGTACAGAAATATGATAATTTGTGTATATATATAGTTAAAAGAGTGAAAGTAATAAGTTAAATTTTATGAATTATAAAAAATGAGTATGATAAAAGTATTGCTCCTTTTCTGTTTTCCCTCATTTATTTATATTTTTGAAAAATATTATTTTAAAGAATCATAATATCTTACAAGATTATTACATTGTGTCAAACTATTTAGTTATTCTTTAATTAGTATTTTAATTTAATCTAATTGATCTATATTACATACGAAAATCATAACTTAGCCATTTTTAACAAGAAATCATTAATGTAAAAATTATAATATGTGTATAAGCTATCGAAAATTCTCCAAAGGGTGTTCGGGTCATAAAAAATATATATAAATAATAAAAAAAGCTCTCACACTCCTCATCATTTCAATAATGGCATCACCTACGTAAAAGTAATTAATATTAAAACTCGAACAACAACTGCTTGCTACAAAAGTTTTTATTAGAAATAAAACACTCTATAAAATGTAAAGCTAAGGTAAGTATGGAGTTTCCATAAATACTATTGAAAATTTATTGAAATATTTCCTTCGAATTCAGAATTTAATATAAATAAAGAATCAAATGTTTGATCTTGATTAAGAAGATTAATTTGCATCAAAGTAAGAAAATATTAATAGATATTGTTAATTTCTTCATTTTAAAATTAAATTAAATAAAAAAATAAAGGAATCAAAGATTATATTAAACTCATATGGTATATTTTAATTTAATTATTTTACATATTTAACATATTTTAATTAAAAAATGTGTACATTACGTTAACTTAAACCTTATATTTTTAATACCCATTTTGGTCAAAGAGCAATATAAACAAATGTTGTGTTAAAAATCTCATTAATTTTCAAAATTAACTTGAAAGATTTAAATTAAAGAAAAATTTACCAAACTTCTCCTTTTCCTACGATTTGAAGATTCAGACCTTTAATTACCGGAAATACAGATATCTGGCCATAAAAACGTCAACAGCAATAAAATTAAATTAAACACAGCTATAAGTATTTAATTTAGTTTTCTCTTTTCGATTAATCTTTTAACTAATTTTCTATGTTTAGTTTTTAGGCTAAGAACATTTTATTTTTTACTTCATATTATTTCGTAAACTATATTCCACTAAAAGTTTATTTACCAACCTCAATTTAAAAAAAAATTTTATTTGCTTAAAAAATATTAGATAGTATAGAAAAATTTCATAAAGTTCTATAACTAAAGAATTTACTAAAGAAATATATATATATATATATATATATATATATATATATATATATATATATATATATATATATATATATATATATATATATATATATATATATATATATATATATATATATATATATATATATATATATATATATATATATATATATATATATATATATATATATATATATATATATATATATATATAATTAAAAGTTTGAAAGTAAATAATAAAATGCATATGAAAATAGAACATTGTTTTCAATTGCCTTTTTTTAATTTTCACTTTAAATGAGTTTTTTTATTATTATTTCAATTTTATAATAACTATATTAGTTTTGAGAACCTTAATTGCACAATAATTGTTAATCTCAAATTTCTTTCTTAAAAAATGTTTGTATTTTGAATGCATACTAAAAAGCAAAAGCGCATTTTTAAAATTTATGTGTGGCAATAAATAGTTTAAATTTTCCATTGCTAAATTATTTTAATTCTTATACAGAACTATGCAAATAAAACTTTTGAAATACAAAACTAAAAAATCATTTTTGAACTAAATTTTTAAAATAATGAAATAAAGTTTTAAATTTTATAAAGAATAACTTTCTTTTAGGAGTTATTTTAGTTGGAAATATAAAAAAATTACTATAATTACAATTCTTATGTTAAAATGAAGTTTATTAATTGCTTTAAGAAGATATGTTATTTTAGTCTCTGAATCCTTTACCTGAAACTTATTTTGCATTACTTTGATCGCTAATATAATAAACAATATATTAATATATAAATCCCAAAATAATGACACTATTTCACTAAAATAAAGCAAAGTCAAATAACATAAAATTTCGTTACTGTTTTCTGATAAAATATTAGTTTTTATCAAAAAAACTATTGAAATGTAAGCAATTTTACAGAAATTACAATGCATTCGCATATTAGCTTATAACTTTATAAACTATTTATTTCTATCAAGAGAATATTTTGCACATGTTGAGTCTTAGTTCTTGGTTAATGGGAAACTAAAATAGTTATTCTTACACTGAAAAATTGATTCTGAATGTAATAATCATAAAAATAATTCTTTGAGTGAGATCTAAGTAAAATTAGGATTCATAAATCAACCTTATAATTTCTATAAGCTTAAATATAGTAAAATTCTGGATCAAATCATCTTACATTTGTTGGGAAATAAGATGAAATTTGAACCGAAAACGTTTTGAAGCCAACTGTAATTCTTATTTATGAGAGGTTGAAAAAAGTTGGAATGAATGAACAGGCTTCCTATATTTCATAAAAGGGGATAATTTATATATTAAGAATATGAGTAAAACAAACCTAACTTTATACATATACACACAATTTACATCTATTTCTATTGCAATCGTTCCTCTTTTTTCATTTGTGACACGATAGATTTTTAGTATTATGATAGGTTTAGGTTATATAATAAAGACTGTTATTATAAAATGCAATTATATAATACATTCGAATATTTTACGCATCACTGAGTAAATGGATAATTAAAAAATAACTGATGTATTTATTTAGAAGTGTGTGAAAAGTTATTTGTTATTTATCTAAAACTGAAAACAAATTTGACAAAAAATAAGAATACATTTGCTTTTTCTCTGGTAAAGGCTCATATTATTAGGATGTGGATAAAATTCGAAAAACTTATAAGGTCTCATCCAACAATTGTTCATATAAAAACCAAAATACTATCATTTATGTGTTCTTCCAATTGTGGTTGGAAGGACCATAAATTTTCCACTTCGATAAATGAGGTCCTTGTATTAGGCCAAGATGAGTACATAGATAAAATATTTAAAAAAAAAAACAGTTACCATTAAAATAAAAAGAACATATTTTTCAGAATATTATTAAATTTGGTCCAGTGAAACCTGTAATACTTATTTTTAATTTATTCACTTAACCAATAAAAGTGGGTAATTAGAAAATTTAGCTTTGAACAAATTTTGGCGGCAATTTTCTAACCATTTATATTTTTCAAGAGCTTGATGATTGGCAAGTGTTTAAAATGCATTGCATAATGAAAAAAAAAGAATAAGTTGTGAATGTTTAATAATATTTTCAAAATATTGCTATCTGGAAAGCAGTTTAACTCATTATTTTAACAAACTTTTCAAATATAATCAAATTTATAATGAAGAAGAGTTCGCATTGGTAGGTTTAGCATTTTTTTTCATATGGATCTTTCTTTATTCTTATTAGGTAATATTTTACATGAAAATATCCATAAATGTACACATCTCTGTTACAGCTTTTCTTATTTGCGAATCATTAGAATATAAATTCAGTCAATTAAATGTGTTATTACAAATATCAAAATTTAAACTTTTAGATATTTTTATTCATCTTTAGTAAATTTACAGACATTTACTTTTTATTACCCATGTTACATGTCTATAAGAAACCAGTTTTCTACTTTCAGTTTGTAGAGAAATAAATTCAATGTTTTCTTCATTGACAGTCAATGACAGACTTTTTTGAAACTGAAATTTCTCGAAGTTTCTTGCTTTCATTTTCGCTTACATGCAAACAAGTCGCCTTATCTCAATGCTCCAGTAGCTCTGTTCGCTGAATATTTGAGCGGTTTATGTTCATGACATGCTTGATGGAGCTTGACGAAGGTTGTATAAACACTGCACGTGCATGACAGTTTTTTTTTTCATTTAAAGAAAATAATTTGAAATCAGCTCATTTTTATCAAAATATAACTGGGACAATTTTCTGAAGTTAATTAATTAATAAATGTTTGCAAAATTATGTGAAATTTCTTAATGGATTTAATTTGATGAAAAAAAAAACAGATATTTTATATAGTATCAAGCATATTTTCTTTTGTTTTTTTTACATAAATATACGTTTCAGAATATCATTTTATTCTTAAACGTAGTAAATTATATAATGTAAAAAAAGAATTTGAGTGTGATAAAAGACAAAAGTTTGTAACATTATGGTGTTTGAGGAAAAAAAAGGTATTTTAATGATCATTACTAAATTTTGCTGAAATTTTCCTGCCAGAAAAAACAATTCCTTCTATCATACATTATACATTTTCTAATAGCATAAAAATTGAATAAAAACTTGTGAATTTTAAAATTTCTAATCGTAAATATATTTTAAGTTAAATTATACATACTATTATTTTATTATATGTTTGTTTAATGAAGAATTAATGGATTTTCCATATTTTCATACATTTGCTATTAAAGTTATCCATTTTTTATAATCGTCACATTAAATATGTTTTTATTGATTATATTTTATACGTTTTTTTAGTTATATGTTGTTAACACAACAACATATATGTAAAAATTAATTTATAAACATATTTTTTTCAATTAATAGTAATTTCAACTGATTTTATCTTAAAAACTGATGCTCTATGGTATAGTTTAAGAAATTTTATATCATTGCAGGCATTTAGTGTAATTTTAAACAAAAGAAGAAGCATTTAAGCAAATCCGAAGTGGAATTTGATGTTTAAAAGTGGAAGTTTTTTAAAATTTGAGGGATGAATTCACATTTTTTCCAAGTAAACAAAAACAACTGGATATTCAATAGAAATTACACGAAATCATTTGAATAATGATTTGGGATTATGAATCGTAGGCAAGTTTAAAGCTAAATATTTATAAACAGACGCCTCCCATTGGGTATAAATGCCACATATGGTGGTCTCCAATTCAGAAATTTGGTGCAATCACCAGAAGAAATAAATAAGATCCCTCAGGAATTTTAATAACTTTCGAAGATTGCTTTAAATCCATTGCCCAATAAAGATAGGATTAGTATCCAGTTGATTAGTATGCAGTAATAACTTTCGAAGATTGCTTTAAATCCATTGCACAATAAAGATATGATTAGTATCCAGTTGATTATTATGCAGTAATAACTTTCGAAGATTGCTTTAAATCCATTGCACAATAAAGATATGATTAGTATCCAGTTGATTAGTATGCAGTAATAACTTTCGAAGATTGCTTTAAATCCATTGCACAATAAAGATATGATTAGTATCCAGTTGCCTCAAGATTTTGCTGCCGCATCTGAAACAATGAGAGTGCGGCAAACAGATAAGAGAAGCCTATCTTTCCTGAATTCAGGAGTAGGTGTTCCGCTCGTGCAGCTTCACAAGAGTTAACATATCTTAGAGTCGTGATTACCATTCCTAGACAGATAAGTATTAGTACCATATTCTCTTCAGTGTGATTTGAAATCCAGCATACAAAGAGCTCCTTAACGAAATTCTATTCAGAGAAAATTCTGAAGACGCATCCGGCATTTAGTGGCACATCATCAATGAAATTAGTTGCTTCTCGTTTCCAAACGTAATCTGTTCTCTGTTTACTTTCAATGAAAAGGGATTATGTTGCACGTTTGTAGATCACTACTTATAAACAAAATCAACCACATAACATGGGCGTGTAAAACTAATTTTCAAACGCATTTGTTGCAATAAATAGAAATATCAACTGTCATTACCTTAAAAAATTATGGCAGAAGAACCCTATCATATAAGATCCCATCGCAAGATTACTTATAGTGGATACATTTTTATGAATGAAAATCATCGATCAAAAAGATCTGCAGTTGTCAACCATATCGAAGAAGATGGTATTCATCATATGATGTGACTAACGAACTTTCCAAATCTCAATTACACAAACACTGTGTTATAAACATGTGATGGATACTGTAGGAAAAGTTTATATATATATGTGTGTCAATAACTTTCTCACTCTCTCAAGACTCTACAGACATTAAAATCTCCACTTTTGTAAGAAAAGAAATTCGGCCACGATCATTGGTTTCTATCCTAAATAACAATATGGAATTTCACTGTAGGATATGAATTCATCTAAATAATAATATGAATTTCGCTTATATAGCTGTAGAAAGTGATAATTTCCCTCTTATAGACTTAACATTAATTCCATATATTACTCTCGTTTGTATGTCAGCCTATATTAAATTCTTGCGCAAATTTTATCAAGCCACTTTTATCTTACAGCATGAGGATTAGATTCCCAAACGTACATACATTAACTTCATTATTTAATTTTTTAAGAAAGTAATTTTAATTTTAGATATCAGGTATCAATTTTAAAAATGAGGTATTTTGTAATAGATATGAAAAGTTTCTTGTAATTTAAATATGTGACATATAAATCAACAAAAAATTTCTGATATAAGGCTAATTGTGGTTTTGCTCCCGTTTATTAACATTGCTTATGCTACTTACATTGTTTACTCTCTTATTATAAAATTGTGAATTTTTTTCTTTTTTGCAGAAAATGTCTATGTTCATGAGTAAATGTGTCACGTTTCTGTTGCTCACTCTGATAACTATTTGTGTAAGCAGACCACAAACACAAAATAAGGGATCTGTCATCGAGGATTATTTTGAGCCCTATTTGCCACCAGCAGTTTCGCAGTTTGAGAGGACAGAAGATGGAAAATACCATTTGATAAATTCCACTCATCCTGAGGTCAGTAAAGTAAAATATGAAGCTGAGAAGAATGATGGAGATAAAATCAGTATATTGGTTGAAGGAGAAAAGAAAACTGAGAATGAAATTCATATCTCAACATCAACACCTGTCAGCGTTCAAGAGGTAGCTCATAAAGATATCGAACATATTCCTAGTAAGGCAGTCCTCCCGAAAGTCTCTGAGAAGAAAGTAACAACTAAAAAATTAATGGAACCTAAACTGAGAGTTACTACTGATGATTCAAAGGAAAAACAAAAAATAGAAAATGGTTTGGGTAGTACTGAATTGAGTCTTGGAGATGGAACTAGAGAAAAGAATATTGTACAGAATAAAGCAAAAGAAACAGATTTATCACTCACATCCAAGCCAGATAGTAAAGACGAGATTTCAGATTTAGTCCCAGATGCTCCTCAAGTTAAAGAGGAAACAGAAGGTGAAGTTGCTATCGGACAGTATCCTTTACTTCCACCGTTGCCATTACTGTCCAGTGGTTTGCCAATTGTGATACCTTTTGTAGGTCCTGTCTTAGGTAACAGACACCTTCTGCCGTCGTACCCTCCAGCAGTCGAGACTTCAGACAGGCTGCCGATGCCTGAAGCAGATGTCCTTGAGGCAAGCTCTGAAACTGCTGTAGCTACGGATGTTGTTCCCGCAGACAAAACTCAGGACGAAAAAGAAAGGTTTAGAGACATTCTTAGAAGTATGTTTGCATTCGGATTTCCTCCTCCTCTGAGTATGCTATTACCAGAATCTACAGGTACTTCAAAATAATTAACTACTCTTGTTATTAAACAAAATAAGTAATTTTAAGCAAATAACTGAATAAATGTTTCGTTCTTAACGGTTACATTGCAATGTATATTAAATGATAGCATTGATATCAGTCTTTAAAATCGTTGAAACATTTCTTTTAAAGTAATTTTAATAACCAAAAATATTGCAGAAAGTAAATACATAAAATTTACTTGATCTTCGATTCTTTTCTTATATTTTTTTAAATCAAAAAATGACATTTCAAGATTTTAAAAACAGTAGTAATGATAAAACGAGACACATAACATATTTTATGAAAGAATTACAAGCATTTTGTTTGAGATATTACATTAAGTAGATTATATGTTTTTAAAAGTATAAGATTTTTCTAGTTCACATTAAAATTTTCATGAAAAATAAATGAATATAAAGATTTAAAAATTACGTCTTTCTGTTTGGTAATTTGTAAGTTATACATTTAATTATAGACTATAGGAACTAAAGACTACAAAAATATATGAATAATAAAATGTTTTCATTGTTTGAGTTACAATCTCAAAATTAAGAATAAGAACAATATATTCATTTACGAGAAAGTTTAAAAATATAGCGTTAATACAACTTATAGTTTTAATTTTAATAATAACGTTTAAATTAGATATTGGAAAATATATATTGTTTGGGATTTGAAATCACAATGTCATATAAATTATGAAGAAAAAGTAAGCGCGCACTATATTCTATTGTGCTTCAAATCATTGAGATATTTATCATATCGTTGATTATCATAGCAATGTAATAATATTTATAACTCCTTTAAATTGCCTGTGAAATTGTTCATGAATTTGCTAATAAGATGGTAGCTTCATTCCATATATTTCACTCTAATATACAAAACACATTGGGATTTCATTTTAATGACTTTTGATGATTCTACAACTCATAAAACTCACTACTTTCTTTTCTGAGAATTTACTTTATTCATTCTTGCATTTTTAAGCTTAAATACATCCTTTTTTGGTGTTTAATAAAACAGTTAAAATATAAATTAACTGTTTAAAGAGCTTACACCTCCATCAAATAACTTTAGCTCTCTAAAACATGAAAAACAAATTTGTTAAAAAATATTACCAGTTGCAAGTGTTAATATTTATAATTAATGAACAGTTATCTTTGAAATTTTTAATTGGTACGAATTATTAGTTTACTTAATAGAATAGACGCTCGTTTTTACGAATTCGTAGGGACTCGTAAAACAGTTCGTAAAATAGAAAAGTAATATATTAAATTATTAAGATCTAATTTTTTTGTAAAACTACTATTTATAAATAAAATATATTAGAAAATATTATATAGAATGTACTATAATAAACACATGTAAAATAAAATTCATACTTAAAAACAGTACCTAATTTGACTTTATTGATGAAAACTAGGCAAAGTAATCATTTTACTTTACTTATTTGTTTAAACTACATTTTTTAAAAATATTTTTCCATTTTTTTCAATGAATAAAATATTTTTCAGTTTTTCCTTCAAAAAAGTACTTTAGTTCTGTCACTCATTCAACAGCTTGTTTTGTAAGACGGTCTTTGCACTACATCATTAGTTTGCTCGATATGGTATTCGATATCTGAAGGCTCTTGTTCGTTCTCATTCCTCATTTTCTCAATGCTTTCATCATCCTATATTTCTATACATCATACGTGAGTCGATATTCGAAGGAGCCTCGAAATAAATTGTACGCAGCAAAGGGGTTCTTTGTCAAAATTTCACCCTTCGTTGTCTTAACTAAGAGGAGAATAGGAATCGAATTCGGCACCACAGTTCCTTTGCATTAATTGTTTGATATTCATGTATCTTCGACTATTGTTCTCACAATATCTAGAATGCCGGCACGTTGTTCAAGATAAAGTCAATTTCTAAGGCTTTATATAAAAAAATAAAATCAAAATGTTGAAAAAATATCAGATTATAAAAATAAGTAACTAAATAAAAAATGAAAGGGGGAAATGGACTATTTGTCAAAAAACAGCAAAATTTTAGTTTGTAAATGGGAATTGAAATTATTATTGTGTCTGTAGTGTCAGGACAGGAACTAGCCATTATTTTGTAAATTAGAGGTTCACAAAAACGTGTGTCTACTGTACACTATGATTTTGTCTATTGTTTTTTATAATTCCACCAGATGTTCTCCTGAATGTAATACTAATAAAAAAAGTTCAATAACAGGTTTTACCTTGTCTAACTGTGCGTTATTTAATTGAGTTCATTGGGGAAAAGTCTAAAAATAATTTCATACAATTCATTGTTTATCTCCACTTGCTTAATTTATAATACAAAAATTTTGATTTTTTAATAGTTATATTTAATACCCTTTGATTTCGTCTTATGTGAAAAAGGCATTTAAACATTTTTTGGATGAGCTTCATGAGTTAATTATGTTTTAAGAAGTAAAATAATGATGCCTAAACTAAGAAATAAAATTTATTTTGAGTCTGTTACATTATCTGTTTCAAATACATTTATCATATGTTATAAGCAATACGTTACTTTTCAGATATAGAAAATGCTTCCGATGAAGACAAGACAAAAACTGTGGATGTTTTGGGACGCAAGTTCATTTTGAAAACAAGAATGGCAAATTTTCAGCCTAGTGAGAATGGACGCTTTATAATTCGCTTTATGTCCCTCAGACCATTAGAATCTGATGTTGATGACAAAAAGGAGACCGAAATCGAGAAAGAAGCAACTGTTTTAGATACAGAATTGAAAAATCCAGACGATGTGAAGCTCCCAAGTAGTGGCGATGAAAAAGATCTCGACAAAGCCACAAAAAATTCGCCTTCCAATGGTGATGAAACACTTTTGAGAAAAAAAGCTCAAACAGATAATAATGAAGGACTTCCTGATATTCTGAAAACGGCAGAAACAAAAATGTACGAAAAAGCTGAAGTCAACAGTGATAAACTAGTTAATAATCCGAAAATCCTAATAAAGAGTGACTCAGAAAAACTTCCTGAAAATGCTGGAAGCATTAGTTCTAATACGAAAGAAAGTTCAACAGCGAGTTCTATTCCTGTTGAAGGGAATGCAATTTTCCAAAAAGAAGTGGTAATTGAAACCAATACAAATGGAAATGTAGAAGTGAAAGTCAATACAAAAGCTCAACATAATGAGGATTCTACACCTAAAGAGACAGTAGAAGCAACTACATTGAAGACAACAGGGGAAAGCAAAGTATATTTAGGAATGCCTTCTCAAAATAACATTAACGAGAACGGACCAAGTGTTTCAAGCAATCCCTCGACTGAAGAAGATAAAAGAGTTGTAGTAAATACTCTAAAAAGTACAAGTTCCATGAATGAGTTGTTTACTACAAAAAAAGTAAGTACTTAACATCTACTTTATTTAAAAATTTATTAATATGGCGGAAAACACACACACACAGATATTTTAATTTTCTAAAAGGTATTCTCTAATTATTCAAAAATTTAGTACTTCAATTATGTTAGTAAATATTAAAATTAATTTAAATCAACAAATTATTTTTCAAACCAGTAACACTTTGAATATATAAACTTTTGACATATATTTTTCTTAAATAATAACCAGTAATGGAAATGAAAAGAATTAACTTTCATTATTAATTTTAAAAAATATATTTATTATTGTAAGATAAAACAAAATAAGTATTTTTCAACGTAATAACATTAACTTTCACAAATTTACTCGTAGCTGATTAAAAACTCCAAATTGTTATGTTAGTTGCGTATTTAAAAATTAGCCTTACAAAAATAAAAAAATAGATAAAAATTGCAAAAAATTATATTTTAATCGTAAAATGTAAGCTTTATTTTCTTATAAAAGATGTTTTGAATGTTACAATAAACACAGTAAGTATTTCTGTTTCTACAAGTAAATATTCATACAAACGTGTAATAAAAATATGGCTTTGGAACACATTATACAAAAATTAAATGGATACATATTATAAATGCATAAAAAATTATTCTATCACTCAAGGATAGGAAATAAAATTTAAACTCTAAAGTAGAAATATTTAGAGTAACTTATTCTTAAATTAATATTTGACTGGACAATATTAATTCAAGAATATGAGAACAGAAATCGATGTCACAACTATTGTTACACTGATAAAATTTAGAAAGTATCAAACGACGATTTTTTTTCATTGAATGCGATTTGCATAAGAAAACATTGAATTGAAATTTTTATAATATTTCCAACACCGAAAAGTTATATTTTTTGATGTTTGAAATGTTATAATTTCATTCACAAAGATAAATTTAACCATGCCATGTATTATTTAAAATAAATTGGAACCATCACAACAATCCACTCTCTATGAGATTTGATTGCATGGACTTTCCCGATTCATACTCATAAATACCCATTAACTTCAATTTCTAGCTAATATTGCTGATTCCATTGCTTAATCGAAGACTAGACCAGCTCCAAAAAATTTAAATCTCCCTGGGTTAAAGGATGAGTGATTCTTCTTGTTCATCTTATATTGTGAGGAACTTTACCATAGACTACTACTTTTTGAAACCAAAATAGTCACCATAATTTTCAAATGGAGATGAAGCAGAGGATCACATGCCTTGATATGCCATTTGTAGAGATAATATTTCACTTGGAAGACATAGAGACCACGATTTATTTTACATGCCCCATCCACCATGTGTAAATACAACAGATCTGCTCCTCGGCCAAGCATTGAATTCGCCATCTTCCTTTGAGGAGAAAACTGCTTGCTTAACTAGGCGACCAATGTACAATTGTCTCAATTTAATGCATTCAGTAAATAAAGAAAAGTGTAAAGTTTCGAAAGAAAAAATATAATAAGCGAATTTATTATTGCTTTTGTAGCTGTGATTTTTATGTAAGCAATGGTTTCATTCTTGAAATATATTTCCTAACATATTGTATGAGTCAGTATTATTCAAGTAATAAATGAATAAAGTTTTGAGTATCACTTACATATGTTACGAGAAATATATAAAGTACAGCAGTTTACGATAATAAAAGTTACGATAAATAGAAGAAAACTGATGAGAAGAAAAGACAAAAATTTTGGAAATGTTGGGTCTCACCTTCACCGACAACGAAAAATTTAGCAATCTCAAATTTTGAAAGGCAGTTATTAGGTTCTCTCAGCAATGAATTATACCATTTAATTAAGTTATTTTATATAACCTTAAAATTATTAATTGATAATAAAAGAAGATGAGGCTTTATTTGTTTATAAATAAGAAAAAACAGAGCTGAACATTAAAACTAAGTTCACACACACAATTAAGACTAAAAATTTATTATTTTTTATACACAACTTAAAATTTCTTAAAGAAATTTTACAAAACTGTTAGCTGAAAATATTCTTATTCAATTATTAAAGTGATTTTATCGAAAAATCTCACCTTGCTCAAAACTGTTCATAAAGGTAGTACTTTTAAAAGTAAATTTCGTTATATCCAACTGAAGAATAACAAATTATATACAGGACTTAATTTTTATATTTTCAAAATATAGTTAATATTAAAAAATAAAAAATTGAAAACACAAATTTAAACAATGTTATTATAAAATTTTAAATTTGTGATGCTTTACTTAGGTTTTCATTTATTTCAGGAATATGATGCAACACCTGCCGATTTGCTGTTTGAAGAAAGGTAATAATTATTCTTAATATTAAGAGTTGCACTGAGCTTCTTGCTGCACATAATCTAATTTAACAACGATTTGCTTACTCATACAGAAGAGTATTGTATCAAAATTGTTTTTTCTGTTTTTGATATGGATATGTGATATGTTACGAAAGATTGTGAATAACCTTTGCTTGTGTATACCATGCTTAATAAATGTTTCTTTGTTTCACATTTTTATGATTATTCCTGCTTTGTTTCACTTTTTAAAGCTAATTTTTCTTGCTATCACTAACATTACTGAGTTTTATATTAAACCATACTCTGAAATGTTAACACGTTTGATGCTAAATAATTTTTTCCTCTAACATGATTTTCTTTAATGCTTTATTATTTTTGTTACGAAATGTTTTTTATTTTAAAATGTTAAAAGAAGTAATTGAAATTTCTGAAATTAAGATTTCATTACTTAATGGTTATTTCTTTATTAAAGTATGTATAGTAGTATGACCTACAACGCGTAACACTCAATTGAAAAAACATTGCCACTAATTACTCAAAATCACGAGACATTTTAAAGCATAATCGAATGCGTGATGCATTGGAACTATTATAGAAGAGCAAACTACTTTAGTTTAAAAATACTTCAAGAATAATTTAATTGGATTGAATGATTGAGCTAGCGCATAATTTACGTTTGCACACTTTTATATATATTATCAATATTGTAATCAAATCTAATACAAGAAAATTAATGAAAACCATTAATATCTAGGTAATCGTAAAGTAATATTCTTTTATGAGAAACGAAATTTTAATAATTGTTTTGCGCAAAAAAGAAATACTTAGTAAATAAATGCTTTTTTCAAATGCTGTTTATGAAATTTACATTTTTTCAAACTAGAATGCTTAAAGTGGATTAAAATACTTCCTTGAAACTAGGAAGAAAATTTAATTTCTTTTTAAGAAACAACGAGAGATTTTTATGAGATGGATTCCAGATTAACTACCTCATAATTAATTAGAGCATCACGGAATTTAAAGAACTTTTAATTTTTTATCACTTTTAGATTCCAACGTTAGATTTTTTTGCTATTAATTATTATTTCAGATAATTCATTTCTTTTTTGTATATTAAAACACAAAACAGTTAGTTGAAATATCAGAGAAGAAATTATATCGAAGTAAAAGATTTAAAGAATTAAATTAACATTGGAAATGACTGAGAGAAATGTTTGAAAGACTAACGAGAAGATCGCTAAATTACGGTATGATAGGACATATGTACTCATATTATAATTCTGAGTTTCAGAATCTGATCCAAATAAATATTTTATGAGCTTATAAAATACTTCAAATGAAATATAAGGTGATTACTTGCAAACGAGGTAATCCTGGAAGCAAGCAATTTGAATCTTGTCCTTCAAAGTGGAAAAAAGATACAAAGGACAAACATTCCTCCAGCTAATTTGATTTATTGTAGCTTGGAAGAAGCCGAACTGGATTTATCTAATTTATAATAACCAGAAAAGAACGATCTTTTCAGTACGATGTGCGCTTACTATCGATATTTTTTGGGGCTTGAAAAATATGTAATTACTGAACATATTAACAATACCTCATTGGAGTCAAATACTCATTGTGGGAACGATGAAAATTCTGTTTGATTAGTGATTTTAAACATAAAAGTAACAGAAAAAAGAATCAATTTTACTTAATATCACCAAGAGATCCTATCTTTACATCATACAAGGCTCATTCTTTAGCATAATAAAAAATTTTAAATAGTAGAAAAATCTCATTTTGGAAGTAACATGTTTGGTGGTCAGTTATACTGATCTCCACATTCTCAATAGGATTCGGTGATAGGCGTTCGTTCTGTTGAAAGAATAATTTTTTTTCTTCGTATGCATCGTTTAAGAGATTCTATGAACCTAAATCCTGTTATGAATTGCATTACTATAAATTTAAAAGTTGGGAAATTCATAGACTTGTAGGAAGCAAAATAAATTAACTCGTCAATAGGGGGATAAAATTGCCATAGGAAATGCCATGAAGTGCAGTTCGAAATTTATGAAAATGGTGCATTTCCTTGCAAAGCAAACTAAACTCATTCTAGTTTGTTACTGAAATTCAAAACTATCGATACCTAAATGTTGTTAACATAGATTGTAAATCCATCTTAATATATAATATTCTAAGAGGCAAGAGGACAGCCGATGAGCTCCAACATATAAAGTGAAATAATAAGGATTTTAAAAATATTAAACTAAAAAAATATTTTAAGTAAATTCTAGAAAATGATAACTGACAGTTTGAAGAATCAATCAAAGAAATTGATCTCCGTAGGTTTGAAGAATTAACTATTGTTTATATATATAGAATCGGGAATGAAACTTTAAAATGATCACTGAAGATTTGAAGAATAGACAATTGTATATAAAATATACTATGTTAACATTTGTCAATAATGAATTCATTACTTTTAAATAGATTTATCTATACATTTAACCATTTACTTTAAATTACACATAGTGAAAAAAGTTGGCTCATTTTATTTTTATTGATATTACATGTTCTCTTTCTTATAAGTAAATAAATTAAGAAATCGGATCGAGAGAGAGATGAAGAAGTAAAAGAATTTTTAAATTAAACCTACTTTTCAAACATAAAAATTCGTTATAAAATTTTCTCAAGATTTCATAGGCCAATCTGAATTACAAATCATAAGTCTTATTTTAATGAGTAGTTCTAAGTTCATTATTGCACATTGAATTAAGAAACTAAATCTTCCTGTAGAAAAATTTAACTGTCTACATAAAGTAAAAAATATATACAAAATCCCCCCCTTATTACTAGTGTTCAATTATGTTATCGAAACATCACTAGAATAAACTGTTTAGTGAATTTGGTAATTAGCATATATTAAAAGAAAACCAAAAGAATCTGAATTTACAGACAATTGATTGGTTATATTATAAACCATTAAGTTGGGAAATTTTTAATCACTAAATAAATTTAAATTTCTGTGTGAAAATAAAGATAAAACATTTCATTAATGTATATAGTATAACATTTTCTAAAGTGTACTGACAATGTGTACTTACGTTTTATTTTGAGATTGTGTTAAAAGCAATTGTGGAAATATAAATTAAAGTTGTCTGATACACACTTCCCACAGCTTTATTGTGTTGAAACTAAAAGATTCATATTGAAAAATCATAGTTTTAAAAACAGTAAAAAAGGAAACTGTATTTTTTTAGAATGAGTGTTCTAATATATGCCTTTTAAAATAAGATGAAGTTGTATTTTAAGACATTAAAGGTAAAATAGATATATTCGAAGAATATTTTATGCATGCGAGTCATTGGGAAATCTAATGCTCGGGAAACTATAAAATTTTCGAAATTGTACGATTCATCGATAGTTTCCTGTGTTTGTATACTTACACATAACCACATTATTACCTCATTAATTTGCAGTAAGTTCAGGTATATGTTTTCAATTTTGTTTTATCATTTTTAATTTCCTTTTGTTTTTCCATTTATTTTCTTTATTTCTTATATGCATGCAATTTGATATGTATTTCATATGCCTGTCTTACCATTTCCTGCCATGTATTTTGTCTGATACCTATTTTGAATGCTTCTTATGTATCCACGTGTTAACTCTCAATTGCAACCAAATTTGTGTTAAATAGTATACTTTACAAACCCTCCTTACTGTGTAAAAGTAATAATTTCTAGTGTCTCCATATGATTGCAAGCATAGTTGAATGGTCTTGTATGTACTGTGTTCCGTTTTCTTTTCTCTCCAGCGGGTCCATCAAATCTGGTAAAACTCTTTCAAGGTTAGGTACAGGGACCTCTGCTGGCGTTTACTTTACTTTACTTACACATAGTGCTGTTACTGCATTATTTATTAACTTCAGAAGCTGCTAACTTGTCCTTTGTTAAGTAGACTCTAACAAATTTTAACCCAGATAATCACCGGCTTAACGATATTCAACACAATAAATCCTTCTTTTAATGTAAAATACAGTAATTATATGAAAGATAAAATGAGAACATTCAAACATCTTAATAGAAGTGCATTTAATACAGAACATCTTAATATAGGAAGATTCAAAACACCTCGAGTGCAGGACCAATCCATAGCAATATCCTAATCTTAGTGAGTTGGTGTAAATTTGAAACGTTTCATTATCCAACATTTCTTTTCCTTTTGCGCTAATTTACTATTAACATGGTCAAAAAGGTATATCTCGATTATATGATAATATTTATATAGGAAAATGTTCTGACTCACGCTTTCTCATGTTTAATGAATTTCCTTTTTGATTTTTTCTAAGAGGAAACTGATTTTTCTTAAATTGAAGTTGTGAGACCAGTTGCTATCATTCTCATTAGATCCTACGCCGCTAGATTTTTATCCATGTGATTATTTAAAAGAGATAAAAATCCCACCCAAGTCACATTAGCGGTCTTGAATACTTCTTGCTTGAAAAAAGGAGGAATTTAAAATTTTGAAGAACATCCCTCTGATTTATTTTTTTTCTGTTCTATTTTGAAATGTTTGCGTGTGTACCCACCTTGCTTATTATTTCCACATCTTTCAATGCGTTTTGGAAGTACGGTTTTACCCATATTAAAAAAATATATACATTAAATGTATAAACCAATATCTTCTCCAAATTTATAAAATGCATTTTAACTGACATCTTTTTGCTGTACCTTTGTCCACATAAATCATGCTGTCTAAAATTAAGATTTTAATGCAAAACTTTAATTTATCATTGATATATCTATATCTATCTATATAATGTTGACCACTCAAAAGTCAACGTCAAAAAACGGCCGAGGTATCAACAAAATATTTTATATAGATAATTCACCAAGGACGACTGGGGTACCTTAAAGAGATCATGGTCGCAATGGCCTTCAAGTAAAATGATAGCTCTAGGGTTTCAATTCAAGTGGTTCTTGTGAAGTTTGAATCATGGCAATGTCAGAAGTAAGGGAACACCAATATATTTCATCAGTTCGACTCTATCATTTAGATGGAAGTTACTGAGTAAGATTCTTAGTAATATATAAGCAGAGATTAAATGGAAGACTCCTTTAATACCTGACTTGATATCCGGTGGACATTATTCAAATTTAGAGGACATTAAGATCACGACCTATTTAACAAGTATTAGCCACCTTTAGTGATTAAGTCAGCATTCAAAGTTACTACCTTCCGACAACGAGAACAATGCCCTAATCAATCAAATTACCAAGGTTCAATAGTTAGTGTAGCCGCCATTACTGCCTATAACATCAGTCACACACCTCATCACAGAATCAAAGAGATTTTGAATGTTACTTGTGGTATTGTAGTCCATGCTGATACACATAATGCTTAATTTGATTTGGTGTAGCTGTGGGTAATGTATCCCGAGCTAGTTGCTGTGCAAGCAAGCAAGAGCCACATGTTTTCGAAGTGTCATAAATCGGGAGAACAGGCTGGTCAAGGAAGTAATTCAATCTGAAAGAAAGTACTCTTACGTATTGCGTGTCATCTGATAATGCATATTATCCTGCCGGAATATAGCTGATGGCAAGCGCTGATGGTAAAGGAGAACTACTGACTCCAATACATCAAGGAGTTTATGCTGACTGTTAATTGTACCGGCAGTACGTACAAGAGAGATGTGGGAGTAAAATCGAATACCACTACAAACCATGATATTTGGTGGAAGAACAGTGTGGCAAAGCATAACGCCACAACTCAGAATATTTTATTATGGTTTTGAATTTGACAATCGTGTTGAGCAGATAGGAGCTTCCTTCTGCACAACACGATAGTCATTCGTCAGTAAAAACGATGTCGATCCATTTCGTTACCCATGTTCGTCGTTCATCGCATCATTGACATCGCAAACGGCAGTGGTTTAGAATCAAGGGTAGATGGAAACATGAACATCTTGATGACATTCCACTCATCATCAAACGATGTCGAATTATGGAAGCGAACATCAAATGATACGTAACAGACTGAATCTGTTCTGTTATGATTTGTGATGTGGTTGAGCAACCCATCACTCCCATGCTTCCAATATGCCTTTTATCACTTGCAGTAATATAACGTGGTATGTCCGATCGGTTTTGTCGATGCACTGTTCTTTCCAGCATTCAGGGATTACAGATCCTCATTACAGTTGCTTAGTTTCACTAGATTCATTTTACGTAACACGAATTCATATTGCTATAATGATTCAAATTACTCGCATTTTATAAACTTTGAAGAACAGTCCTCTCTTCACTGTATCAGTTAAGATAAAACACTTGACAAATGTACTTTCTTCTAAAAGTTCCGTTTTTTTATTTTGATGTAAAAACAATCTAAGGAGTATTTTTAAAACTTTATTAATGTATTGAAATCAACTTTGGTGTACGAAAAAATACGTAGTTTTATAGATATAATTCGAAACCCATTTATATACTTTAGTTAATATTGTAAATTATTATATACATTAATAAAAATATAATAATAATAGAGTTTTAATATTATATAATTTAAAATTTATATCAATCATTCAAGAACGCTGTATTTAACTCAGAATTTAGCAATTGGCATCAGACACGAATTTTGTTAAAAAAAATTTAAAACATCTATACCATAGTAAAAAAGATGATCAAAGTTTCAAGCTGAATGACCAGTACTCTAGTCTTCATTTAATAGGATCGATTCCTATTTCTGAAATCTATCTCTTACATTATCTGTAAAAATTAACTTTCATTTGAAAACGTGAACAATGGCAAATCAAACTAGAGTAATTCGATCAAGCTTTTCGAAAAGATTGTAGTGATTACAAGTTACAATACAAAATAATTGCTACGCATATTAGTTTTACATATCATATTTTTGTTGGGATGTTTTTTAAGATTCTTTCAGATTTCCTTCTTTATGAACACGGCCAACGAGTGAGAAAAAATCTTCTGTACGACAATAGGTAACTTTGTTTTTATATGCTTCGCAAAGATTCCAGCAGTTAAACTTTTTGTTACACATATCGGTACCAAACTCAACAGATAAGTAATCAATCAAGATATGTTACAAAAGAAAGCTACATTCTAATCTAATCATATTATCGATTTCTCGATTCAGAGCTTAATATGGAATCGACTTCATATTAAGTATACATATATAACACTTAATAACTAAGACTCCATCTGACAGAATATATTCCTACTGACAATTATAAGTTTATGTATTTAAAATCAATAAAATCTTATTATCACTACTAATCTTGACGTCTAGAAAAAACGTGCTTATTTCAGACAGATTTCCTCAATCAGCTTATCGCAAGACGATCGATGATGCAAAGTTTTTATTCGACAAAATAATGCTGGAAATACAATTCATTTATCGTTACTTGGTGGGAATCTGTGAACCAAGTCACGGAGATAAGTAGCATTACCCACATCACTACACCACAATTTGTTTATAGTCGCATTTCTTCATCATCTCAGAAGAAAGAACAAGGAAACACAGAGAGAGAGAGAGAGAGAGAGAGCGAAACTGGAACATACATTCCGAACCGGAATTCGAACTTGGGACCAACAGCTTAGAAATCAGGAATGCTGACCACTAAGCTATCGGCCGGCTTTTTTCTTATAAAAATTTCATTTTTTTTCCAATGACCTCCAGGATATTCCTCCTATTTCAGTATTACAAGGGGTAGAAGTGAGGGACACCGATGGTTGATGGGCAAATTATACCAGATATGGGTGGTTCCTAGTAATTTAGAAGCAGGGACCAAGCAGAAGATCCTCTGACTTGGCCTACCACACCCAAAGGCATTATTTCTCATGGAGGACAATGGAACTACGGCATTATTTACGTGGCCCAACCACCATTAGTGAACACGACAGATCTTCAGGTCGGATCGATATTCAAACTCGCTACATTTCGATAAGAAGAATGAAATCCTTAACTAACCAGGCCACCGCAACCTATATACTGTAAAGTGAGTGAATTTTTGCAAAGGTATTTAAAATATTACTCGTTGACTAAATAGAAAAGCTAATTGTAATTCTATAAAACTAACGAATATAATTTAAATGAAAGAGAGTCATTTGAGTTTAATTTTTTTCTTTTTTAAAATTTTATTTGAAAATTTTTTTTCAATATTCGCTCTAGAACTTTTAATACACATAACAGAAACCGTTAATACACAGTTTAAAATAGCTGATTCTAGTAATTTGATGGCTTTTCATAAATACACAAGAAAATCAGAAGTGAAGTCTTTTTAATAAAATTAAAATTAATTTTAAAATACAATACTAAATGAGACAGTTCTTTTAAGAAAAAAATTATTACATCCCATCGAAAAACTATCTCATACTTTGCACAAAAAGTTGATGAGCGTGTGTCAACGTGCCATTACCAGTTGATGACCGATAAATTCTACTAGCTGTATGAGGAACAAAATAGGAAATACAACTCAGATACAAACTTTCTTCTTGTAGTAAGACAGTAAATGTTTAGTTCAAAAGGACGAGAAATAATCTCAATGCACGTAATCTAATGTCTTTCTTAGACATTACAGAGTTGACAAAGAAGTTAAGCTGTTGTTAATTGGTTCGTTTATCGCCTCAGCAATCATTCTTTGCATAAGAGAGTTATTTGGACAGAGTCCTACAGTTTAAAGTAGATTTCGAAATAATTCTAACATCCAAACTTGAAATGGGATTCAAATTCATGAACTGTTGAGCCAAAGACCACAGCCTTTCCATTGCCTGCTCGGAATTTAGCTAAGCGTCAAACTTGTTCACAAGGTAATTTAAATCAATTTGGGCTCACTGATAATTTTCATTAATTCCAGAGTTGGACAAGAAACTAGTTATGATAAAAAAGAAAGGATCTAGAAATAACCATTCTTCCGATTCATGATTGGTTTGGTTGGTTAGGTTTTATGGTGCAAGATACAAAAAGGACATGCTGCGTCAAACTTTGCTTTTAAAAAGGTAAATTGTTAATTTTCAGAAAACCCAATCAGCATTAAAATGACGATAAAAAACAAAAATAGTTGTATATAATATTAAAATCTTAAAGAAATAGAAATATCAAAATAAAATTTTAATAAAATATATAGTTAAATTTTTTATACATAAATTAGATATATTAGGTTGGTGCGTATGAAATGTCGGATTCTTAAGTGATTGTATAAAACTGCATATCTTTCTTCAAAAGCTGTTTATTCAATCAAAGTATGCTCCATTCGCTTCAATACACTTCTCCCAACGAGATTTTAAAGCGTAGATGCCTGTCTTAAAAAAATTTTGGTCTTTAGAATTAATAAACTCTGATATCGAGTTTTTTAGACTGTCTTCATTTTCATAGTGTTTGCCCCTTAAAAACAGCTCTAAATGCTTGAAAAAATGAAAATCGGTCGGCGAGAGATCCGGTGAATATGGTGGATGCTGCAATGATGAGCATACGTTTAACCGATCCAGCTTATTTCGCTCTGTCAGTGCGTGCGGTACCCACTTGTCCATCTTCTTAACCTTGCCAATCTCAGAAAGGTGTCAATATCGTTGTATGGTCAACTTTCATCCTGATAGCAAGTTCCCTCGTGGATACGGCTGGATCCGCTTCCACTAGAGCCTTCAGGTCATCATTCTTCACAGACGTTTTGGGTCTTCCGCGCGGCTCATTTTGCAGTGAAAAATCGCCAGTCCGAAATTTTTCGAACCAACGCTGCACTTTCCGATCGTTAACCGTATTCTCCCCAAACGCTTGGTTTATGTTGCGTGCAGCTTTTGCAGCACTATTACCAAGTTTGTACTCATATAAGAAAATGACGCGAATGTCGGCAGAATTCATATCGGCAATAAACTCAAAAGAAATAAAAAAGGGAAGACCTTCGAGAAAACCTATTTTGCTGAAATGAGTCTCTGGCAATGGACAATACGAGTATGAATGAGGTTATGCCAAATACAAAAGTATAACGAAAACAGGGAGGAAAACGTCCGCATGTAAAGAGAATCCGACATTTCATACGCACCAACCTAATAGGATGAAAAATGTATCGCTTTTGAAAAAGCAAAAATGTTTTTGTGATGTGGCTGTCCCAACAAATCATATAAAGTTAAAAATTCGCTTCTAAAAAAATTAATCTGTAATGGTTAAAAACTGGACATACTAAAATATAAATGATAGAGTAAATGGTTCATCACACGTTTCACACCAAGGATTTGATTCATTAAGAAATAAATGTCTGTGTGTGAAACGTGTGTGTTCGATACGAAGGCCAGCTAATATAACATCCGCTCTTGGTAACGGTAAAACAGATAATGTAATGATTGATGAAAAATTGGTATGTAATTTATTGACCTCCTGTATGTTCCACGATTCTTGCCAAAAAAAAATATAAATCTTTTTACGCCCTTTCTCTCACATCAGAGAGCGGAACTAATAGTGAAACAGGATTCGATGCAGCCCTTGCAGCTGCATCAGCTCTCTCGTTCCCATCAAGACCTACGTAACTTGGTATCCAACATAATAAAATTTGATATCCCTTGCCAACAAGGGAATCAAGTTCTTCGAAAATTCTTGACATAACAGGGTGACGATTAAAATTTCTACTTTCCAACATTTTTAAAATGAAGCTATCAGTATACACAATGATTTTTTTTTTCATTTATAAAAGTATCCACACTGAAGTGCATACAGAATAGCTATAGCTTCAGCGGTGAAAATAGAGATTGACGACTGAAGGCTGTAGCTCACGGTAGTGTTACCGGTGACAAAAGCACAGTCAACATGTCCAGCAGTTTTCGAACCATCTGTGAGCACTGGTGTATATAAAGTATATTGACAGCGGTGAGCTGAAAAGATTTGGTGGAAAATAATTGGTGTTGTGTCATATTTCCTACAATGAGCAAATTGTTTAATTATTTTAATAGTTGAATCATATCAAAGCGGATCTTCCTATTCATGAAGATTAAAATACATATAAAATATATTGAAAGTACAAAGTAAGTTATGTGAAGTTGGCAGAAATCAGCATGTCTAAGCATATAGACCAGCATATTATTAAAAACTTTTCTAGTCCAAAGATATGTGACTGAAATATTGTGACAAATTATCTTGTCCTGCGTTGTGTGTGTGTGTAACCATTGACAAATTCTTTCTTTTAATCCTAGTCATTCATACAATTCTATTTAATGAAATTTTGAAGTAGATGGCTGGTTTTGTTTTGATGCACAAGGTCCAAAGCAAAGACAAGCTGCGCCAAATTTTAGCTTTTGATTTTTCATTTCTTATTTTTTTCAACATTAAAAGTATTTAGAACATCAATAATAAAACAAAAAGTGAATCACTATATAAAACGTTGTAGAATATATTGGTAAAAATTTAAAATATGAATTATATATTTTAAAATCATAGCTTATTTATCATACAAAAAGATTTTTATGGGCTTGTTCCCAGAGCAAATTATTTAGAGTTGAGGTTTAAGTTTAAACAAAATTTTATAGAGATAATATACATTCTCTACATAAAATTATAAAATAATATAGTGTATATAGTTCGTCATGTATCATACCATGGATTTACAGATCATTTAGACTTGATCTTCAACCGATATAAGATTTTGTAAAATTTTATCAGCAATTTCACTGCAGTCACAGTTTTACTTTTGCAAAATTTTTCCTTTAAATATCAATATTCTGAAGCAAGTTTCTTACATAAAACTAAATTTGTGTATTTTTTCATTTCATACTTGTTCATAAAAATTTGGATTTTTTTAGCCATGTTTTATTTTTAATTATTATAAGTACCATAATTACTGTATCAAAAATGTTGCAGTATAATAATAGTTTGATATGCTTTCTTTTCAGGAAGAAAAAATTCCTCAATCAACTTAAAATAGATCCAAACAAGCTCAAGAAAAGCAAATCTAAGCTTGAAAAAAAGTACGAAGATTCCGATTCAGAAGACGATTAAATTTGTCAGAAAAACTCTAAAATTTTTTTATTTGCGTAATAATGAATTTGTTCCTATAATATAAATTCTGAATCTCTCCAATGAAGTGTCATTTTTTACTGTTTTCAGTTATAAAATAATTTATCAAAGAATTGAGTATATGCAGTTTATTCGAACTAAAAAAGAATATGCAAAATAACATAAATATACCTTAATATAAATAACAAATGTATACAAATAAAGAGGAAAGAAAAGAAAAACAAATCAACAATTTTAGTATTTATGATCGATTACAAAAAGTACTAATAAGAAAAAATTCACATGTATTTATAAATACGTTTTTTGTTATTTGCAGACTATCATACTTAAAATCGAAATCGTAAATTTTTTCATAAAACTGAAAATTTCAGAAAGATAATTTTCCTTTTAAAAATGATAAAATCTTTTGGTTAAAATTTGTTATAAGTTGCAAATGATAAGAATACTATTTATTTATATTGGTCAGGTGCGCTAATATATTGAACTAAGCTTAATTAAAATTAGTAAATTCAAGATAACTGGTTAGAAAACAAAATTGAACATGAAAATTCCAGAGCACTGAAAACGCATGAGTGAGTGGTCAATGCCACATTTCTTTTCAACTCAGTGGTTAGAAAAAACAACCTTGTGTTTCTCCTTAAAACTAGGTGTAGATTAGTGTGTTAATAATTCCATAAACATTACTTTTCTGTCATTGAGATTAGAGGAGAAATAGTGCAAATATTGACTTTATAGATTAGTTTGAAATTCCAAGATACCAATCTATGTAATTAATCATACTAATTGATCTGAATGGAATATTTTAACATTTTTATATCAATGTAATGACTACCGTCGAAAAGATATTTAAGAATTACTGAAACTTTTACCTTGTGAAATCACAATGGTATTCAAAATCACTCGCATAGAAATTTCAAGCTCCTTTTGAGGATTATACTAAATTTATCAGAAAAACTATTTTATAAATCATATACTGATCTTCTAAACACGAAACTATATATATATATCTTTCGTTTAAAACTTATTTTAATACACAAGTTAAATCTTAAATAATAAATTGAAAAAAATTTTTTTTTAATTTATAGAGCTCTATTATGTTTTGTTTAAGCATTTGACGATGATCAGCAAAATCTTACTTAAGTGGTCAGATCATCGAACAAGTTTTCACTTTCTAAGACTTTTTCAGAGGTATTCAAAACTTACAGGTTAAACTTACATGTCGCAAGGGGGGAAAACCCTTGACAATTCCCAAGCACCTACCGAATAAATGTGCATGTCAAAAATAGAAATGCAACTTTAATATTCCATTAATTAGTAATGACTGATACCAACCTTGTGGTCTTCAGCTGAAAAAAAGTTTAATGACCCCGAGATTACAGCGAGCCGTTGACAAAATATAATTGTCACTGTATAGTGGATGGCCTAACAGATAAATGATATAGCAAGTCATTCTAATACTTATAAGGAGGACTTTCATAGAAAGTAGACCAGATTTTGTGTTGCAAGGGTGAAAACCCCAAAAAATTCCCAAGAATCCACACCGAGATATGCAAACAAAAAATCGAAGTGCAGCATTATACAGTAATTGCTGGAATCGAACTGAGAACATTTCATTTCAACAAGTATAATCCTACAACTAAACTATGGTTATCCTTTTTGATTAACGTTAAAATGAGCTCACTTTAAAGTTCATTTGTAAATTGATTGCCAAAATATTTAGTTACATTAAAATGGTAAGCTATATGTTTGGAATAAAAAAGAAATCATTTGCTTAAAAACACAAATGTAATTTTGGAAAATTGATAGAAGAAAAATATTAACTCAAGAAAATACCAAAAAAATTTTTTTAAATATTTAATAAAAGTATTTTTTTGTGAATCAAGGAAAAAATATAATTTCTTGCTAATATACTTACTTATTTCAATATAACGATAATAATTCTCGATATATATGATAAAATATTTATATTTCCTTATTTTAAGGCACATTTAATGTTTATCTTTTTTAAAAAAATAGCTATATGGTACAATAGTTGTTTTTCCATTGTATATGTGGAAACAAGATAATTTTAAAACTTGAGATAGATATAACGCGCACATCCTTGATCGATAGATACAATAAATAAAAATAACGAAAATATTTTTAATATAACATTCTTGAAAAGGAATATGATAACTAAATTTCAATTGAATAATAAATGATAATTATCACAGTGTTAAAAAATATGCATTGAATTAGACAATTCCACAAATGTAGATATTTTAAAAGTTAGAAAATTTATTTCTTGCAAATAAGTTTAAGAAAGTACTTTTTTCCTATGAATTTTTATGAACGTTCCTTACATGATTAAAAGCGTATAATTATCTATATTGTATGCCATAACATTTTAAATGGCCTTTGCATCATTTAAAATTAATCCTTTTGAAATGCATTAATATTTATGAAAGTTTAAATCTCGCCAATTAGAGATTAATAGTAACTTTAAACGCACATTGCATTTATGTATAGTATAATTCTAAAATGCTATAAATATAGATGCTTATAGTACTTTAAACTGAATTTATATTGTATCCAACTTTACTGTCGGGGATACAATACATTAATGATGTATACAACCATAAAATTGTAATTTAATTAATAATAAATGGTTTTCTATAAAAATATTATAAAATACATTTTGTAAGAGAATCAGCTTAATTTTTAAATTTACCTAACTAGCATAATCTAAAATGATATTGTAGGATATTTCCATACTTATATTTGAATCAAATAATTAAATATAAAATACATGTACTCGAACAATCGAAAAAACTTTTTTTTATATTTACAAAATATTTTATTTTTCAAATAGCATTATGAAATACAAACAATTACAAAATATGAGATTTTATACATGCATTACAAAAATAAAACAATGACATACACATCTATAGCAATACAGTTACAATACCATATACGATATATGAGTGAGCACCAATATAAAATACTTCAATAACACACATTTCTTTCATATGGTCCCAAGAAATTGATAGTTTTCCCAAACCAAGGAATGCTTTAAAATACTTTGAAGTGCACTTAACATGAACACCAAAATCCTAGGAGTGCAATTTCATACTTTCAGTTCATTAAAATTCATACCGAATCTTCAAAATTATTTGTAACTATTTTATGTTAGGAAGGCAGAGTGATGACATCACATGTGAAAGAACGTGGTACAACATAATCCAGCCAAGAATCCTGTAAAATAATAAGATTTAATGTTAGAATTTTTTTTTAATTTTAAACATATTAATTTATATTTGCACAATTATGAATTATAATACTTGAAAGAATTTTATAATATTCATGAAAATACAAAATACAGTTTTAACTTAATAATGCATCAGACAAGGTAGAAAAATTAATTTTATATATTTTTATGATAAATTTATAAACATGGTCCTTATCGTTTTTATTAAGAAACGCTATTGTGCTCAGAAAATCATTTTACTTAATAAAAAACTTAAAATGCTAAGGAATATTTAATTTTTATATTAAAAGAATTGAGTTATCTATGCAAAAAAACTCAGGTTTGATTTGGTTTAACTGTTGATCAATGGTCGGTTTTTTGTATTCAATGTAATTACACTGGGACATATATTGTAAAGAGAAATCTGAACTATTATAAACATCTAAGTCTGAAGAAAGGTTCAAACCCTCGAGTTGTAGAACCAAGGATAGTACTAACTATTCATTTATATTGGTGGAAAAATTCAGAAAAACGCTACTAGATAAGTACTTTATTATTTTTTAAATTTAATTTAAAAAATGATCATTATTGATTTTACTTTATTTTTACCAAGCAATTCAGTTCTTCTCCTCAATGACTAAACATAATAAGTTTAAAAAATTTTGCAGACTATAATATTTTAGAGATCGGGTAGTTTATTTTAATTTAATAAATTATGAGTTTATGTAATCTGCTTTATGATTCCAAATTTTAAGCTTTTGCAATCTTAAAGCAAATACATTTTAATGTAAACCTCAACCTTCAAAGAGCTGCTCAATGAAATTTATCAATTGCTTTACCTGACTTATTTTCTTTGTTAATAAAGCTTAATAAAAATGATTGAAAAAATATTTAATGTCTTACCAAAGTTTTTTGACAATTAATTCTGGCATACCATTCTAAACTATAAAATACTGTTATGAGACCCCATCCTTGAAACATTCCTATCCACAAAAACACATTCCAGAAAGCTGATGTTCTCCGACGAGTTATGAAAACGAGTATCACTATTAAAATGAAAAATAGATTACAAATCTTATTAATAAAACTTCTTAAAGAATTAATAAAAACAATGAGACAATGATATAATTAAAAAAAGTTGTTTTTTGATTTCTCATGTATATTATATTATATGTAAATTTACTTCATTTATATACATTAAAGTAAATATTACATGCAATGTTATAAGTTTCTATAGAAATTATAAAAAGCAGAAAACTTATTTTTAAGTCATAAAAATTATTATGTAAAATATTTACGATTTCACATTAATAGTTAAAATTTCATTAATTTCTGTCAATTTATAATATACAAATTTATCAACATACCACTCAAAATGTAAACTTTATACTTCAATACCAAAAGGTATACAATTTTATTGCAATCTTAAAAATATTAAAATCTATTTTATGTAATTTAAAAAATAAGTCCATTAAAAATTAAATTTTTAAAAGTAATATACTAACCACCAAAACTTAGAAATAGGATGAATAAGAGTGGGAAAACAAATTTAAAGCATATCGCAAGAATATATTCATGAATAATCCCAGATATAAGGAATACAAATAGCATAGCACCCACTCTATTTCTGCCAAGCACCTGAAAAATATAATTATATATACTGAACAGTACTAATATATATTAGTTTACTAATTAAAAACATTTATTAAATAAAATGAAACATTTAGTAAAAACTTTTAAAAACTTGTGAAATAAATGCAATTAAAATTGAACAGATTACAAATCAAAACACTACAAATTGTGATTACTGTATTCTTTTTAAAGAGTTTTCTTATGATATGTGAAAAAGAAAACACAGGGTTTAGTAATATGAATACGTTTTTATATACATTTTAATATTATGTACCTTTGATTACATTATTTTTGAAACAGGCTGATATGTTGATTACATTATTTCATTTTATATTTGTAATAAGAGGATATATATAATATGCATTATTGAAACTGATTTCATATTTAAGAAAACCTTAAGTTCATAAGTACTCATAATAATTTAAATATCAAAATGAGCCTACAATAATTGAAAACATTAATAAGTATTTATATGTATTTTTCCATAAACTATAGGCCGTATATGAAACTTTCACTTACTGTATACATATCTCGGTAAATGTAGGAATATAACCAGTCATATACAACCATATTCCAAGAGCGATAATACTTGGCAAAAGAAGTACAATTCCACCAATCCTTAAAATGAAAATAAAACATTAAACAAGAATCTTTGAAAGATTTATTTTCAAAAAGTGAGAGATGGAGAGAAAAGGTTCAAATTATTTTTATACAATGATAATGTATTATAATTTATGTATAGAAAAGTATATTGACATATTTTATCATCTTTTATCAAATGTTCTTTAGGAAACTGTTTCTATACTAGTAATTTTTATGTTAATTACATTTCCACATGTTAAAGAACTTCTCTGGTTGAAAGAAAAAAGTGTTTCTGATTTCATTATTAGATTAGGAGAAAATGCAAGGAAATGACAGTAATAGTAGAGAAAAAGCAAAAATAAAACAGTCAATTTATAGAAAATGAAACTGTAAAACAGCAAACGATTAACTTTTTTAATTAAAAAATTCATTCATAAATACAAACGATTATTATAAATAAATGATTTTTAATAAGATATTATTAATAACATAACACAATTAATAACATAAAATTATTTTTCTATTAAAGTAAACTAAAATATTGAATTAAAACAAAAATTTTTAATCTTACATCATAGAACATTCTGTCTCCAAAGCGCAACATTTCAGCAAAAGCATTCAACCAACAATGAAACATGCCATAAAATATCAAAAACATCAGAATGCCTCCAGCAAAAATAGATGTGGCTAATGTTCCTAAAAATTTCACCAAAGGAATAGGCTCAATTCCTGTCTTGTTGAAAGTATCTACTATGAAATGAGTGCATGGAATATATGCACCTATTATACAGCAAAATACTTGAAGAAAATTCCAAGCTACATAACTCCAACGGATACTAGATGTTCTAGAAAAATAAGCGTATTGTTAAAACAATCATGCTTTTAAAAACTTGTAAAATGACAAAAAACTTCTAATGTACAAATGAAACTTTTACTACATAGAATATTAAATATTTTGACAAAAAATCAATATATCATGAAGGAGATGTGTAATAACAAAATTTTTAAGACATATTCTGCAGGAATGTACAAGAATTCTTAAATTGAAAATCGTATCTTTTAAATTTAGACTGCGGATATTTACACCAACTACAAAAACGTTTCATTGAAAAATTTTTACTGTGATTATAGAAGAAATTAAAATAACTCGTGGTATAGTATGATTTGGATTGAAAGATGTTAGTTACACTTAGATTAATCAAAAATTTTTCAAAATATAGGTCATGTTAAGTTTGATTAGATCGTTGGGCACAATTACCTCTGAAGCAATGACTGAGAAGCTGTTTTTATTGACAATTGCATGAATATCTGAAAATGTCTAAGACAATAATTTTGTACTTATTATTACACTGTCATGCATGCCAACAGCTGGACATTAGGGAGTGCAAACTTCTTTCGATATTTCTATCAAGACTTGCTACATATTTTTGCATTTTACCCACAATGTACTGTCGCATTTCACATATGGTAGCACAACAAAATATGTATTATGTTGCGGTGGCCATGCCATACACCATCGCAACTCCAGACCTAGCGTGCCAACCTGGTTGCACGGAAAAACTAATGCAATAATATAAATTGCTTAAGACTTGCTTGGAAACTGTAGCGACTATATGATCTTGTAACGTGTACAGGTATTCCTGTAGCACCCACTTCACCTCTTACTGCTTATTAAAGATTGTCAAAATAAATATTACTACATAAAATTGAACAATGTACAGTATTTCGTCGAAGATGGTATTTCAGGCATCCTACATCTAAATCTCTGCACTGGTGACCCAGACAGTGTTTACTATATGACAATGTCTCTCGCTGAAGAAATCTCGATGATTATTTCCTACTTCAAGTGTCTATGGAGAAGATTCTAAAACCTGCGGTAACTTCAGAAAAGGTAGGATATCATTATCTGTTCCAAATTTTATTGTAGGCAGTTTTTTATGTTGCTTGTTATTATGCAAAAAAACAGGGCGCAGGCAGAAGCCGATGTAGCTAGAGTACGCCTAAAATTACCCCTCTTTCTGGGATAAAAATGCCGTGCTGTGATTTGCGAATATAGAGGTATAATTTATAATTTCTGGTGTTACCCAGGATCCAATTAAATATTATCAGTGATTTCCTCTTTAACGTCGGATATTTTAGATTCTGTTAGTAATATTGTGCTCACACCGCCTGAGGGGAATAAATACGAAACTTTAAAATCTCGACTCGTTAATGAATTCTCAGATTCAGAGCAACGATGCATTAAAACACTAATTTCAGAACTAGTTCTTGGAGACAAGCCTTCTCACTTGCTATGCGAGATGAGATAATTAGCGGGTAAAACCGTGGGTGAAGATTTTCTGAAAATTCTTTGTGGTTGCAGCATCTAACACCTCAAGCTATTCTTTCAGTTTCCGAGGATAAGCTCGACAAACTTGCTATAATTGCCGATAAAATCCATGATACTACAAACACGATGGTTGAAGAAATTCAATTCCCCAAAAATTCATCTCATGAATTAAGCGAATTACAAATGCAAATTGTGGAACTTGGAAAATAGATAGAACGTTTATCTCGAGGCCGCGGGCGCAAACCACGGGACCGCAAAACCGAGTTACTCCTCACCATCAACGCTCTCAAACACCAAAGAAAGAAAAATTCACTTCCATTGCTGGTATCATTCCAAATTCGGTTCAACTGCTAAACGTTGCAAATTTCCTTGTTCATTTACAAAATCGGGAAACTAATAGCGAAATCGCATGATCTGACATTATGCGATTTCAAAATCGGCAATAAAAGCCGCCTTTTTGTGTCCGACCCAATGACAAATTTAACTTTAGTCGACAGTGGTAGCGTCGTTTATGTTATACCGCACTCAAAATGCAAGTTTTCAAAACAGAGTAATAACAACTTTCAAGTAATATTCAGTTAGTGGCTCTTCAATTAAAACTTACGGAATTAAGTTACTAACTCTAACAAACCCAAAGTCTAATGGCTAATGACTTCGTGGAAAATTAGCATAGATCTTGAAATTTGTTCTTAAGGCTCGGTTAACTGACTCTCGACTCATCAATCGTTAAACAAAAGCACTACCAACGGCACTACTGGGGCCTATGTCCTGCATTTCGTGAAACAATCAAAGCCTCCACCGCAGAGCTAGTGTATGGCAGTCTTTTGAGGTTGCCGGGTGAATTTTTCGTGCCTAGCAAGACGGATGTCAACGCTGCAGATATTTTTAACCACTTGAGACATGATGAGTGTATTTTCGCCACCAAAAACCACCAACCATGGTAGTAAGGACAATATTCATTACCACAGGATCTCAAAAAATGCACTCGCGTCTTCATATGGCATGACGCCGTACAACCTCCACTAAAACCACCTTACGATGGGCCGTTCCCGTTCCTAGACAAAACGGACAAAGTGTTAAAGCACTAAAGAACAATCAAGAGATTTTCATCTTAGTGGACAGGGTGAAGCCAGCCTACACCTTGTGCGAACAGGAATCAGCTGACCTCTCCAGCAACAAGAGAACTACTTTACAACCAAGGAACGAGAACAACACAAAATACTTACCTCCTAAGACTACAGCATAAAACAGAAATCGACCTACGCAATCGGCACGTCGTGTGCATTTTATAGCACATCTAAACTAACATTCACACTTAAAAGGAGGTACTGCGGTGTCTATGCCATACACCACCGCAACTCCCAACCTGGCGGCATGGAAAAATTATTATTAATTTATGCGCTTACGTAAATTGCATAAGACTTCCTCAGAAATTGAGGAGACTATATAATCGTGCAACGTGTACAGATATTCCTGTAGCACACACTTTACCTCTTATTTCTTATTAAATATTGCTCAATTTTATGGAGTAATATTTATTTTGACAATGTACAATATTTCGTCAGAGATGGTATTTCAGACTTCCTACATCTAAATACCCGCAATGTAATAAAATATAATATCAAATAGAAACACCAAAAGAATGGTAGTTTAAAAAGATTTAAACAAAATCAACAAGTTACTTGTTATAATCTGGAAAGAAAATAATTTACAATTATGGTTAATCAGAAAAAATTTATGTAAAGCTAAAGGAGAAATATTTTCTACACTACTGGTCATTAAAACTGATGACAAGAAGAAATGCAAATAACATAATTAGATAAACATATTGAAAACAGAAAATGATTGAATTTTTAAGAAATTTGGGAATATAGGTCTTGATAAGAGCACAACAACTTGTATATCAAGAAAGATCTTTACAATACTGGGACATACATTCATCCTACTCAATGAAATGTAGCATTGAACTTGTTCAGATAAAAGGGTAGAATCTCACTTTTAACATTATAGAAATGTATACTTCATTGTTCAACAAAAACATAATATATCAATCATATAATCAAAGGAATTACAGATTACTGAGAAATGTATATAATGATGTCTTATGCATGAATCTAAGTAATAATGAGCCAGTATGTCGAATCAACGTTAACAATATTCATTCTCTATAACGCCAAACTGGATGAAACCATTATGAAGTATATGTAATAAAATAGGGATTCATTTGAAAGCAAGAGTTACAACATTCCTGCATTCAGGTTCATCATTGATTATATGATGAACGACATCCTGAAGACAATCTAGTTTGCAAAATTAGTTTCAAGAGTACGGGTATCATGATCACTGAGCTGGCAGCTCATGGATTTGATTTATTTATCGCTCAACGGTCTTTTTAAGCTCACCAGGGCTATTTACCCCAGGACCTACAGTCTAAAGTAGATTCCGGATTCCTATGAACAGGCAAGCCTAAGGTAGAGAGAGAGAGAGAATTGGAACCTACAAACATTTATCTGGAAACTTCAAACTGTTCTTGTCGACACTTGCATTAAAAAGTATTCTATTTCTTAACTCAGGATTTCATGACATATCTATACAACTCATTAAAAAACTGCAGATAACATGTATTTTCAGCTATAAGTGACATACATATATGACAGTGCAGAAAGCCCCAGATTGTATCTTAAATTTTACAGATTTGGAACTCTTCCCCATCACCAAACGCCTTGTAATTTTGAACCGTGGTTAAATGATGCAGTCACACACCTGAGCTGTCACCCTCTTCTCCCCATCCACACTACACTAAAAGGACTTCAACTGTCACATATTAATATGGATGAGTTCGCAACCAATAGAGCTCTAACAATCTTTTGAGAAAGAATGTGGTCAATCTCCAAATCAGTACCCATGACAAGTGATACTTAACTTTGCTGAGCGGCTATTAATGATAACAGACCATTGAAGTTCAGCATTACATCTACATTGATTCCAAATTCTGAAGACAGCCATACAATTTTGATGTGTGAAATGGAATATTGTAATGTGATAAACTAGAATCCAGGTAGACCAAAATTTAATCTTTTTGAAAGTTAAAAATGGTGCCATTTCTCTTTCTGGTGAATGAAACATCACAATTGCTATTCTTTTGGTGACACCATTTAAATGCACAATTTGTATATGAAAAAAAACCCTTCTGTATAATTTCTTCATTTAAAATGCACTTTACAAATGCTGTTACATTTGACAATACAAAGTCGATATTTTGCAAAGGTAATTTTTCGCATATTAGATTAACTTCATTCTATCATATAAATTACATGTGTTAATATGTCACTTTCTGGTGTAGAAATTTTAATGATCCACTAAGCATAAATTGAAAAAAAAAATTGAAATACTGCAGATTTATAAAGAAAAAACTTTTGCACAGAATAAAATATTAAAAATATACTTAGAATTTGAATTAAATAAGTTATTTAATTTAATATCAATATAAGTGCAAAAATTTTTTTAATAAATTAGATATTAATAAAATAAAAATATATAATATCCAAAACATTTTTGAAATAAAAGAAGTAAGAATAATAGAAATTATAAAACTTACCTTGGATAATTATCTCTGTATACTAAAGTAGGAACAAATAAAAAGTAGATTAGTTTTCCAATTTCAGGACATGGTTTTTCATCCTTATCATCCCCATCTATAAGATTCAATAAAATAATTAGATTAAGACTACATAATAAAGTAAAATAACACTACATGTTATAATTTATATTAATATGGTCTTAGTTTTCACAGAAGTTATTTTATAAAAATTTTAATATTAATCCTTAATAACAAAGTTTCTAGTTTACAAATAAATATTTATAAAGAATTAACTATTTCACAATAATCCTAAATTTTTTTGCAATTTTATAAAGATATTTATTTCACATTATTCAATCATAGCTATTTCGAAAATTTATAGATAAACATCGGATTTTAACACGTAAAAGTGCAACATATTGATGCTTATATTTTGAATTAGTTACATTATAAAAACTATTTTTATAAAAAATAATTATAATTTTCTCCTAAGCTACACGAATGAGGATCTCTATCTTTGAAAAGTTTGCCTAGAAAACAATATATGCGGTGAAATTTAAAAAAACTATATCGTATTGGCTTATTTGTTGTTCAAAAGTCATTTTTTGAACACTAGAATTAATTAGACTAAGATCTACAGTTTAAAACGGATTCTGAACCACTAAAAACAATCAAGTTGAAATGGGATTTGAACCCATTAACTGCTTAATTGAAGACAAGATCTCTGACTACTGGGTAATAAGTTTAGTACCTTGTAACACAGCCTTCAGCCATTCAATTGTTTGCTATATAGTGCCAAAACGTGAAGTCAAGATTTCAAAATGTCAAAGAAATTTATTTATGGAATAAAGCGAAGTAATGGAACTTTATTTAAAAGAAGAAACATTAGCATTTTATGACTAAGTTTACAATGACTTGCAGATGTTGAATTTGAGATCATATAGTGGAAATAGTTTTAAAAATATAGATTTTATGTTTTTTTATCATTCATACATTCATTTCTAGGAGTACATATTTAAAAAAATATTAGCAGGCGTTCTTCTCATGCTGAGAGATTAATTAAAGTGTTCTAAAATCCAAATCTCATTCAACAAATTGCATTTCAGCTTTTCCTATATGTCTAGAATGTTGCTTTTACAAATAAGCTAAAGTCAAATTTGCAATCTTCTATTCTGAAGAACATGAATCTATCTTTAAGTGACAAAATGAACTATATTATTAAATAAGTGCTACTTAAGACGTTTTTTAACAGATTGAGAAAAAAAAGTCGTTGGTTTCAAAATATCGGGATTTTTTTTCATCTTGAATCAATAAAATTTAAAGTTTTTACTTTATCTTATTCACTTACTTAAAAAATAAAAGTAGAAAATAATCAAAATTAATTTCATACTTAAAAGTATTCAAATACTAACCTTGATGTGGTTTGTAATTTAAAGCTCTGGAAATATTTTCTCTTACAAAGGCATACGTCTTCATCATTAATCTAGACTGGAAATAAGAAACTTTATTATGTGTGGAGTTAACTACATTAGAAAAATGCTTATAAATATTTGACTTTGATACAATATTTACTTAATATGTAAGATCAGTATAATACATTCTCATAAATGTTATTCATTCAAAATTGTTAAAAATTAATAATTATTTACTGATATTAATAATTTTTGAAATTCTGCTTTTCTCCTGAGATATATATAATATGGATGAAAAATAAATTAGAGACATTAGCGATTTTCATTTAAATGCTGGCTAAGAATAAAGTAAGCATTTTTTAAGACATAAGTTACAGGTTGATAGAATAAATCAAGTGTAAAAGTGCATTTCAAGAAGAATAGCATAAATTAGGGTAAACAATAGATTGTACACCATTTGAAAAAAGCCTTTTGTTGATCTTGTTTATCAGGTACCTCGATATCAAAGACAGCAAATTAGGTTCTTGATAGCGAATTATTGCAAATGTTAAAATCAGAACCCCATACCCTAAGAGACAATTGCAGTTCGAAAAGTTTTCGAAGAGCTTGATCGGCATCGACTCCAATAAACAGGCATTCTATTGTGCTTTAAATATTAAAAATCGCCAATGAAGGCTTTTTTATCTCCCTCCAACCTCAGCTAAACTAGAGCAGAAGATTTCAGAGGATAGAAATGCATATTTACACCACACACATACACATTACACCTGGCCTGATATTCAAAACCTTCTCTGTCCACCATAGGAACACAGAATTTAAATCCATGGAAAATGTACAAAATATGCAATTGAATGGGAAAACGGATCTGACGACACTCTACTTGTCTATCTAATTTAGGAGATATTAAAATCTGCATAATTTATTGATAATATATTTCTGGACATAAATGCACTCAAGAAGAAATCTATGCCCTAAGGAATACAAGTTGTTATCTGGTCAAAATATAATCTAATAAAATATTGATCTTGAGTAACTAATTCATTGGCTAGCGAAAATGTCTTAGATTTTTTCAACTCTGTTGTTGTTGTTACATGCAACCCCCCGATGTTGATTGGTTGGTTTGTCGCTCAACGTTCATTTTTTGCACACGAGGGCTAATTAGACCGGGACCTACACATGCCTCCCGAGGTCAGCAGCGCTAGACCAAGTCCATGAGCGAGTACACCTTTAAAAAGTCCAGCACCATAAGTGGATTCTCCATCAGATCTCTCCCAGAGAGACCAAGGCATTGAAGAATATGTTCAGAAGAGGCCTGTTCATTTATACACTTGGAGCAAATTTCGAATTTCTTCGTACCGTCGACGAATTTCAAGTTACTAAGACTTCTGAAAGGGCAATAGCCATTTCTTCTTGTCTATTAAGACCAGTAGCCAGGGAAACACCTGAATGCGTGCAGCGGTACCAATGATGCTCAGGAGGGACAATCCAAGTGGTTTTATTCTCGTGTTTAATCTTTGAGTGAATCCCCTGAAATGTGAGAGGTGCCGACGGCATACCGTCCTCAGCCACACAAGCTTTGGTTTTCAATTCTAATTGGTTTTAATAAAGGTATAATTATTTTAATGAAAACAAAGACAAATTTTCAAACTTGGGACTACTTAATTACCTCACGTTCATAAAATGTAAGAATATTTTAGAGATTTCAGCAAAAACCTGCCTTATTTCAGTAATTAAGTCCGAAGGAAAATTTTAATTCAATGTTTATTACACGGAATGGCTTATGCTTAAAATCATTTATATTCCCATACATAAATGTGAAAGAAAAACTACCATTATTATCTCAAATTTATTAATTATGTAGAAATTTCATGCAATTCTATTTGGGAATTTCATGTGAGAATTCATTTGGGAATGTGGGAATTTCATGCAATGTTGTTTTATTTTAAGTATGAACTATAATGTAAAAGTAATAAAATTTTTGTTCATGATTTTTAAAAAGCAATCAAATTTTTTATTTCAAAACCGTAGAAACCAATTGTATGATGAACTTAAAAAATATGATAAATTATGTAATTTACATACTTGTTCAGCAAGGACAATGAAGGAGGACACAGGAGGTAAGTTGTAAGAAATTATTATCTTAGGAGGTATTACAAGCATTGCTGTTTGATATGCCACATATAACAGTAGAAAAATGGTATCATAAAATCCTAGTTAAGAAAAATTTTTAAAGTTTAATTAAACTTATTTTACATAATAAATATAAATTACTTTGAAATAATAAATTTCAATAACTAAAATTAAGGAAAGAGATAAATTATATTAAAAATTGATCTCTCAAAAAAATAACTTACTTTTTCTTTTAACTAGTACTCTTGAATAAGCCCAGTACCTTAAAGTAGGATAGAGTAAGAAGATAATAGAAGAATTAATGCCAAACCAAAATGCAGTTACTATATGAAACTGACCAAATGTCCAAAGTACCACAGATAAATCTTGTTTTAACCTAAATTAAAAAAGAATTGAACAATAAAATAACTTTGTGTGTTTAATCCCCAATGTAAAATGATTTAACAAATTCAAAATTAAATTAAAAACATGAACAATTATTTCAAAGCTATTTTTTCCTCAAATTCAAAAAGACAGTATTTTTATTCTGCAGATTTTGCTTTATTTTCTTATGTTAAATAATTTAAAAATGTTTAATACAATATACTGTAAAAATTATTTATGAGTTTTAAACAAATTCTGCAAATAAAAACTATATAGTTATAGCAAATACATAAAGGAACTATCTGGCAAAGAGGTTTGGTTTTATTGACATCCCATAATTTTTTCACAGAAAGACAGCAGGTTTGGTTTGATGGTCGCTCAACGGTCATTTTTTGCACGAGGGCTAATTAGATCGGGACCTACGGTTTAAAGTGGATTCCGAACCAATACAAGCATCCATGCCCAAGATGAGATTTGAACCCACGAGCTGTTGAACCGAAAGCAAGAGCACTAACCATTCGGCTGCCAGCTCAGCTTAGCAAACAGCAGAGATAACTAGATTAACAGCTCCATATTAGATTGATTGTTTCTCACAATGAATGGCATATTATAAATAATTTTTTTAATTGATGGTTGACCTGGAAACGATGCAGATTCTGCAAGCTTTTCCATTAACACGGAGATTTGTTACCTGACATGTTACGTATCCAGTAAGAATCAATTTCATATACCTTCTCAACAAGGGAATATAAAGCTCCGAAAATTTTAGACACTACAGGATAACAATGAATGATTTAAATTTTCCAGCGCTTCCAATAAACTTAAACTTATACATGCAACAAGCAGGCGTGAAGATACGGGATTTTCAGATAGCGTGAAATAAGACCCCCTGTACGAATATAGACAAATATGGCAGATAACAGACACCTAAACATCCTTCTGATTACTTACAGCTATGTGATTGTATTTCGACAGGATTAGACAATTTGGGCAAGGCTATACCCACTTGTTAAGATTTACTTTCAAGATTCTTCAGATCCACATTTCTTACTTATGATTATTATTGAACATACCAAGAATACCTAACAACGTGCCATTCAGAATATATTTCCATTACCTACTGCGTAGATACCTATTGCATTACCTATTTGTAGGTTGTCCTATAAGAGTCGCAATGGAATTGGTTCCAAGGTAATCAGATATTAGTAGAGAAGTTACTTCATGTTTTGACATATCTTTGTGCGTGTAGAAGCTACTTCTATCAAGTAAGTGTACCAGTTTTTCAGGCACTCGTACACGCATATGTACACACATACGCATGAGTAGGTACGTGTATAACATGTCTTTTGTGCGTCTAATATCAATTCACAGTTCAAACGTACTATGAAATAATTATGCCAATTTATGAAATAAAATGTATTAAAATTTATATCGTTTTGTGTGTTATCTTTCAAATAAAATTAACCAAGAGCGTTATATTTTGGAAACATTCTACTGAAAGCAACTCAAGAAAATATATCGATGGTTATGGGAATGAAATAGTTAATAATGTAGAGTAAAATGTTCTAGAAATAACATTCTCTTTTCCTTTATAAACTATATTAGTTATTTAAGCTTTATTAGCTGCCTTTTCAATTGAAAATCTTAAATCTCAAGAGGTTTCAACACACTTAGATTTTAACAATTCTTTACATACAATGGTGGTTACTACCCAATACTTGTATAAATACCTTTACACAATTCGCAACTCTTTCGAGAAAATGAATTTGTCTCATTTTCATGATCTCCAAACAAAAATTTATATCAAACAGGCACGAAAATAAAACGAGAATTTTAGTGAGTCAATTTTGCAATATTTTGTTGTTTTCTCGCGTGCAACAAAAAATGACCTTAACCTAGGAATTGAGACACTTTATGGCCATATGAAAACATTGAAAGGTGTCTCCACAAGTTAATTCAGTAAATGTCGGGATGAAGTAACATATTTGATTTCAACACGAGTGAATACTTAGTGAATAATATAAAGGCACTTTTTGAAAGATTTCAATATAATATTCCATCATATTGAACTTTTCATAATAAGATTTGTGTAAACGGTCTACTTGTATATTGCTGAGTTCTCATTGCTTGATTTTCAAAGAAAGCAGTTGTAGAAAAATGCGAGGTTTGGTACCTTTCACCTTTTTATTCTAGCCTTGGATGCACTTAATATATTTTCGATCACTCAGGTAGATATTATAGTTAAGGAAAAACTTTTGAATAAACATAATTCCTTTCAATTATAACTAATAATATTTTTTTATTAAATGTTGATTTTAAATCAGCATAAAACTCTATTGAAATAGAGTAACTTTATTTCATTTGTATTATTTTCTTCTGCTTAAAAATCAAACTTTGTAAATAAACTCAAAATATTTGACATAATTTTTTTCGGGGTAAAGTATTCTCATACTGTCACGAATATATTTTGAACAATATTTCATCTTATAGAAACTCAATCGCAAAAATATACCATTTATTAGAACACTGAATTTTAATATAAAAAACACATTTTATTTATATCATACATACACAATTTTTAAATAAAATATTTTAATTTGGATATATCAAATGCTATTAACACAAACTCACATATATAATTTTGGTCATAAAATAATTAAAAAAATTCAAAGATAGTAAATTTTAAGAAAAAAAGTAATAAAATTAAACTATATTAATATAAAATAGAATGTTTTAATAATGAAGTACAATTTTATTTATATTTGTTTTCTCTACAATTTTATTTATTGTTATTTTGAGTATTTAAAAATAATATTAAAATAAACATCTTTAAACGTAATAGAGTTTGCTCTTAGCTGCATAAAGATATTTGCTTTTAAGACAATTGCTAAAACATTTGATAAATACTTAGCTTCGAAAATTATATTTTTCAAAGGGTTGAAATAAAATCGCTCTAAAAGAGGTGAATATAATCGTTTCAAATTTAAAGTAAAAATAAAAAATATAAGGAAGTGATATCTGTGATACCTATGGTGATATCAAAAAGTAAATAATTGCCATAAATTTAAAATAAGTTGAAAATAGTATTATGCCAATATAAATTGGCATCATAATGTTATATCATTACATATATACATATATTTTCTGATATTTTAAATAAGCTAGAGAAAATTGTTTTCTAATACACAACTCCTGGCTTGTGGAATATTTCACTTTTTCTGCACAACAATGGACAGATTGGCTTGTTCGTCCCTCAACGGTCATATTTTGCAGACGAGGGCCTATTAGACCGGAACGTGTGGTTTAAAGTGGATTCCTAACGACAACATCCATGCTCAAGTTGGAATTCGAACCCACGAGCTACTGAACCGAAGGCAAGAGAGCTAACCATTCGACAGCTTAGCAACAAGGGATGGCAGTAATTGCACTTAATATAGTGGGGCAGCCAGTGGTTGCGCCATCGCTGCTCCGAGACTGGGTGAATCTTCGTAATTTAGAATCAGGGACCGATGGAAAGATAAACAGAAACAGAGAACGGGTATTCAGTTATCTTATAAGCAGCCTTTAGCAGTTAATTTCTCTGCTATCGCACATTGTAAACATCCTACTTTTCAATAAATTATCATATTTTTTCGGAAATATTTGCCTACATGATGAAGCCTATTAAAATCAGATATAAATGAAACATGCTTACTTCTCAATATTGAAACAATAGTAGATGATGATATTCAAGTATATAAGAACAAAGAGAGCCACACAAATGTTGTACACAGATCGTAAATGAGACACTTCCCATAGATTTCTGAAAGATAAAATTGCTTATAAGTCATACTGTGAAACTTCCACACTTTTTTTAAAGGCACAAAAATACTCACGTCAAAGTGGAATTTCGGAAAACGAACTCCTTTGGTGGTAATTCTTCAAGATTTTCTTTCCTAATCAAAAGCCGATTTTTATTTCACAGTTTAGGTTTCAAATTTATATGCAAAAAAAATGTGACAAATAATAGAAAAATAAATGTTTCCTTGTGAAATTAAACAGTATCGAAGATAATTTAGTGCAAAAGTTAAATATTCTCATATACATATAAAATAAAATCATGTTTGTCCATCGAATTTTAAATAAATGAAACTTACACATCAGGATGTCAATTTCTTGCTAACTTAAAATAACATCGACATTTCATTTCAAAATTTTGATAGCATTTGCAATTAATTGGAAAAATAATTGCTGATATGAACTTCCAATAAAGTTGTGTATCTCAAAGTAGGTAATTCATTTAAGAGATGTAATATTTCACTCCGGAATTCCTCTCGCTTCATGAAAACTTGTTTTATATTTATTGTTATCAAGTGCTATCGCCAGAAGAGAAAAAATATTTATGATGTTAAATTCCCTATTTTCGACTTTACTAAAGTGAAATATTTTTTTTTAAAAAATGTATACAAGTTTTTTTTAATACTTTTTTATTTTTACGAAATTTGAATTGGATGTCTTTTTGCGTTCTCAATGCTAATTTTAATATAGTAGAACTCCAATTATCCGAACCCCGAGTATCCGAAAGAGCTAGGCTAAAGAGAAGGAACGTAAGAAAAATGAAAAAACTCAAGAAAAGGAAAGGTAAGAGAAGGGAGATGATGAGAATGACTTGTTACTTTAGGAATTCAGAAACATTCGTTTGAAAATTCCTGGATGCTAGAAATTAAGCGCTAAAAATATTAGGGGAATGGATCATGAGTCAAACGCTAGATTTCAAATTGCAAATGATGGTAAACTTCTTGAAAGTGTCGAGGAAGAAGATGTCCTTAATTTCCAAGCTGATGCAGACACAGGATCATCAGCTCACGACCAATTAGTGAACTTTTTAGCTGGCCATGATCAGCTAGTGAAGCATTTGCCGGCATTGAAACTCTTTCAAAATGGATAGAACATCAGCCAGAATTTGCAAATACTCACTGTCAAGTTGATGCGCGACTTGGGTGCCCGAAAACGGATGAAGGCAGTGAAACAGCTTACTCTGACCGAAGGTTCAGCAAGCAATGACTCATTTACAGCACAGTACATACTGTATAAATGTACAGAACTTGTAAATACCTTAACACGTAAAAAGGCTGCAGTTTCATTTAATTGATAAAAGGCTCTTTTTTCTTAAAAATATGTAGTTTTTTCTTCCTTTATCAACATTCTATAATTAAAATAGACACTTTTTTGGAAAAATTCAATTATCCGAATTATTGATTATCTTAATGGGGTCTGAGTCTAATTGATTCGGATCATTGGAGCTCCACTGTACTAAAAACTTTCTAACGAGAATATTCAAGAATCATATTTCATACGATTTACTTTTAGGTAATCTATACATGAAAAATTACTTTGTGAACAAAACATTGTTTTGAGAATCAAATTATTTAGTAATGTGAACATTTTTATGTGTTAAACTGCAAAAAAAATCATGATTTCATGTTGAAATGAAACTTCAGTCAAAAGTAATTTTTTTTATTTCGTTGCATGTTTGTTTATTTCGATATACTGTATATAAAAATATCTAATGAATGTTCTGCTTCTACTTCGCATTGCATTATTTTTAGTTCATTTCCAGGCGGAATCCATGAAATAAAACACATTTACTCCCGGTAAAATGTAAACAAAGTACGCATGCAATATATCATGTGTAAGCAATAAATTCATCGAAAAAGATGTAAAATTATTTCAAGAATAATGCAGCAAAGCGGGTACATTTAATAAGTAGGGAATAAAAGATTGATACACATTTTCATTCTTCATTAAATACTTAGTGAATTATTATCTAGAATATAGTATTGTAATTATTTAAAAACACTATATATAAAATATATTTCTTATCAATTTCTAAACTAATATTTTAGCAATAACAAATTATATGTGTTTCACATCAAAATATTAAATATTTAAATAAATTCTTTAACAAGAATTTTTTTTACTTCTTCACAACTGCTTTGTCTTTTACACCATTGAGTGGCTTTCTTTGCTTCAATTCCAAATCCATCATTAATCTATCAATTGCTTTGAATAGTTTGCTGTCGACGTCTTTCAGTATATCACTTCGCAAACCCTTTGGGAAAATTATAAAATAATTCATTAACAGTCAATTCTCAAAATATATGAGAGCAAATACATAATATTAAAAGCATTTCATTAAATGTATATTTCATGTCTTTTCCAAATTATTTTGGTAATAACAATATACATTTGCATTAAGGTGTTGCTATATATATGCTACTATAAGAACTAATTTGAAATATATTAGAAAAAGCTAAATAATATAAATTAAAAACTTATCTCATTTTAGAAGGTATCTGAAGCAAAGATCCTTTTATTAAGTTTACCAACTCTTTATAATTGATTCTATTTATTAATTAGAGTGGAAAAACATGATTTTGGCGTAAAATATGGATGATATTATAAAAATACATTTTTAATTGAAAAGTTTTCCAAATTCTTATTTGTGAATACTCTGCATACAAAAATTAAACTCACTAGATATAAATTAATGACCATATATATATATACTAAAAATTTATCTAAGCCAAATGTTTATATAACTAAAAAAATTCGGCAATTTTTTTTTCTTTTACTCTACAAAAGTGAGGTAATTATGTGTTGCTGAAATATAAAATTCAGAAAAAAAATAGAATCTTTTCTTGCAAGAAATTAAAATTAAACAATCTGTCATAGTATATTAATAGAGTAAATATCCTGAAATTACAATTCTAAGATTAAAAAGTGATAGCACATCAAATTTTAAACTCGGAAGTAAAAGGTACAATTTAAGCTTTTTAAAAGAACAAATCTTTCTACAGATTAAAAAAAGAAATTTATATGTAATTAATTAATTAAAAACAATTGTTTTTACAGTGTGTTATCAATTTGAAAAGAAATTCATTTAAAATCAAGGTGAATTCCACATATTATTTAAAATCTTTTTTAATAGTTTTAAAACAACTCATAAATTACCTTAAATTTTCATAAAAATTATAGTATCAGAAGATGTTAAAATTAATTAACAATAAATGTTTTTACTAACCATAAATTTTTATGCATAAAGTAGTTTCAAAATTAAGTCATATTTGCTGTTACAAATTTTATATTACAAATGAAAATTATTTCATCACTATAAGTGTGATAACTACATAAATTGCAATTTTTAAAACACAGAGTATATACTTACATACCTATCAAAAATCAGCCATGAAAGACTTATTCAAGAGTGAAACAATGTGTAATCGACGTGAAATCTTCCAATAAAAGAATGATCGAAATGTAAAAAACGTAATATTTTTAAAAAGATAACTCAGTTAAGGTGATAAGCGACTCTTCAAACGTCAGTATTCATGATTCTGACTGATTCAAGTGATAATAACCAACTTTGTGTGTAAAGATATTCTTGAGATTATGCAGAGGTATCAATGAAACAAAAACTTCATATAAATCATTTTGTTAAATTGAATTTTTTCGAACTGAAAACAAATCTGGTTTAGATATTTTGCAAGATTTTTATCATGAACTGACTATTTTCCTCTTTCAAATAATGTTTTTAATCATGAAGATTTATTTTTAGATTTTTTCCACTTAATAATGAAACAACTCTATTTCAGTGATGGAGAATTTTCCAGAATGAAAGATGATAGAAATTGATGAATGAGGGATAGAAAAATTTTTAAGAATTAAATATTTAGGATTTGTTTGGGAAAAAAAATCAGATGTTAAAATTTTAACCATTTATTTACGCATAAGGAATAATTAAAATTATGACTAGATTTTAAAAAATCATATTTTGAAAGAATGATAGACAAAATCATATAATTATAATGTAATACATTAAAAATATGACTATAATAGAATTTATTTTGTAAAACATTAATTCTATAAGAACTCAAATATTATTGTCATTTAAATAAAGATTAACTCAAAATAAAAGAATCTATATTCAGAGAAATAGAATACTGAAAAAATTAGAAATATTATCTAATTTAAAAAAAATATTTTTTGAGTAATTATTAAACGATTTGTTTTATTTTTCAAAATACGTTTTTTATAAATTTTAGTTCTAAGAATTATTTAAAGATATCTTTGTATAATTGTCACTCAACAGTCAGTTTTTCGTCATGGAAACTTATTCAACTGGAGCCTCTATAGTTTAAACTTGATTTTGAATGGCTACATACTTCTACATTGAGAAGCGAATCCATGAACAGCTGAACTGAACTACTGAGAGATAACCATTCAACTAAGGGTTCGATGACAATAAATGAAAACTACAATGGACAATAAACAATGGAAACAATACAAAGGAAATGGACAATAAACAAAATTACTATACAGCGTTTTGCTTAACTCTTTTAAAAAATGTTGCTTAGTTACGTTTTAACTTTTGTATTCGCAATAGTGGGAAATTAACTGTCACTAGGAGATGGTACAATCGACTTACTTGCAAAAATAACCGCAGCTCTTGTGAGTGGACGCTCAACGGCTCCATGGTTCCGTCAGGCATGACCTTATCTTTTGTAATAAATACAATCTGAAATAAATCATACTATATTTACAATGTATTTTAATTAATACACAGAAAATATTGAGTAAGAGTAAATATTGCATTTATATAAAATAGTAATATTGCATTTATTATTAATATCCCAATAAACGATCCTTTATCCAAAATAGAAAGATGCCATCCATATCTACTTTTAAGCATGGGACAGTATAACCCAGGGATGGATAAACTACAGCTCGCGGACCAACTCCAGCCCGCCGGAAGGTCTTATGCAGCTCGCGCGTATAGAATTTTAATTTGTCGCTCCAACGGAAATTAAAAGAAAATATGATTTATATATATTATATATCCATCTTTTTTTCTACTTTTCTTTAAATCTTATGTTTTTTCAAAGGTCTGATGTTCTTTTTACTTTCTCTATCTTTGTTCTACAAAGCATAAGTATACGGAAATCCTTAGAAAGAATCGTTTCAGAAGTAGATTGGCAGATAAGAATTTAGCTTCGTACTTTAAGAATCAGTACATCTCACTTCGAACCTCAAAGTAAGGAACTTTTACAAAAGAAATCGTAATTTCACTCATCTCCTTAACAGACTTAAATATTAAAACTTGTATATTGATTTTAAAATTTTAGAAATATTTATCTTGGTCCGCCAACCTTTTTCAATTTTTGGCCCGCGACCGAAAGTTTGACCATTCCTGGTATAATTGATAATTGTTCACTTTGTAAACTGCAATCTTAACCATAACTTACACATATTTTAAAACATGTTTAGATCTTGCATGTTTTATTTTAATATATATATAGTTTATTTTCAAAAATACAAGCATTCTTATAACATTTGCATTTCGGAAAAAGTATTTAAAAAAATTTTCTAAATACTTTTTAAGTAGAGATTCTATTTTCTAACTGTTATGGTACCTGATTCGCTACAATTTTTTTGCAGGCAAACGAGGAATAGTGATAAACATTTTGCAACTATGAAAACGTTTGAACATTTTTAAATAAAATTTTAATCTAATAATCATATCTATAAAACGTAATTATAGATAAGATAAAAATTTTATCACTGAAACTAGAAAATCTGGAAATATCTTAAGCAGCAACACATATTACAATACTCAAATTAAACGCGTAACTGCTTTTCTGTTCACTTTCAAATTACTTATGGCATGAATGAAAGATAATAGAAAATAACTATCAATAAAAAAGAATTAATGTGTGATTTCTTTCATTGTATAACAACATTTTATGGTATTCCTGAATAGATTGCAAATTGAAAATTAGATAACTATTGATTTTATCGTTAATTCCAGTGTAAGCAATGATACACGTAATTAACTTCAATTCGGATAACAATAGATATAATTAAGATAAATGCAATAATGAAAAATTATAAAATCTTGATAAATATTAATCACAATATTCATCGTTAGCAAAGACAAGAAATTTGATAATGTGGATAATAAAGATAACTACGATTCACGAGTCACATTACTAACAGTTACGTGATTGTGCAAGAAACTACAATTAGTAACAAATGAGGTAGATGGATAAAAAAGAGGGGACAATTAATCAACCTGTTAACATTAAACTCCTTGTAATTCTTAAACATAGTTTAGTTACAATTAATGGTACCTAATTTGGCATCCCACCAGAGAAGACATTAAGTCTGATATCAATATCTTTACTAAATGGGTTTCTACAGCCAAAAGTTATAACAAGCACACTAATGGAAGTTTGTTTTGTTTTTGCTGGTTGTCTCTTAAAGTGGATTCCGAAACATTACAACATCCAAGAACCATGTGGGATTAGAATTCAAGAACTGCTGAGCCATAGGTAAGAGAGATAACCATTGGGCAACCATTTCGGTAAACTGTAATAAAGAGTGATTATTCGCAAAAATATTACGTGTAGATTTTTAGATTTGATTTGTGTTTGACCGACGAATGGCATCAGGCCACTAAGTCACAAGATACTCCCTTACCAATTAAAGAATTCGTTAGTAAATTGCGACTAATTTTATCTTAATAAATTATGTTTGTGAATTTTTATTGTGAATGTAGTTGGTACGTTATTAAGAGACCTAGTTATTAAAGTGGATTCCGAATCACTGAAACAGCCATATCCAAATTGAAAAGGTAAACTGTGATGAACTGAATGAAAGAGCGCTCTTTGTTCAGCTATCAGCTCAATATTTAAATGTGATTCCGTCCTCATAAATTATAAATGTGTATTATAGGTATGTTTTTGTTGCGTCTAAATGCAGTGAATATACCTGAATAAATTCAATAAACTATCTACACTTAACAAGAAAACCAATTACGTCCCCAACTTTCTTATTATGCGCAAACAGGCAAAAAAAATTTATAGTATAGATGCTCTTAAGAGAAAATGTACGGCCATCATTTCGAATTCAAAATATAAAAATAGATAAAGTATCCGGAAAAGTTTATATATTTAAAAATTAATAGCAGACATATATAACAAGAAAAAATATTATTCATTTCATTTTATGTTATTTATTATATTTTTGGTAGATATTTCTTGGTTAATTTCTATAGTATAGGTTTGTATATACAGGTTGTAACTAGAATAAAGTTCAAATAAGTAGAAATATCTTAACAATACAAAGAATCATTAGTTGATGTGCACATAAAATAACATAGCTCTGTTTATAGTAAGTAATATTTTAATATTTATAAACTATTGGGAGCTATTCAGTAGGTACACAATAGACCATTTAGTTGTTATTCGATGGATATAAAATTGCAACATTTTTATCTCACGGCAAGTTTAAAAATATTTATTGAAGAAATGAACCCTCAAATAAAACTGAGAATTATAAAATTTTAAATTCTTTATAAGACATAATGCCTGTTTTATGGAGAAAGAATGGGATCATAATGTTTAAAAGTTAACATTTTAAGCCCGCTCTATATGTATTGATTAGAGAAAAATCAATCGTATCAATTGTTGAATAATGAAACTTGCAAACAGTGAATTTACATTGCGATTCAATAAATTTACATTGTAACCATAGATAATTTCAGAAAATATTAACTTTTAAAACAAATAATAGTTATGAAGTTTAAAAAGAATTAGGAAAAATTGTATATACTTAAATAAAAATTCAGTATAGCTATTACTATCACTTGTTAAATTTGTTATAAATGAATTTTTTTAGTATTAAGTTTTTACGTTTTGAAATATTGTTGGAAATAGAAGTCACTTATTTTTTTCAGTGTTATTCTTCATTTCTCTTCTACTTTTATACTGAGCTCTAGCTATGTATTCCAATATATGCTTAATTAAACTTTTTGGAACAAGAATGATGATTTGAATTCTGGCTTGTTTTGCAATTCTATACAAGAACCAGATTTAAAATTCGAGCAGAATAACTGGATAATTGATGTTAATGAAAAAAATAAAAGCTTACTACACTTACAAATTTATATATATATATATATATATATATATATATATATATATATATATATATATATATATATATATATATATATATATACAAGTCTTTATATTAAATAAGGATTAAAAAACAGTCTTTTCTTTCTAATTTCAAAAATCGAATTCATTTTAAAAGAAAAATAATTACAATCAGTTCTTTGTATGAAAATATTAAATATATATCTATTATAGCAATAAAAAAGTATAAAATTTTCATAAATTTTATTAACGATATCAAAAAAACTACTTTATAAAATTTGATCAAGAATAATTTATAATGTAGTGGCTACAATATTATTTTAACATTTAGGTTTAAAATAGAAGTTGTATTTACGCAATTGAATAAAAAAATTTTTAGTGAAATAAATTTTATTTTATTCCATTTTTCAATATACATCAAAGTAAATATATATCAAAATATTGATTCGATATGACTATGAAATAACTTATTTATATTAAACATTCGTTTCAGTTAACTAATTTATATATACATTTATTTATAATGTATATTTCCCTCAATAAAATTATAAAAAGATAAATTTGAATTCAAAAACTCAATAAAAAAGTACAATTGTAATATTAACGCAAAAATTCATAGGATAAACTTTTAGGAAATTTATCTATAAATTATTTATATTACTATTATTATGATTAAAATAACTCTGGGCTGGTATTGACTCTTGTGCAGCAATTAATCATGGCAGTTTTAGAAAAAAAGATCAGAAAAAATAATGTTTTGTGTTCTTAATTTAACTTTTATGTTGTTGAATATTCCGCCAATTTTGTCTTTGAAAACATCTCGCATATTTTTTTCTCTATTTGAAAAAATTTCTTTTAAAAAAATTTTCATTTCCACGCTTAAAGTTGATTGTGCATAAAGTTTCACTAATTCTGTTTCCATGAAATAAATGGCAACAGAAAAATATCTGCAAAGGTGAAATTCGTAGAGCGTTACAAGAAAGGACAAAAATAAACACACCGGACGTGCCATTAAGATTAAGACATAAAAATCGGAATAAATCTTTCCAAACGTTACCTGTCTGGCACGTCAAGCATGTCTGAATTCGCAGACGGTGCAACGCTCGAATTTGATAAATAATTGCACAAACCGCTAGATGGCACGCACACCTGTCAGGGGAATATGTCCATAGCTTATTTCAATACGCAATTTAAGACTCACGAGGAAACTAGTTACTAATTCATGTTAATTTTTAGCTGTAATTAAAAAATGAAATGCTTTCAAAGAATTTTTAAAGTCAATAATTGAATTGTTAAACACTAAAAAAATTCGCTTTCCTTGAATAAATAAATGACGGAATTTTTAGAAGACAGTTGAATAAAATTTTTCATTAAACTAATAATGTAAAAAATTGTTAAAAATACTAAATAAAAAAATTTACGAAAAGTTGTGAATTTTAAACTTAAGCTGATTAAAATATTTCCTGCGATTAAAAATTCAGATAATATGCAATTACAATTAATTTATTCTTTCCTTGAGATAATACTTCTTTAGAAAAAAACTTTCTTAATTTTAAAATACTTTATTTTTTATTTAATTCTAAGAAGCATTTATTGCATATTTATCAATTTCATCATATACTTTGCATTAGGGAGAATTTGGATTTGAAGCTTATAACAGAAAGAGAACCAGAGAGTATACATCTGCTACTTCTTATTTCCTTATACAAGCAGAAAGGACGAGAATAAGATTTTTTTGAATCACTATAAACATTTATGCTTGAGGTAGAGCTAATGCATAAGGTAGTAGATATACATTTTTAATAGTCATTTTATTGATACCAAAAACTGAGAATACGCGATCTATTTGGATTTAATATTAATTTTAAAGCTGAAAAAAGTTTTCTAATTTTATTATTATTTTTAATTTAAACAAATAATTTATATCATTCTGACAAATGAAAGCAGAATTCATTGTTTACATGTATGCATTTGGTTATTTATATCCCACAATGGCTAGAGACTATATTATTAATAATCCAAACTATGAGAGTGTTCTGTAATTTTGAATAATTGAGTCTCATTTGTAACACTCGAACTGGACAGGTAAATATCCAACTTTCATGTCACCCCAATGGCAGAGCAATATATTCCTAGATTTTGAAACTGATTTTCTAGGAATAGTGGAATGTAGCAAGATCAAATCAGCGACTTTAAGGCCGTAAAAATGATACTTCTTGATTCACTATCTACCACTTCTTTTAATTTACGTATAACACAAAATAAATGCTATGAATTTATTTTTATAATTCCAAAATAGATCTCTTAATAAAACTAAATTATTTACACTTATATGCATTGCTGAAAAAATATTAAATTCACTTAAAATAAAATGGTATGTCAATTGTTCAGTTAGACCTTAAAATTTTAAAACAAATTTAAAAAAACTTATTATAAATTGCTGTTTGATTTTTCGCATAATAGACAAATATGTTGATTCCCTTCTTAATCTGTGCCATTTCTTTCAAAGGAAAATATATAAGCATAGTAAAAAGAAATCATACTCATTTCTTTACAATATTCTCACAAGAATGTTTTTAATGTTTTTCTGAAATAAAACAATACTCCGGAAAAGTTTACTGAACTTATTTATAATAAGTTCTAAAAAGGGAAATAGTTCCAGCAGCAAATTAAAATTCAGTCATGCGTAAAGTAAAGAAGCATTTTGATTAGAGGTTACCTTTTCTAAATCCCTTCAGTTCACACTTAATAACAATACAGTGCATGTTATTCGGTGAATTTAATCAAAATATGTACACAGGTAAAAATTCGATTAAAATTAATGAGAAAATATGGTTTAATGAATTGTAATCAAAGTATTAAAAACTAAACGTATATTCATTTATTTTGCAACAGTGCATCGAGAAAGTTATTGAAAAATATACTGTGTTAAAACTACTTATTAAGATTTGCATAGAGGTAAAATTTTAAATTTCTTCTAGTGTAATAGCAACAGTGTTTGCACTGGATTTGTGCATTTAACAGTGATTTTCAACCGTTTGTGATAGTTTATTTGAATTTGCATGAATTATGCTTGAGACTTGAAACTAAATGTTTGAGTGAATATATTGAACTCTAGTATTTAAATTCTTGAAATATAAATTCTGCATACTGAGTTTTCAAGAATTTGAATTTTTCCAGTACAATCAACTTAATATTTTTATATATTAACACAAAATTCTACTTACCAGCGAGTTTTTAAGGAGTATATTCTGCATCTGTCTGGCACTTATCCACCTCATAAAAAGTTTTTTTATGAATAAATTATGAATCACAAAAAGCTTACAAGAAAGTCGAGATCGATAAAGTCGACAACTATCATAATAGGTTGTAAAAATACAATGCCTAAATAGTCCATGATTGTGTTATCTAATTTAAGTGTACTGGAGAAATTTGTTTTTAAGACATTTACATAAATTACTCCTTTTTGTAGGTTAATTTCCATTTTTTTATTCGAAACAGGAATTATAAAATAATGCACTTTTATTTAGAAATGAAACGATGTTCCATTTTTAGGTAAAATAAAATGATCTACGATATTATTTAATGATATGATATTTAAACAAATAATGCAGGGTAAAAATAAAGTTACACTTTTGTAAATGTATGACGTCTATGTCAGAATGTCATTCACATTAGTGAAAACTGACGTATTATACTGTTCAGTGAATTTCAGCATTTACAAATAAGTAGCAAGACAAAATATTAATTTTATAGGTAACATATTTTTCAAGTTCATTTTAAACTGTATTAGGCCTGATATTTTTGCTTTAGAAGTACATTTAAAAAAATTAGTTTTCAACATTCTTGAGTAAACAACTTTTATAAATAATATATTTAAAATACAGCACATATAACACACATCCAAGTAGCTAAAAACTTTAGGTTCATTTTGCATAATTTGTTTAAGGACTTTCAAATAATTAAATAAAATATAATTTTAAAGCCTATAATGCAAGTAAATGTTAGTTGAGTTTGTTGGAAACAAATAATGTAAGCAAGTGTTATATTGAATGTAAGTTACTTAACATATTATTCTTGAATTTAAATCCACGCAATTTTTAAAGTTATTACTTATTTTAATAATATTTCTTTATGATGGAATTAATCCCTCTTGGTGAGATTAGTTTGTTACTTTTATTGTTGTAGTATTTAAATATGTATGATCTGAGCCAGTCAGAAAAGAGATTGAAACTGTTTTTTTTAATTCATTCGAGTTCTTGCTAAGATAGATCAAATTTCTCAATTACGAATAACATATTAATCTACTCCCAACTGCTGCCATGACACCCTTTATACGGGCAGGACAGTGCTCTATGCCTTTGGTCCCATATGATTTGTCTTTTTTACCTTTTCTTTTTCACAAGTCATACGACAACAACAACAGATTAATCTACTTCAACGTTTCTTAAGTCAAAAAAATTAGGGATATTAAAATTTAATTTCATCTAATTTGTATCTCTAAAAAATTCTTATTTATGAGTGTGATATTTTTAAAATTTTATATATAGTTCATCTATTTTCTGGAAATCATTCAATTTTACAATTAATTACATCTTTTTGTTTTTGTTTTATTTCTGTTTCTTTCTTTCTTTAAGAAACTAATCCTTGACATTTCTCCATCCACCAATTACAAATTTTCCAATAAAAATATTTGGTGGGAGCTAGAGAATCCACGGGTCTGAATATATTAAATAAAAGAAAACTCAAAAGAAACACAAAAAAATTCAAACTCAAATAACATATCGATTGATTTATCAAATAGATGATATCTCTAATGATTTGCAGAATTTTACTGTTACAATACTACCAATTAGATAAAGAATTTTGAATTGAATTTTCAGGCTGCTGAAAGCTATCAATAATGGCACATTTGAGCTGAGCCAACAGCTTTTTGAACTTAAAAAAACCTATTTCAAATGACTATTAAATGGAAAATAAATGTTTATCTCTAAGATAATTAATGGTAAATAAATGCTTATTAATGGAAATAAAATTGTTTTCTCAAAACTTTTATAGAAAATATTTCACTACAGAATTTGAAGTACGATTTTGATGAGTACGATTTTAACTCAAAAGGAAAACGGATTTTACTTTGTATATTAGTGAAAATATATGAATGCAGAAAATATTTCTGAAAAGAAAACATTTTCACATATTAGCCTTCCAATGATGAAGTCTTGTGCTGTTTTATACGAATACATATATAATGTATTTAGTTGCAATAATAGCAATTTTTGTAGTGTAATAAATATTTTGGAATTTATATTACTTATTGGAAAATGCAACTGTGCGATAACATTAGTTGAAAAATTTTTAAAAATTAGCTTTTTCAAATATATTTTTGATAATGACACAACGAATAAATATAATATTGAATAAATGAACTTCAAAAGGGAAATTATTGGACACTAGAAGACAACGAACATTAAAACGTGCAAGAAATGATTGTGTGTTTACTTTATTATTTGCAAATGTTTCTGCATATGAAAGTTATTTCTACTGAGACGTAGGCTGTGTAAACAATTCTAAGAATAAATGGATTCGTTTTCATTGTTAATAATACATTTTCTGAATTTTAAAACAACAGACACTGCTTTTATTTTATTATGTCACAATTGTATTTATTAACAAAGAACTCATTTAAATTAATAAAAATTTAATATACATATGAATGAATGTATTACAACATTCAATAAACATATTAAGCCATTAAGACCTTTAAAACTAAAATTGATTAATTTGCTTGTTGATTAAGATCATTTTTGCACTCAAAGGATAATTAAACCAGGACCTACAGTTTAAAGAGTATTGAATCATTACACATCTTAAAAAACACGGTGGAATTAACTGCCACGAACTATTAAAAGGAAAGGAATGCACCACCCGCTAACCATTAGCCTGTCAGTTAAGGAAAACTACAAAAAAAATTTACAACAAATCTAGTAAACTTAGCATCGATTCTACTTTTAATAAAAATCTCATACATCATCTAGCACACATTCATTTTGTAATAAAAAAAGCGTACATTCAATAGAGCAATTTCTGAGATTTGTATTGACAAACTATAAGGAAGAACATATAGATTTAGTCTTGAAATAAGTATTCCTCAAATTCACTGAAATCAAATTAATAATATGTAAATCACATATATTGGTTCATTTATTTTCAAATATTAAGGCTGTCACTTTAAATTTGTTAATGAGAATAACTTAATAAAAAATACCTCAGAAGGTTAATAGTGACAACAGTTTTATAAAAATGCGTTTTGAATTGCGTACTATCAAATTGCACGATATAATTTCAAAATTTTTCACTGTAAGCACATTAAATTCGTGACATTTGAAAATGAAATGTCGCAAAATATCTCCCAGAATCAGATTGCCGATACTGCAAAATATTAGCGAATATGTGAAACGATTGACCATGACTAAATAGTGTTGCAATATATTCAGTAGTTCAAATTTAAGTGATATTCATGAATTCTGGATTCAACATTTCTATGTTATAACAGACAAAAGTGAAAACCGGTATATTGTATTTTAGAGTTAAGAATTCATAAACAAATTAAAAATTAATAACATACTTAATATACCATACCTAAGATAAAATATCATACCTAATTTGTTATTTTTTCAAATATATTTGGTTTGTCGCTCAATGGTCATTTTTAGCACACGAATGCTAATTAGACTGGGATTCCGAACCACTATAAACATAAATTCCGAAGGTGGGATTCGAATCCACGAATTATTGAACCGAAAGCAAGAGCACTAGCCATTAGGCTGTCAGACTTGGCTTTCTATGAAGAAAACGTAGCTTAAAATCTCTCAAACTTTAAAAAATAATTAAGAGAATTAACCTATATTTTCTGATTGGTAATATCTGTTTCTAAAAATTAAATGTTTTTAATTTATAATTATTTGCGAATTCGATTTAATTTTCATTACAAAATACATGGGTACAACAGTTTATAAAACATTTTTCGAAAGCTTAAATTTTCCTCCATCACATTTGATATGAAAATAAAAATTTAGATAAGATGAACGACCCAAATTGAATTACTGTAGTTAGACCTTGACGATAAATTTATTAATAAATCTCCGATCTTTCTGTAAATGTTTGATGATAGTGTAAATCTATCTGATAAGATTAAACTGCAAACAGGAAATAAATTAGTTGCAAGTTCAACAAAAATGTTATTATTTTCAAGATTTATATCTTATTGGTCACAAGTTAAATATGAATGACTTTTTTACTTGTTCAAAAACTGACGAAACAAATTATCAACATTCGGCTATAAAACGCATAATCATTTATAACATTGTCAATTACTAAAAGTAACTTAAATGAATGAAATGATAATTTCATATACTTGTAATATATAGAGACGCATTTAAATTATAAACAGTATATTTTAGTCATTAAATGTAAACATTAATTAGTGTCTCATCTACACTGCTGGCCACCGTAAATGCAGCACCCTGAAGGAAGCATGCAAATAATATGAAATTTATAACAGGCATTAGTGGATGCGAGATATGCAAATTATTAGAATTTCAGCACAGACGCACATCACGCATGCCTGTGGCACCACTTCAAAGTGCTATTTAAGGCTTGGAGATTTCGATGATTTCAACTTTGGCAATTGTGTTTTTCTTGTGATTTAAAAAAACGATCAATTACACCTTGTAGAACACAGCAGCGATCATTTTTGGATCAGGTATCCGAGTTCGACAAAGGAAGGATAGTGGCCTACGGAGATTGTGGATTACCTTTCAGGGAAATCGGTAGTCGTGTTGGACGAAACCAATCAACTGTAATGCGGATATATGATCGTTGGATGCAGGAGGGTACGACGGAACGATGTGTTCGATTGCATCCACTTTAGTGCACCACTTCACGTGATGACAGGCAAATTGTGCGCATAGCAGTGAATGGCCGCTCAGCCCAATCACGAATCATAGAACAGCATATTTCAGTCTGCAACGCATCATCCAGTGTCTGCGCGTACCATTCGATGCCATTTACATCAATGGTCTGTCCACAAGACGTCCATTGTTTCGTCTACCCTTGACGCAGAACCACATACGTCTCCGCCGCCAATGGTGCGATGAAAGAAGGATGTGGATGGCAGAATGGAATGAAATTGTCTTTAATGACGAGTCATGCTTCTGTCTGCAACACCATGATAGTCGCATTCGAGTCTAAAGACACCGTGGAGAGAGGACGCGGAACAGCTGCGTTATTCTGGACCGGGTATTATAGTATCGGGTGGTATTGGATATCACTCTGGCATTCTTCTAGTACGCGTTGCCGATACTTTAAATAGTCACCGCAACATCTCCGAGGTTTGAAGCAAGTTGTCCTTCCTGCCCTTCAGGGGTTGCCCACAGCCATATTTCAACAGGATAATGCGTGACCACACGTGGCACGCATTGTCCAAGGGTTCTTCGTCAATCGCCAGATTAAATTGATTCCGTCCCCAGTTTTCTCACTGGATCTTTCTCCGATAGAAAATATGTGGTCCATGGTTGCTCAACGATTGACCCAGATTCCATCGCTAGCACCCACACCAGATCAACTTTGGAAACGTGTGGAAGCTGCTTGGTCTGCTGTACTCCAAGAATACATCCAAAGTCTCTTTGAATTAAAGACGAGGCGTGTAGCAGCGCTGATCTCCAACAATGATTCTCTGGCAACTGATTCTAACAGAAACCACACTTCACAGAAATCTATACATTTAATCATTTGATACTTGGTCAACATGTTATCTACAAAATAAATTTTATTGTGATATCTCTTGTCTTTCTTGGTGTTGCAATTGGGGCGGCCAGCAGTGTATTTATACCATTTCAAAATAATGTTCATTATGAGTATAATGAATCCATACGATTATTCAAAATAAAGTTTAAAAGTATTTTCAAATTATATTATACAAGAATATAATATATATATGCAGGTATTTTTATTTTTTAGTTTTCATTTTTAGACGTTAATATCTTTAAAATTCGTAAACATTTGGGAACAATGCTTATTGAAGTTAAATGAATAAAATAATTTATGTAAAAAAATTCCTCAATTTTATCACTAAATAACGTATAATGATTTGAAACATTACAAAATAGCTCTACAAAATAAAAAGGTATCATTAACACTGATTAATCAAGGTAATTTTTTAAATCAGAAAGACTTCTCACAAGGAAATTTTTTAAGGTTAACGGAAATAATAACCAACATTTTTAATTACTCGAATCAGTCCCTTCCCGGAAGAGAGAGAACACATGATTTCTAATAAGAAGCTAATATTTGAATAACCCTTTTGATTTAGTAGTCAAGGCTAAGTGCACCTGTTATCTAAAAAATAAGAATTATCCATTTCTTAAATCACCTCCAAACTTATTCGTTGCTTTAAATTTGTTATAAACGAAACTAAAGTTGATACGTAGATTTATTATTAAAAGATAAAATTAAGAATTTAATTATAAAAGCACAATTTTAAGTATTTGTCGATAATTAAACTACATATTAATTATAATTTTATGTTTAAAAATATATAGTAAATTACTTTTACTAGAAAATATTTTTAATAATTTAAGTGCAATTAAAATAGATAAATTAGTTGAAAATATAAATTTAAGCTGCTCAATACCAAAAATAATCTGTAATGAAGATTTTGATGCCTCAAAAACACTGGTTTAAGAACCTAATACTGAGATGACATACGAAAAACTTAAAAGTATTTCGAAAAGTTAAGAATATCAATAATTAGAAAATAGTTTTATAATTTTTATGTCAAATGGAATTATGAGGGTCATCCAGAAAGTTAGTTTCTCACGGCTGCAAATGATGAAAACATTTTGGATTAAAAAGGAAACATTTTGAACTAAAGAGCACTTTTTAATTTTTTTGAAAACTATATATCACAGGAAACACACACAAAAATCCACTTATCCTGAATAAATATCATTGAAAGTTTATCAAACTTAAGACATACTTTTGGGAACTTCTTTATGTAACCCGATACTTACAATTGTAAACATTAAAGGCTTATCAGCATAATATGCCTGCTTCGAATTTATAAACAATATTCCTACTATTTATGATAAAAAAAATACAAATTGAAGTACAGGAGCAGAAAAAATTAAAAAAAGGAGTTATTTTATTCATATATTCTACTACGTTATTCGAAAAATTACTTATTGCCAACCGAAAAGCAATATGAATTTTTTTGCCGATCCAGAATTCACAGGAATCATTTTTCGCCGTATGGTTATTTTATTATGCTTAGTATAGTTTAAAGAAAGTGATAATCTTTAATGAAATTATTTTTCTTGTAAAGTAAATAATATTTGCAAACAAGCAAATATTCTCCTCTGATTGTGGCTACAATAACATGTGCCAAAAATATTTTAACGACAAAACTTCGCTAATTTTGGCATAAACACATTCGCGTGTAAGATATTTTACTAAAATTGTTAGAAAAAAATTATTAAGTGTAATTTGCTTTCATGATGGATAATAAAATGTGCTATTTAAAAAAAAGAGCTTCTGAATAATAGTAAAATATAGTTTGGGATAATAATTCTTAAATTATTGTATAATAAATTAAAAACATTAAATTTTTGTGGGTAATTCTGAATATCAATTTACGTTCATTATGTAAGTTAGCAAAACTTAAAACTCTAAATGTAAGCTTTTAATTCGATCCCAAACAGAATGAAGATTTTATTTCCATGTAGGTAATTTCTAACAATTTTATAATCGAAATAACTACAGGGAGCTACGTTATAAGAAAAGTATTTTGGTTAAATAACTATCTATAAATTAGCAAAAATTAAACAACTATTTATATTCCATAAAATAAATGAAAAATTACATTAAATTGAAATTTTAAAAAAATAATTTATAACCATTTATTTTCTCATTATGAAGATAATAAATCGATTATACATTAAAGACAAAGTAAATTCTTTTTCTTCAAATACCACATGGCATCCCGCATTCGAAATTATCCATTTTTCCAACATAAAAATTCGATATCTAATGAAAAAGAACACCAACCCGTCACATAATGGAAATAATCTAATAGATAAAGGTAGTTGCAATGTTATTTTTAAATAATCGATGAGGATTCTTGTTAAAATTATCAGACAAAAATATGATATTGATCATAGAAAGATAGCAAATTCTTTAATATATTTAACATATATCCAGGTAAAAAAAAATTTATTATGATAGGTAAAAAATACAAATAAATGGGTTATTACTTAAAAAAGGATTGTCTAATATATAAATATTGTATAGTTATATGTGAATACTTAAGCATATTTTAAAATAGATTAGATGAACAATAATAAAAAAAGCTAAGAGAAATTTGAAAATTAAAATTTTATTAAAATTACATCTGATATGGATGATATCCTAAAATATAGTACTACTAAGTTCACAATTTTAAAGTAAATTTTCTCATTTTTATTAAAATATTTTTCTATAAATTTTGAGAAATAAAAATTTTTTTATCTCAGCACGTATTTTACTTTTAACTTTAACAGAACACTTTTCCAATTGTACTGTTGTTGAAATTATAAAGCGAAAGGACAGAATTCTTTAAAATTTTAAAATAGTATATACGACTTTAAAAGAAATACACATTCGATAAGAAATAAACTAGAGAAAACATATTCTGTTTTTATATTTTTTAAAGGATGTTTTGCGTGTTAAAGGAATAAGAAAGCCAAGAGTGCCAATTACATTTCTATTTTTTTCTCATGTTGACAAACATTACTGAAGGTCATATCATCACAGGCAGCTGTTTCATGATTGCCTTTGACACAATCTAAATGCACCGAGGTTAGCAAAATCATTACTCCTTTTAAAACTTGCTTTTCTATATCCATCAATTTACGAACACAAAAAATAAATAAAAAACCTTATAAAATTTTGAAACATTGAAAAAATAAATGAAATACCGAAAAAATAATTGAAATTTATAATCATCAAAAATTGCGTAAGCAACTCTCTCTCTCCTTTGATATCTGAAAACAATTATCCAGTAAAATATATTTTCATTATATTTCTATAGGTGTTTAGCTATTTTTTCAATATCATCTAATAGAATTAGAGCTGATATTATAAATACAATTTTCTATGTATATTGTAAACATTTTGCACTTGTTTCTCTTCAGGAGCATTAAAGTCTTCAAACACGCATTATTAAAATTTGAATTATTTTTATTAATAAGAAATATTTCGGTGTATACAATTTAAAGTCTAATAATTAATTATATACATATATATATATATACATATATATATACATACATATATATATATATACATACATATATATATATATACATATATATATATATATATATATATATATATATATATATATATATATATATATATATATATATATATATATATATATATATATATATATATATATATATATTGCAACGAAATTCATAAAAGCATTATCAACTTTAGTAGATTTATATATAATCCATACTTGCATACTTTAACTCTTGTTCACTTTAAAAGTACTATCTTAGATTATGTAAACACGCTATGTACATTTTTTTCTCAAATTATAACAAAAGTATATAAATAAATTCTTGTTTGGTTGTATTTGAATAGCGACAGTGAAAATTTTTCAAAATTCATACATTAATTTTTTATTGCATATAATCAAAAGTAAAATATGTATATGTGTATATATATACATACATACACATAATTTAAATACAGGCTGACCGTTTTAAGTTAAAAACTAAGAAAAGTTAAAATCTATTTAATTTACAATTGTTTAACTTGTATAAATTATGAATTTTAGAGAATGTATTAAGCTTTTAATATAGATAGAAATTTGAAAATATGAATCTGCAAATTTTTATCTTTTATAACCCTGTTTCTACAATACACTTTCTTTCAAATATCTTAATGATTTTTCAACAGTTATCTATATTTTAGTTTCTCAATGTCTGTTACATAAAATTTAAAAGCTCAGAATTTAAAAATAAATATTAGGGAAAACTTGCCATTGGAAATTAACTCTTAGCCAACTCGTTAAAGCCATTTTAAATAGCATGCTATTTCAGTTTTTCCTAAAATTTTCCAACTACGTATTTCAAATATATTTTATTAAATGAATTCCTATTTTTTTATATGACGTGAAGAGTAAAGAATTGTTTCTGTGTACGTGCATGTTATTCTATTTCAATTTACATAGACAAAAAACAAATTCTTAAAAATTTTGAAATTATTAATTTGAAATTTCATTTTATAATGAAATTTTTGAAAATTTATATCGTCCTTGCCGGTTTAAACTAACCATAAAATGATGTTTTTTTTTTTTTTTAATTATTATTTATTTTGGCTTTTTCTTCTGTTTGATTGTCAACGTATTAATGGCTTGAATCAATGGAAAACGGTTTCTAAAGTCGATGCTGTGGCTCTCATATAAGCAATCCTTATATTAACAAAATTAATTCTTCGACATTATTCTCAGATACTCGATGGTGAACTTCGCCTTGTTTGCTGCCGCTCGAAGACTGTGGTTTTAAGGCAGGCAGGAAATTCGTCGACAAGTGGAATTTACAATGTTGTCTCAATAGGATGTGGGTGTGACGTAGATGAAACTTTACCTGACGTCGTGGATATTTTGAATAAATGTTAATCGTTATAAAGTGACGTAGTCAGGATCTCAACTGCAACGAAAGAAACACTTACTTTATGGTTAATAAAAAAATAGCTAACTTTTGTAAACTCCCTTCATATCTTGTTAAACAAAAGCTGAAACATGGTTTGAATGATGCTCTGTAGTCCTTTACTAGCATTATTACACCGGGACCTACAGTAAAAAATGAACTCCGATCTGCTCGAGTTGCGAATCGAACCCACGAACTGTTGAATCAAAGGCCAGAGTTCTAACCATTCAGCTGCCAAATCATATAGTTATTATAAGTGATTTGGCAGTTTTATTTATATAATTTTACAAATATAAAAGACCTAGATAAATATAGGAAGTGAAAAATATTTCCTTTAAACTAATATATCAAGACTATAAAAACGAAATTAAACTCCTGCGACAAAAAGACATGAAAAATTTGAAAAATAATTAAATATTCAAAACAAAAATATTTGAAAATACTTTTACTATTACAAATAGTACACAATTATTTAATAAATGTTTAGTTTCCTTAATTTGAACAATTTTTCATCTCATTTCCTCCAAAAAATAATGAAATTTCGGGAAAACCGTCTGCAAACTTTTACTTTTTCCGAGAAGAGCATATACAACAAGTGCTTCCAATAGTCAGAAACATTTGCATACAATTATTTTTGGGTTGAGTACTTTATGTGTGAGAATTTCCTGCATGCCAACATATGTGTCAAGATGTTAATGTTTATTATATCCCCTCCAACAGAGTATTTCTGCAATATTTTTTCCAACTTGCGTGGTTAGTCATTTATTTTGAACATCCATCCATGCAATGAAGATAAAATTTGCAGAATTTTAGAAACAAATCTGTCACTTTTACATGTGAGAATGTGTAAAGAACTGCAAGTAAATGTTTAAAAATATGATAGCAATCATTCGTAGATGAGGTAAATTTAATATTTTCATGAAATTGTATTTTTATTTTACAATAAAATAAAACATTCAGAACAATCTGTCAGTAAAAACTTTGCAAAAAGATTTGAGATCTTTTAATAAGGATTCGAAAAACTAATTACAGAAAATTAAATTTTTGAATACAAAAACTATTTTAAATGTTTAGAGTTTTTATAAATTCCTTATTTTATAAATCCTTTAAAAAACATGTTTCATATTTATTCATTACAATGAAGCAGTTCTATCAGCTTTTCCTAAGATATATGTTTTAAATTTTAGAGTACTACTTACTACTGTCGGAAAAGTAAACTATTTAGAATTTGCATGGTTTGAGTTTACATTTAAAAGTATGTAAAAATACAGCTGGCTTAATAACTGCATATTTTCCATTAAAATAGTTTGCCGAAATGCAGGTTTAGTAATTCCAGTGAAATTTTACCATTTTTTTCTAGATTACAATAACTGATCGTCAAACTTGCAGAAAGCAACTTTGAATGTCAAGTCAACTTCTGTTATTCAATGCTTTTATCTTATTTAAATATTTTTTTTATAATGATAAAGTTCCTGCTGATTGGAAATGTGATTTTTAAGATGAAATTTAATTCCAAGGAAATAACCTTCTGTTAATGGTTTTTTTATCTCGAAATTTTAAATCGGACTTCGTAACAATTTCAGCTTGAAGGAATGAGGAATGTATAGATTTACCTTTCGCAATTTTTACAAAAACAAATATAAGTGATTTTTAAATTAATAAATTAAAATTTGAATATATTATCAATTTATTGTTGCAATTAATTTTTCATATAATTATTAAAAGGACTTAACAAAAAATGATCACGATAAAAAAGATTTTGGAAAAAAATCTCAAATATAAACATTTCTAAAAATATCCAAGAAATAATAATTATTCTATTAATTTTATCAACACAGTTTATTAAAGTAATCAGATTTCATACCCTACACAACAGAGAGTAAAATATTTTTAAACTTATTCATTTTAAGTACTATATATATTTTCTGTGCAAATTAAATATTTAAATTATACCTATAACTAGTTTTTATTGATATTTGAATATTTTGCGGAAAATAGCTCACTATTATGCAAATTTTCAAAAACTTAATTTTGAAGAAAAATATCATTTCAAATCAGAAATTTGAATCCAATTTAAGCATACAGCTTGATAATTTTCAAATCAACTGAAAGAAGAAATGTTCTCCGTATGGAAGTTCAATATAATTGAATAAATACGGGAGACTTTGTTTAGAAAAATATTTTATTTTTTACATCAAAATTGTTAAGGTGATGGGAAATTAAATATAAAGAGATTAGGAAATAACAGAAAAAGCCTGTTTTGTTGTTGCCCGATGGTCAGTTTTAAACACCATGGCTTAATCGACCAGGAACTGCAATTAAAGTGGATCAAAAACTACAGCGACCATCCGCACGCGATATGGAATAGAGAACAATGGAGCAAAAAATTTGAATTCTTGATTGGTTTGTCGCTCAACGTTCATTTTTTTGCACACAAGGGCTTATTAAATCGGGATTTACAGTTTAGAGTGATTTACAAACCACAACAAACCTACAACACTGATGTGGCAATTGAACCTTAAAACTAGTGAACTGAAGGCCACGTGGCTACTAGCTCTGCGCTTTTACTGTTGAACAGATCAAATTATTCCACTTTCAAAACAGATTAGAAAGCCGAGACAAGCATTAAACAAGTGGATAAAAACGAAATACTGAATTCAATTCATAAGCTAGGGAAACAAAGAAAAGTAATTTGAAATTTCTTTATCAAGTTAGTTTTTCAGTAATTGTAAACTAAATACAAGAATTGCTTAGGATAAAATCAGTAAAAACTAGATTTACTCAGAAAATCAAACCACAAGTTTTCGAAATAAGGCATTTATTAGCCAGAAAAGTTATTTCATAATGACTTCCTATTAAACACACTTCTGTCTCACTCTTTAACATTTAAGTTTATAGACTATTTATAAGAAAAGATTTGAAAATATCATTGTTGGCTTATCTTTTTGTATCTCAACAGTCATTTTCTGCACAGAAGGACTAATTAGATCGGAACCTACGTCTTAAAATGGATTCCGGGCCATTGTAAGCCCAAAATGCGATACGAATCGACGAACTCTTGAACCAATGGTAAGAGAGCTAACCACACGGATACCAACTCTGCAAGAGATAATTAGATCAGGACCTACAATTCCAAGTGGATTCAGAAGCAATTTAAGGCCGAATTGAGAATCGAACATGTGAACCCGGAATCCGTTAATTAGAAAGTAAGAGCTCTAAGTATTAGGCTGCCACCTAGATTAGAAGCATCATGAAGTAGGATATAAAAACATAACAAAGCTATTATGTTCATAGCCCTTGGAATTATATTATAAAAGATTAAGTTAAGTTATTGTGAAACATTTCCAGTTGCTTATTTTTATGGATAAAAACAACTAAATGTACCATAACATTATAAATTTGAACCCCCACACTTAAATAACGAAGGTGACAATAAAGATGGAACTATCTTCGAACTATGCCACGCCAGTGGAGAAAAATAAGCACTGAAAAAGAATTTAGCATGTATTCAACGTGTAGAGAATAAACAAGACATTCACTAAAACGAAATAATGTAGTATTTAACGAAACCTCATATAATATCTACAGAATTTAAAATTGCATGGAAATCAGTTATACTTTAGATCAAATGGAATGTAAGAGAATTAGAAGATTTTATAATGACAGATATAAAATGTGTGAAATTTTTTCAACGTGGATACTTGAAAGAATGAAAATAGATATAATAGGAACGGAAATAGATATTAATAGAAAATCAAATCAGGCATTGAAAACTTCAAAAAAGTGGAATAATTTTTTTTACTAAAACATGAAATTTGTGGAAATTACGCTAATTCTAAATAAAGTAAGTTGTGCTCAAGATTAGCATATAAAACCATTCAAGAGTAAAAATGTTATAATGGTGAACTGTTTAAAAAATCCCCATCGCATAAGCTTACCATTATTTCATCCATTTAAAAATGTATTAAAGGCACAGATGCCGTATAATCCAGGATGCTAAATTCTGAATTTTTTGGTGATGAAGAAATGTTGCCAAGATGACGTAAATACTAAAGTTGCCAAAATAGAAATTTCTGCATAATTCTTATATGCCTCCCTATCTATGACGTAATAAAAAATGAAGTTACCAGATACATAAGAAAATCCGCCAAAAATATCGCCAAACTCAGAATTTGGCATCCTGGATTATACGGCACCTGTGCCGAAATTAGAAATGTAGACATAATTCTATGGTAAGTTCATATACTAACAAATGACTCAAAATTAACTTTTCTTAAGACATTGATTCCTTTGTATTCAGTTTAAAGCGATATGTTTATAAATTGTGATGAATCACATGAAGTATCTTATGCAATACTTTTGATCATTGAATATTTTGTGAAAACTCGGTATACAAAAGTTCCAAAGTTAATATAGTAATACACGTTTTATAATAAAATTTCTTATATATTGATCTGCCGTTTAATAAACTATCTTTCTAGTTTCAACTTGATAGAGGAAACGATCACATGCATAATATTTTTGATGCATATACTGCGATATTTTACTTCTGTAAACATTTTTAAAACGTAATGCAATACAATTCTTTTATAACGAGTCTTGATTTGAGGAAATATTTAATTGGTAAAATATTAGTTTTATAGAGGCAGGATTCGCTTTTAACGAGAAAACCCCTTATAGAGGAATCAATATTTCTTAATTCATATTTTTGTTGATTTTCACCTCACCAACCTTTCCTGGAAAATCTTAACCAAATCGAATAGATTGTTATATTCTTTCCTAGAAAATATATAAATGAATAATTCTTTCCTAGAAAAATTCCTTTAGCATCCACAAATCAACCGAAAGTTAATAAAGAATCATAAATATTATATCATATATATAACTTGAATTATCAGCTCTTTTTTCGTAAAGATGAACTGGAAATTTTCTCAAGGTGAAATCACTCTGAAAAAGTAGACAACTTAGAAAATTTGGAAATGATTAAATAAATTTAACATTGTTGTCAACAAAAAAATGAATTTATCACTTTCAAGATACCGACTGCCCAAGATTTTTCAGAAAAAATTCAAGCTAAAACAGATTAAAATCTAAAAACAAAGATGATGACGACGAATGGGAAGAGCTTCAACGCCAGGAGACTGTTTAAATAATTATCGGAGGGGCTTAAGTAAAACTCCTTTATGTGTGAATTTTTGTGAGTTAGCAGAAAAAAAAAGAAACAAGTGCATTTATTTTATTACTTCTTTAAGTTCAGAAAGGAAGGGAAAGATAGAAAGAGTAATTGATTGATTGTCTTTTTCTGGCGCAAAATCCAAAAAGGACATACTGCGCCGAGCGAAAGGTTAAAAAAATTTTTGAAATCAGAATAAAATATACATTATAAAATTGGCAAACAAGTTTATTGCAGTAAAAGATTATAAATTTGAATCTTATTAAAAAATTTTTTTTTGGAGTAAAGAGAATGCGTTATAAGCAGTGCAAAATTCTGATAGTCCTTAAGAAAGCAAAGAGATTTGGATGAGGTATTTCCCCAATCAAGTCCAGTAAATTTAAAACAGTGTTGTGGAAAAAGGTAAGACGAAGATGGTTAAAATTTGGACATTCAATTAAGATATGATATATAGTTAAAACTATTTTGCAACTCGAACACAGAGGTGCAGGTTCCTTAAATAAAATGTAACTATGTGTCAAACGAGTATGACCGATTTGAAGTCTGGATAAAATAACGTCAGCACGTCTGTATGATATATTACTCCAGTTCCGATTGATTGATTGTCTTTTTCTGGCGCAAAATCCAAAAAGGACATACTGCGCCGAGCGAAAGGTTAAAAAATTTTTGAAATCAGAATAAAATATCCATTATAAAATTTGCAAACAAGTTTATTGCAGTAAAAGATTATAAATTTGAATCTTATTAAAAAAATTTTTTGGAGTAAAGAGAATGCGTTATAAGCAGTGCAAAATTCTGATAGCCCTTAAGAAAGCAAAGAGATTTGGATGAGGTATTTCCCCAATCAAGTCCAGTAAATTTAAGACAGTGTTGTGAAAAAAGGTAAGACGAAGATGGTTAAAATTAGGACATTCAATTAAGATATGATATATAGTTAAAACTATTTTACAACTCGAACACAGAGGTGCAGGTTCCTTAAATAAAATGTAACTATGTGTCAAACGAGTATGACCGATTCGAAGTCTGGATAAAATAACGTCAGCACGTCTGTATGATATATTACTCCAGTTCCGAATGTGAGGTTTAACACAGAAAAGTTTATTTGTTACTTGCGTATTCCAAGAATTCTGCCAAATAGAATGCGTATATACAGAGATTGAATGCTTGATATCTGTATAAGGGATTGCTTGATCTATAGGGTCTTTACCTTCTTTAGCAGCTAAGTCTGCTAATTCATTGCCAGTAATACCGACATGACTAGGTATCCAGCAAAACAATATTTCGAAACCATTACGAGACATTTCATTTAACAAAACTAAGATTTTATTAATCAGGGGATGAAAATGTTGAGGAAAATTAAGCTGTTTCATAATGCTCATACTGTCAGTATAAATGCAGAATTTGCGGCTGCGAGAGCACTTGATTATGTTAAGAGCTTTCAAAATGGCAACAATTTCAGCAGTGTAAATAGAACAGACTGATGAAAGACAATAGCTATAGATATTAGTGCCATAAACTATGCCACAGCCGACGTGTCTTTCTGTTTTTGATCCATCAGTAAAGATTGGGAAGTAATCATGAAATTGATTCCGATGAATACCATAAATTTGTTTGAAAATTATGGGATCAGTATGTTCTTTGCTAAACAGAGAAAAGTTGTTTAGACAGCATATTTGTGGAAAATCCCATGGGGAAATACTATTGTAGTCAGCAATCTCGACTGGAGTTAAATGAAGATTAGCTTCCTCTATAAGAGGTTGAATCCTAGCATAAAAGGGAGGAGTGCAAGAAGGGCGAGCGTTAAAAAGTCTCTTTAACGTAGAGTCAACTCTTGCAAACCTTAGTGGATGGTTTAGAGTAGAAAAACTCTTGAAATAATAATTAAGGGAAAGCTTAATGCGTCGTAGTTTTAAAGGAGGTATGTTGCAGTTAACATAGAGACTGTCGACAGGTGAGGTACGAAACGCTCCACTACAGATACGAAGTGCAGCGTGATGAATTGGGTCTAACCATTTTAGGGCAGACTTTGAAGCTGAACCATAAGCCACACTGCCATAATCGATACGGGACAATATGATAGACTGGTATATTCTGCACAATGAGGTTCGATCAGCACCCCAAGAAGTATTGGAAAGAACTTTTAGTATGTTAAGAGATCTTTCGCACTTTTTGCGCAAATGTAATATATGGGGCAAGAAGGTAAGTCTGTTATCAAAAATTACCCCAAGGTATCGTATCTCATTAAGAACAGGAATGGATACCTCCTGAAGTTGGATATTCGGATCAGGGTGAAGGCCACGTTTCCTACAAAAATGAATACAACTGCTCTTACTTGGTGAAATGGTATAGCCATTTTTGTCACACCAGTCAGTAATTTGATTTACAGCCATCTGTAGTTGTCGTTCAATTGAATGTATATCTGAACCTTGACAGGAAATCTGTAAGTCATCTACGTAAAGTGTACTTTTAATACAAGAAGGTAATATAGATAAAACCTTGGAAATAAAAACAATAAATAATGTTACACTAAGTACACTACCCTGAGGGACGCCCTCAGTTTGGACAAAGGATCTAGATAAAACAGACCCAATGCGCACTTTAAAATTTCTTTTTTGTAGGAAGTTTTGAATAAAAAGTGGTAGGTTACCACGGAGATTAAAACCATGTAAGGTCCGAATAATACCATAGCGCCAGGTTCTATCATAGGCCTTCACAATATCTAAGAATACTGATACAAGATGGTTCCTACGAACGAAAGCAGTTCTAACGTCATTTTCCAAATTAATAATATTGTCTAACGTAGATCTACCCTGACGGAAGCCACTTTGCTGCTGAGGTATACACCTATTATTTTCTAAGTAAAAAACAAGACGGTTATTTACCATGCGTTCCATCGTTTTACAAAGGCAGCTTGTTAAGGCTATAGGACGATAACTTAATGGGTCTTTAGGGTCTTTTCCTGGTTTTAGGATGGGGATGGCTATTGCTTCTTGCCACATAGAAGGGAAAGTATTTTCCTGCCAGATTCTGTTGAAGAGGAACAGAATATTGGTGAGAGAGACTGGTCTTAGATGGCGGAGCATTTGATAAGTAATTCCATCGGGACCTGGGCTGGTATTATGGGTCTTGGATAGAGCCTTTTGTAGCTCATACATGTGAAATTCGTAGTTGTAAGGTAACTGCTCAGAATTATTAAAATTTATGTTGATCTGCTCAGTACGACTCTTATACTCTTGGAAAAAAGGTGTGTAAGAGTCAGATTTGGACACACTAGAAAATGCTTCGCCAATTTTATTAACTACATCCTCGGGAGAAGAATAAACTGCAGTGTTAGTAGTCAATATCGGGAAAGAGAATTCTTGGTACAAACCATTAGCTGCTTTCACCTTTTTCCAAACAAGTTTGCTAGGAGTGCTAGAGGTAATATTTGATGTATATCGTATCCAAGAGTCCCTTTGACTTTGCCGGCGAATCTTGCGGGCTACAGCCTTCGCTTTTTTAAAAAGTATTAGATTATTGGTAGTAGGATGTCTTCGAAAAATATTCCAAAACTTTTTTGTTCACGGTAGGTTTTTGCACAGGCTTCATTCCACCAGAGTTTCCGCTGTTTTCGAGGACGAGAGGAGTATTTTGGAATGGATATTTCAGCAGCTTTCATAATAGTATTTGTAGCTTTAATAACAGCATCATTTATATCAGTGTTTGTAATCATTTCTTCTGTAATAACTGCCAGTTCTGCAAAAGAATTCCAGTCTGCCTTGTGATACTTGAAGGTTGTAGGTTGTAAGCCATTAGAAGGTGGATCAGCAAAAGTAAGGATTACAGGAAAATGGTCACTGTTATACAAATCATTTTCAGTGGTCAAGTCCAGATGAGGAAATAAAACAGGAGAACAAATAGCCAAATCTATGGAATGAAATGTTTTCGTAGGAGCATGAAAGTGAGTTTTTTCATCGTTATTTAGCAGACAGAGGCAGTGATCAGTTATCAGTTGCTCAATTTGTCGTCCTCGAGAATTTGTATTAGTGCTTCCCCACAGAGCACTATGACCATTAAAATCACCTATTAATATATAAGGGACGGGAAGTTGCTGCAATAGTTTATTTAAGTTGCTTTGTGGAATGGCATTACGTGGTGGTAAGTAAATGTTACAGACAGTGATTCGAAAATTAATGTGTATCTCAACTGCCACAGCTTGCAGCGAAGTACGTAATGGAAATCCTGTGTGGGGGTAGTTATTCGAAGCAAGAATGCACACCCCTCCTGATACAGAATCATCAGATATGTCCATTCGATAAGGCGTGTAACCTTTTATTTTCCAAGTAGTATGAGATTTCAAGTTGGTTACTTGGAGTGTTAGACAAGCAGGAGAGTATGAATTTATTATGTCTTTAATGTCAGATATATGCGTGCGGAGTCCACGGCAATTCCAAGAAAGAAGAACCACCATTATGAAGGGTTCTTTTTACGGTGGCGTGATCTGTTCTTCGCAATCAACTCAAAATTATCAATATCAGTATCCATATCACTATGGCTGTCTGTAGGAAGGCTGGTTTTAAGAGCAGTTACATTTGATTGATTTTTAATCTTAAGCTTTTTTCTGTTATCAGAGTCACTTGTTTTTTGTGGCTTTATAAATATAGACTTCTCTGTGGTAGGTTTGCTTTGTGTTCCAGGTTTAAAAAAGGCGATTGATGAAGTGTCTGTTTGTACAGCAGTTGATACTGTTTTTTTCAGTACATGGGCATATGGTTTCTTGAAATTAATTGTTGTATTTTGAAGTTGTTTCTTAGCTTCTTGATATGAGATTTTTTGCGTCGTTTTTATCCGTTGAATTTCTTTTTCATGTTGCCAGTGTGAGCAGGTTTTAGAAGATGCGCTATGATTTTCTTTACAGTTTATACAAAATGATTCAGATTTACAGTCAGATTCCTGGTGTTCCAGACTTGAGCATCGAGTACATGTAGTTTTTGATCTGCAAAACATTTTAGAGTGTCCAAATCTATTACAATTAAAGCATCGTATGGGGTTTGGAATATAAGGTCTTACAGGACAATTCAGGTAACCTGCTTTTATTGAATTGGGAAGATTAGGACAGTCAAAAGTTAATATTAAGTTTTTTGTGGGGAAAATTTCTTCACCTCGATGGATGGTGATTCGACGGACATTGCAAACTCTTTGGTCTTTTAATTCTTCCAGGATCTCAGTTTCAGATACTGATAAAAGGTCTATCTCAGAAATTACACCACGACATTGATTAAGTGATTTATGACTTGAGGCTATGATGGGAATTTCTCCAAAAACTTTTAAAGATAAAAGAGACTTTGATTGTTGAGCAGATGAGCTCTCGATTAGTAAATCTCCGGATCTTAGCTTTTTTACATTACTAGGTTCTCCTGCAACTGCCTTAATCTGTTTGAGAATTTTGAAAGGTGACATTTGTTTAAGCATGCCCTCGTTGTTCTGTATTAATATGAACTTTGGATAAACATTTCCAATTTTGTCAAATTTACTATCAATTTGTGACGAGTTAAGGCCCTCGCCGTGGCCAGAATTTTTTGGACCCATGAGAAAGAGAAAAGTTCATCCCAGTGGGCCCCCACCCATCACAGAGCCCAACAAGGGAAGGCAGTTACCGGCTCTGGCAATAGCCAGCCTCGGCACTTACCTTAGGGGTATCACCAAGATATAGTACTAGATGTTGGGTTGAGGATCTAGCGAGCATGTCCGCACAACCCAGAATGCAGGACTAGCCCTACAGCACCATGCAAGGGGTATAACATTCCTAACATAGCACCAGCCGGTTGACTGAGAGTGGGCTCACTACAGCCACCCGTCTACAGAGAAGCCTGGGCCAAAGGGAACGCTAAGGGACCCCAGGACACCAATTTCCTCCTTACGGGACGCCATACACGGCCAACATATGGGGTGGAAGACCAAAGGAAAAAATGGACGTAAGACCCATTGAAAAGCAAGATACAACACAAGCAAGAAGTCTTGATCTCGACGACGACAAAGAATAGGAAAAGAAAGAAAGAAAAGTAGAGGAGAAGAGGATAAAGATCGCTAGGGTACCTTAGGATAGCGACACCCATATTTACCTAAAGAAGGTAAACCCCTGAGGGGGATAGAAAGAGTAACATTCCTCAAAAAAATTCACTAAACTAATATTAAACAAAAAAAAATTTATGCATATATAATTAATATTTGCCCAAAATAAAAATTAAATTTATTTTACTATTGTTTTATTGTTAACTTTATATTTGTGAGAATACGCAAAGTATTGAAAGAATAAAACAAAATGAGTTAATGCAAGTTTTTCTTTTTAAAAAATATTTCGTTGACAACCTGCGCTGAACCGTCCCATCACACTCAAAAGTTTTTTAAGGTAGCCGAATAACGAAAAATTACCTTTTTCAGTCTTCGCTTTGTTTGAATAAAGCTAGGGGTTCAAATGGTGATTATTTTTTCTGGGCCACACACAATTCTTCCCCGAAGAATAACAGAGACAATAAAATAGCCAGTGGAGACAAAATGTAAATCAACCAACTCTCTTATTTTGAATTGTATAGAAATTATATACATAATTATGATTTTTTAATCATGAATTTGTCTTTATGATCACTTGATTATAACGATACCATTACGTTCTTTACAGACAGGTTCGACTTACCTAAATTATAATACCTAAAGTAAAATTTCAGCTTTGATCGTGATAAAAATAATCAATCATTTTTTGAAATGCATTGAAAATAAGTTCAATTTTTAAATAAAACTTGTTTTTAACACTTTTTCTCCAAATAATTCAGTAAAATGTGATTTTTTCACGTCTATTTAAGCAAATCATAATAGTAGGAGAAAATAATGTATTTAAGGATAGTAAGAATACAAATGACATTGCGTGCATTGAATTTAAAATTCTGAGTGTTCGAAGAACCAATTCCACAATCAGTAACTGAAAATTTTCGAATTTTAATTGTAAACTAGATATAGCATTTTGTAACGACTGATAAAGTAATTCTAGACATCTGAGTAGGATTTTTTATTTTTTAAAGATAAGATTTTTGTCAACTCAGACGATAAAAATGAGTAAGAACTGCAGACAACTGCACTTCAAACAATTAAGATACTTTTAGATAAATATTCATGGCAACAAGGATATCAAAAAATTAAATTCATATCAGAAAATTGAATCGCAAAACATTCCAAAAATTTAAGAAATAAACATTTCTAACACTTAAATAAATAAAAATACGAAATCTTTGGGATGAAAAAATGTGCTTCGAGAATTATTTCTAGTTTATAAAATTTTCTTGTTCCATAATAAAAATCATTGAAAATTAAAAATTAAAGTGCATTTTTACTATCAAGTGTATTTAGTAATAATTTTACAGAATTTAGTACTATTCTATATAACAAGCTAACTGAATGCACGTCATGTTTTAAATCAAACTGATTGAAAATCTTTGGGATATCGATTCACTATTGAATGGGAAGAAGCACATTTCTCTTTCAGCTTCATTGTTCTTTTCAATATATTCAGTTTGAATAAATCGGCAAAAACAACATGTAATTAAATCTACATATTTTACATTATCATTATAACTAAATCCATATATTTATATATACATGCATTAGTTTATTATATTTATCAAAATTTCATTACCTTGTTTTCTGGCATCGTACTCATTGCAGATAATTAATGTCATTCATTTTATCATCTCATAATTCTTGTATCATCTGAAATGTGATGCATCGTACGGCGTGCAGTCCACTATCAAAATTTTAAGACAATGTTATCAGCTGGGATTGACATATGATCAGGTTAGGTCGGGGACTCTATATTGGAGGTATTGGGATGTATTTAGGTATGATGGCACATTTCCTTGTATTTTGCAGAATCCAAGATTTTGCCTCACGTGCTTGTAAACTAGCAGTCAAATATCGATCGGAATTTTAGTAATCTGATGAACACCAGAGTCAAATCACTACTATAGACGTATGCTAACAAATAAGAGTAAGAAGGAGTTTGGTAAATATTGATCAGAACGTTTAAAATATGATGTCAGCTACAAGCGGATAGATTTTCTCACTCTCTCAAGCTTAAAAATACTAAAAGTTTATTATCTATGATATTAACTTCACGCATATATATTCACGCATATTCAATCTCACTCATGTTTTAACTGACATTTTTGTTTTATAGGATATTTATAAATGTAGATTTTTGAATATTACTTGTATATATTTAATATCTTAAAATTTACATTTAGATTTAATGTAAAATTGGAATTTAAAATCACCAATTGTAATGAAATTCATCATCTATAATTCCTATATAAACTATAAAAAGGATAATTTTTTTATTTTAAAAGATGACCAATTTATATCAAACTTTTCCATGAAACCTTCAAGAGTGAAAAGGATCTAAGCAGTCGTCTTTCTTAGAGTGCTTTTTGATAACACAAATCAATGAAGAAAATGTTGGTATCATCAACTATAAATATTTAAAACCTATTTTCTTTTATTTACTATGAGACTAGGTATATTACATGCTATTAAATTCAGTTTACCTTATCTTGAATAAAATGAATAACAAGGCTGACATTTTGACGACAACATTCTTATCTTAAAGAGTAAACACAATAAAATTTCGCATTTCAAAATGTTGCGTTCCAACTCTTTACAAACTAATCTTTACAAGGACATTTATTCTAAGCATTAAATACCATCAACTTCATTTTAAGTTTAAAGAAACTCATTAGTATCGATTAATTTTAAAAATTGAATTCATATGGAAGTTTTAATAATGTTAAGTAAAAGTGTTTCTTCATTAAGTACTTCTGTATCATCTTTATTATTCGTTGATAATGAAGTATTTATTCAAAGCAAACTAGAATACATACCATGCAGAAAAAAATGCACCCTGCCACTCAAAAACTAAATAATTTTAAAAAAAATTAAATAACTGCTATGCGCTTTTGACACTGACATAAAACAGCATCTTCTCAAATTCATTTATTGACTATAACAAAAATTAATGTGTTTCGAAGTAATCCAGAGCTACTTTAATATAATAGATTGTATTAACGTATTTTAAATAAAGAGTTATACCTCTTTTATAGAACAATATTGTGCTTATACTTACTCTTGGAAAAAAAGACTATGATATTCCAAATTAATATTAATAAGCTTATGATATAAATGATAACATAAATAAAAGATGTTTTTGCTTCCCAACAATACCACTGAATTTAGAACATTTCGTAACTAAGTTACGATTACACACATCTGAAGTAGATTTTCAATTAAATTTCCTACGTCTTTAAATACTACTTATTTTATTTTTTAATGAAATCAAACCATTTTTATCTTTCAAAGTAATAAATTACAAAATATTTTCAGTCGGTTTTAAATCATTAATAGCAATTTTGATAAATACATATAACAAAGTATTTTTGGATTTAAAATACATTTTGAGGATAATGGAGTTAAAATACATGAAGTTAAATAAAAATTAAACTGTAGTTGAGGTTTGATGTTAAAATTGAATTAACGAATTGAAATGTCTTATAAATATTAGAGCAATTGAACAAATGAATTAACATATCAAAATTCTTTAAAAAACAGAGTATATGGAGTATTTAAGAAAGTTTATTAATCAAAATTTGAAAAAATAGTGTATTCCAGATTATTGAATTAATAATAAAATAATTCATTTAATTCAATAATATATAATTCATCGAAAATTAAACTGAGTTATGTTGACCACAGAAATACTGTTAAATGCAGAAAAGCCTGATAAACATGTGAATGTACATTTTAAAGGTGAATATTTATATTTACAACCTAATTATGCGAGTAATAGAAGATATATTAACTATGCTTACAAATAAAATGTTTGTTAAAAATATTTTTTGTAAAAATAAGTTTGCTTTAAATGACACTCAATTCTTAGCAATGCCTCTTATTTTCATAAATTTGACAATGTGGATGTACAGACAGTAATTCTTTTTGCATATTATTTTGTTACTTACTTAAAGAAAATTTCTTTAGTTGTGAAATTATTCCACTGCAAATTAGAGTAGCTTCTTAACAATATTTCGCGAGAAAACTTGAGTAATTTATTCTGTTTAATAGGAACCATAAATTAAAAGAAATAATTAATACAGTGAACGCTTAAAACACTAAGTAACTTTAAATTTGTAAACAAAATTGTAATTAAGAATTTAATATGTCAAATGCAGAATAACTGCAATTTTAATTAGTAATTATTTTAGTATTTTAATTAGTATTTATTTTTCATGATAATATAAAAGCTTATTTAGGAACGTAAGTTTAAATTTAATTAATAACTAGTGTTGACATATAATGAACTTTAATAAGAAATCCTTCTCGTAAATAAAATATATTTCTGCAAATATCATATTTTATAACAAATTCATAATTATTACATTGATTAATAATTAAAACATAACCACAATCATTAATTATTTAATGAGAATAATATGCGTAAAGACAAAATATTTTTACAAATAAACAAAAGAAATTTGAATAATTATATTTAGCTTTAGTAATTACTCAAATTTAATCGGCAAATATTATTTAAATTTAGTAAAATATACATGGTTATTGTATTTGGAATATAACAATATATACTTGAAACTAAAGAATTAGGATCTAAAGTGAATTATATATATTCACTTTAGATCCTAATTCTTTAGTTTCAAGTATATAGCTATTAAAAAATTTATGTATAAGGTATAAAGCGACTAAATTAATAAGTAATTATTCTTTAGCTGGAATAATCCATTAAGCAATAAAAATATATATATAATTATAAAATACTTCATTCATTTTCTTACCTTCGTAAATTTTCAAGCTTTATCAATTGACGATCATGAAAAATGAAATAAACGTCGATATCAAACTGTGACTCGCATATTTTCGCCGAAGCTTACTTCCAGAAAAGAACGTTAGCCGCTCATTCACCGAGTTTACGTGTTTTTGTTTAGATGGGAACTTTTCGCTCAGGTCATCCTCAGTCGGGTACCTTTGCACTCGGTGAAAAAGGTTGCCAGAAAGAGAACTTTTGAACATCGCCAAAGCGCCAACGAGTAAATTGAACTACTGAACTTGAAACTGGCTCATCCGCTTTTGAGTGATAAATCTTCATTTTTATTTTGCCGAAAGTTACTCATGTATCAATCACAGTAATAATGAGTCACATAACAAAATTGTGAATTTGAAATCTACCTAAAATATATGGTTTTAATAGCTATATTTTTGCGTAATATATTGTTATCATGCTACAACTTGCCTTCTTTTCTTTTATAAGAAAATTTTTCTTCAGAATAATAGGTGAATTTATTAGGTGATCTTTTTACACAACAAGCTTAAAGAATTTTTCAGCATTAAATGATAAATATTAAATTGCTTATCAAAGTAATATAATGAATATTAGATTCCTTTTCATGAAAAATTTTTTGTATAGTTTCCAAAAGAAAATGTCTTAGTTTTTCTTCTTTTTAATGGAATAAAACAAAATTACTTAAAAGAAATTTGAATTTTAAATTAATTTTTAAAATGTATATATATATTCAAAATAGATCGAATATTAAATCAGGTAGTTTTTCTTTAGTATTTAATATTAAACATAATTGTTTTTTTTTTTTCATTCACAAAGGTATTTTTTATATTTATACATATTAAGTTTTCTGAATAGAATTGCAAATAACTTTTTATTGAATTGCAATATACGTTTAAAATACATAAGGGTAACATGGGTTTTTAACGAAAAACGTGGGAAAATACAAATTTTTAGATTTGATGCTTCACCACACGATATCTCTTACATCTGTTTTGTTAATGACTCAGACTTATATCGTTTTTTTTTTTTAATGCGCAATATTTTTTAACTTTACTTTCAATTTCGGTTGTATTTTGTGAGAAATTTTATTACTCATCGAAAAAATTATGATGGCATAGGGCAAAGATTTCATTTCAGTTTTTGCCTGGAATTATTGACCTTGATTAGTTTATTGCTTAAAGAAATATTTTGCAAAACAAGGCTAATTTAACAAGTACCCTTTAAAGAGGATTGAAGATGAGAACTGAATCCATATTAACGGTTCAAATGAAGACCAGACTTAATCAATCAACTGGCAGTTCATATAGAGAATATGAGTAATACTTGTGGCTTTTTTTTGTTTTAGAAGTTGTCAGAGATAACATTTGAATTCAAATTCAAGAAATTATATATATATATATATATATATATATATATATATATATCTATAAACATATAAATATATATATATATATATAGTTGGTACTTCCTTGTATAATTATCAACCATTAGTAGATGAGAAGAAATAAGTTAGGAGTTGGGGCAAAATACAGTATAATGTCAATTCCTCATAATTTCCACTGAGTGTAGCAACAAGGAGATTACTGCTGTCTTGTTGAAAAACGGGTCCCTGGGACGAATTTTAATAACAGCGCAATAATGTTCATTACGCACAATTTTGAAAATCCGAAGATTCAACTAGACAGGTGTCACTTTTTCTCTGCTATCCTTTATTATTATTGAAACAGTTATTGATGTACAAAAAACTGAACATTATACTAACATTTCAATCTAACTGAATAGTTGTCAGTCGAAGTGATAATCCAACGTCTCCTACTTCAAGAAGTCTATGCATTTACATTTTGCAATAGTTGATGATAAATTGCACATTGACAGGCACGAAGAAACTAGACTAAATAAATAAAAATATATAGAATTAATAAAATTTCACTAAAATCTCTTATTGCAATCGAAAATTTCAATTCCAAAATCATTTTTTAGAACAAAGGTTTTTTAATTAGCATTTCTCAGAATTTCTATAACTTTATGAAGTTTCCATATAGGGGTGTTAAGTGTACATTTAATTTGTGTACATTAAGTGTACATTAATTATACTTACTACGCTTTATTAGAGATGGTAAATGATAAATTAAATACATTAGATTCTCAAATACTTGCTTTTTGAAATACCTTGATAAAATCTTGAAATTAATTCTTGTAAAACATAAAGTATATTCTCTGATCTATATAAAAGAAAAAAAGAAAAGAAAGAAAGAAAAGAAAGGAAAGAGAAGAATGTTGAACTTCTGATAGCAGAAAACACGCAACCTAGATTTATGGTGACAAAAAAAGAAAAAAGAAAATAGAAAAAAACAATCCGATTCGGAATCAGATTTATGACTATTGGCTTTTATGATGGAAAAATAAGAGGAAAGTTGATGAGAAATTTAAATCAACTTAGTATATTTCTTTTTTTAATACGTGAAGTCTTATCTTTGAAACAGATATTCCAAAATGGTAACAACCTTTTAAAAGTAGAAATCCATCAAGATAATGCAAACAGCCAATCTCGGCGTTTGAATTCCGATTGAGAAAGGAAATGGTTATTAAATCCGAATCATTTGTTCAGCTTTTTTAAAAGTTACAAGAGCTTTTAAGAATTACGATTATTTTTTAGACTTTTAAGAAAATTCTTTCAAGACGCCGACCCAGAATCTTGATAAGACTGTAGAGTGATGTGGTAGAAGAATACAACTAATTTCCTCTTAAAATCTAGCATATATTGATATCTCCTGAGACATTCAAATATAATATAGTTATCAAGATATAGAATGCATTGAGTAAAAAATTATTGAATGCCAGAAAATAAATTTTTTGCACACACATTGTGAAAATATACTCGATACTGCATAGAAAACGCATAATTTTATCATTAAATTCCTTGATATATTTAATGAAATCTTAATTAAATTTTAATGTATTTAATTATTTATCTTTGAATAAATATGAGATTTAAGTTTTTAAATGCGCTTTCACACATATAAACTAATAAATATTATTGACATTTAGAAAAATAATTGCGGTAAAATATTCAACATTCGTTATTTTCCATATACGGTTTGATAAGAACAATTAATATAAACTTTTCTATTTATTTCCACATTAAATTCAATGGTAAGTTTGATGCAAGGTCCAAGACAAGGAATAGGAAACAATCTTGTATTTCTAAAGTTGATTGCTGCTCACAAAATCTAATTAAACTGAGGTTTATTGCTTAAATGCGATTTTTGAACGCTACAAGCATCCTTTCTTGCACTAAGAATCGAACCCACGAACTCCTGTACAACAGAGAATGTCCCTTGGATATAAATTTGATAATTACTCTCAATTACTGACTGAAAAATGACAATTTATATTAAATGGAATAAGTTGTAATTATAATTAAGTTTAATTATAAATTATATGCAATTATTTTTAATTAAATTCAAATAATTTTATAGAACCCATTATTTTTTATATAGATTTTTTTATTTACGTCGCTCTTAGTCTACTTCAATTAAAAAATTGGTGTTTCATTCATAACTAAGAATTCGAATTAGGATTTATAACCCGTTTTTATTTTATAAACTTTTTTCCTTAAAATATAAAAAAACTAATTATGAAAATTAGATTCGATATTTCTTCTCTTATGAATCCCTTTTTAAGTTTCAAATATATATGATTTAAATTATGTTAAATGATGAAGAACACATGGGCAGAAAAAGCACCATTATGAACAATTGTACATCAGAGAAATTGTTTTCTCTATTTTGACAACAGTAATGAATTAATCGCTTAATGGGGTAAAAGAACTATTTTTTCATTTATCAAAGGAATAAATCTATGAGTAAGTTAATTGGAAACTAATTTATGTATATTTACTTTTATAATTTTATTATTTTCGTTTTATTTAAGTATTGTAAAGTGACTTCAAAGTGTTATGATGACCTTTGATTATCTGCAATATCTTTAAGGAGATAAATAAACAATATTAAAATTAATAATTCATAAATATTTTTGATAACATTCCTCATGAATTATTTTTTATTCATAAGGAATTTAAAGCATAACATTTATCATAAATCACTTTTTTTTTCATTAAAAAATGATAATTTGTCAAATTAAGTCTAAGAAGTATTACCATTACTTGAATTACTGATACTTAATAAAGAGATTCTGACAGTAAAATACTCTATCTGAATCAATGAATACCAAAACAATTTCTGTTCATGTTTATCTCGGAGGATTTCGATTGCTTGCTTATAAAACAAAAAAACAATTGTTTTTCAAATTTAAGCATTTTTCCATTCCTAAAACGTGACATGGTAAAATTAAATATTCATTTAAAAAATCTCCGAATGTTAATTATTTCAATGTTTGAAGTGCTATCCCACCTGTCACGGTTTTTAATAATATAACATATTTTATTATATGCAAATAGCATAAAAGATAAATATGCTCCTTATTGAGAATTAATTAAGGGCCTATTTATTTTTTAAAAAATAGACAACTTTCTTTGACTAACAAAAACTCATATGCATGCAAAATATAATTAGAATCATTTGCTGCTCAAAACAGATACAAAATAATCTTTAATTTCCTATTAAATAAGCTTGTAATAAGTTAGTAAATTTTATTTTATTGCAGATTTAATTTATTTTGCAAGAAGAGTAAAGAATAGTTCATATCAAATTAGAGAGCAGCACCTGAAATATAAAAATTTTATTTAATGCAAATAATTGGATACTGTAATTCAATACATGTTCAAAGTGATGTAATTTATTAATAGGAAAGAAAAAGCTCAACATAAGCTTAAATTGCAATGAATCTTATTCTCTTTCTTGCAAAGTTGAACTTTTCGCAAAATCCTAAAATATGCTTATTCACAAATGTTATTCTAAAAATATGCATAAAAGTATAAAAATTTCTTATTCATATGAAATCTTCCTTCAGATTGCTCATCTGGGTAATAAAATTGGCTTGCAACAAGTTCGGTAACACCTACAAGATACCTGGAAAAAAAAATAAAGCCATGTCCTCATTTTTCTCTCAACTAAGCCACAGGAATCATTTGGAAAATTAATGAAAAGGAAGGGGAAAATATTTATAATGTCAAGTATTTTTCCTGTTACTATTCTTAATAACATTAACCAAATCTTTTGATAAATTAAATCTTAAAATGTTAAGCCTTTATCACCTAGATAGATATAAGTATCATTGAAATATTTAAAGAAAAAAGAAAAAAAGAAGAAAGAAACGCGTACACTCTACAACAGTATAAAAATTGTTGAATAATCATTCGAGTTGTGGATTACAAAAACCAATGCAATTCACACATTTGTGTTTTCTATTGTCAATAATGACTTCTAATTTAAAAAATAAAATAAATAAACACTAATTATTTTCATTTATTAGATGAGATAGGCAAAAGAAATACAATTTATTGTTTATTCACTCGTAGAGATAAAAATCACAAAAGACTATAAGTCGTATTCTTGAAATAGTCCAAAATATTATCAAACTTATTTTATTAATATATGGTATTTAGCTTTGGAAACAGTTATTTATATCAAAATAATAAGCCCGTTTCAATTCTAAGAAATCACATTGCAAATAACTATGCAAACTTCAAAACATTTCGAAATTTTTTACGCAATGATTATACTCATTTCCTTGACACTTCCGAATTGTATTATTTTCCATTTTCCAATTCATACTTAATTCTATTTTTATAAAAATAATTATGCTGAATATTTTATCATATAGTAACCATAATAATTCAAACAGAAAGAAATCAAGTGAATCTCTTAAACAGTTATCTTTCACTGGAGGAATTTGGAATCCTTAATATTTTCTCCTGAGAATCCCTGCTGTTCTTTTACATGAATGAGCTACATAATAACTGCAGTAAAAAACGTGTTGATGAATCGATGATAATTTTATAATTTTCCCAGCGGGAATCAAACTTAAAATTCTTTCTAAGCATTTTACTTCCTGTTTTCTTTCCATCACTGTTCTATTTTTAATTATTAAATAACAATCAACTTGTTCCCTCGTTTAACATAAGATAATTCAATCTATCCAGATTAGTGATGCTTTCATAATCATGGCAGTTTAGTTTATAATTCTTTTAAAAAAACTTTCATGCAGTTACTTTTACAAAGAAATTTATGCTTCCTGATATTTTGGAATTATATCGGAAATTAGCAAAAAAAATCTTTGCTAAAACTGCACTTAATTTTGAGAATAATGAAAAGAAAAGCTTTTAAATATCTATATCGATTTTAAAATTTAATATCATGATTAAATGTTCATTATTTATAAGTTTCGTTATATTTTACTTTAAATTAAGTTTAGGAATAACTGTTTCACGCATTGAAATCATATTCAATGTACAAACCAGAGTACTTTAAAATGCAGTGTGTATGGTGACAGGTCACATTTTATGAATCCTCATATTGGGACCTACATAAATTTCGCTATGTGATGTTGACGTCAGTGTATCAACGTTTATATGAAAACCTAGCTCAGCCATTACTTCGCAAATGGGTACTGAAAGGGAACAATCTAAGAGTTGGGTAAACAACGCACGAGAAGTGACATGAATAACTGATACACCGGAAACATCGGTATTCTTTCATGAAGACTTGTACTCTACGATTTGCAATCATTTCACCAGCTCTTACCAAATGACAAAGCTGGAGAGACAGAAATTCCCAATGTCGGCTTTTATAAAAATTGCAGAAGACATACAATAGCTATCCAATATGTATAGTTTGGTGTGGTTTCACAGCGTCCATTATTGTGATGAGTACTCTATAAAACCCCTTTTCCACTGAAGAGTACTCTATAAAAACAAACTGGAAGACGTGCTCAGTGAATTGTAGAACGCTGCTAGAAAATGCCATGGTCGAAAATGATTCTTTGTTCATTGGAACGTAATATCTATGCCACAAATAGCATTCATACAAAATCAACAATCGCCTCGTATTGCTTTTTACATGTAGCAATTTCTTACAAGCACTATTGTAAAAACGAATGTCTTCTGGCTCAGTTGACCAAATATTAACGGATTTTTGTCTGTAGGTTACGTAAAATATCGAGAGTCTCGCAGTTGAATATCTTCTTTAGTAGGGGTAAAAGACACCATTCGCCATGAAACCTGCGTCCACCCGGATATGCTCTATATGTTAACACTATTCTCTCTGGGTTTGCAAAGTGCACATTTCTGTGCTGGCAGACATCTATAACAATTACTGTTGCGATATGCTTTAGACATTTTTTTAATGTTAATTAACATACGCATAAACAGAATTCTGGGTTTCAATACGAGTATTGTGCTTTCTATCTACAAAAATTTGAAGACTAAATTTTTCTTACAAAAATGCCTCCGTCGTGTAAATCTGTGTCACCAATTTCTTCTACATTTCCAATTCCTCTTACATTTTAAGCATTTTCAAAGTGCTTATGAGTTTATGGAATATCATGTATATGTAATTTTTTATTGTTTTCTTAAGTAAACATACACTTTAACACACACACACACACACACACACACACACACACATATATATATATATATATATATATATATATATATATATATATATATATATATATATATATACACACACACACACACATAAAGTACAATCTTGTAACTGAAAGATAAAATTATAAATATTGTTATTTTTATCACTTTCCTAAATTTTGTTCAGAATGAGTAATTTTTTCCCCAATTTCATTCTTTGTCTGTCATCTCTAAATTTTAAAACTTATCAAAATATGATATCGGCAAATAGAGAAGGTTCTGCCTATACATTAAATTCGTCTATACTCACTGTCGCATATGCTTATTAGGAAATAAATAATGTAAGACTATGACGCATAGCAAAGGCGGGGTTTATATCCAACTATAAATAAAACGTAGGGGCTCGAAGTGGCCTAATGGTAAGACCACATTGTTCAGTACTAGAGATGCATAGTTCGAGCCCAGCCACTTTTGACCAACGGAAGATGGATATTGTGTTCATACGAACACGTGTTTTCTTCGTCTCAGCTGTCAGGATGAACACTAAGGAGGTTTGAATATTTTCTGCTTTGCGACACGTGAATAAGACCAGTTATCATTAAAAAGTTTGCTTCAAAGGCGAAATAATTCTAGACATTATAAAAAGTCTTACAACGGCTTTCAGCATGGAGGCTATTTATTCTTTAGTGCCATAAATAGGACATAAAATTAATTTGAACACAACAACAAGTAATAAAAAATATTAGCTCACAATTTTCTGAATACTTAGTTAGATTCCTAAATATTTTCAAATGCATTCATTAATAATTTATTGAGATAATTAACCCTTTAAAACTTTTATATATAATACATGCAAAATTTGTAAAATTTCACTAGCATCAATTAAAATTTAAATTTTTCGAATTTTTCAATATTTTTTTGCTGAAAGTCTCAAAATATATCAAGAGAAAAGCAATTGAAAAACGAGAAAAATTTTAATCAGTTATCACATAAAATTAAAATAAATACTTATTCCTGAAAAAACAAAGAATTATATCTTTTTTTTTATTTGGGAATTTTTATTAAACTATAGAGTTTTTGCAATGTTTTAAAAAGAATGGTGGAAAATTAAAAGTAGTTTTTCTAACAAACATTATTTATTAAGTTTAAAATTTTAAAAAATAAAAGCAGTATAAAACGAGATTTATTTCATCACATAACGTAATTATTGCAACGTCAGTAGAGAAATTCCATCATTGCATTAGAGATTGACGACCTTTTCGCGCATAGCGGATCACAAGATTCTAAGTATGACTAACTCAAGAATTTTTAGTTGGGAAGAAAAAAACAATGAAAACTTATCAATAACAATAGCTCCATTATTCGCCAACCGGGCAATGTCTATTCGTTTGAGGTCACCTATCGGCAAGGCCGCTCAGTACAATTGCACCGGAAGGGATTCCCCCGAAATGGGTGCAAGTGCGGTTTCTCAGTGCGGAAAAAGGACGTCCAAAAAAATTCAGCGAATTAATGCTTCTAGAACTGCAGTGAGAAATAAAGGAAGTGTTACTGCAAAATATCATTTTCACCTTTTGTTTGAGAGAAATTTAAAAAAAAGTCTTTTATCATTATTATCGTTTGAATTTAATTTAATATTTCTGCCACGCCTTTTAATAAATATTTTATAATATTTTTAAATATTTTTTTTATTTTAACGAAAAGCCTTTTAATTAATATTTAAGAAAGCGCATTCATTTTTAGTAAAAAATTGTTTCTCAAGTTAAGCAATGATGTTTTTCTGAGTTGCGCACCGTTAAGCATGTTTAACTCCGTATATGCTTAAAAGGGCAAGAATTTCAATCAAAATAAAATAGAATCAATACTTTTTTAACCCCTTGCCAGTGTCGCCCGAATTCAGTTCGGACAATTACTGCGTGCAGTGTTTGTGATGCCCGAACTGAGTTCGGGCAGAAGAAAAATTAACGTTTCTATCTTGTGAAGTCTGAGCTGAGTTCGTTTCTACTTTAGGATACTTAATTCCCTATTTTCCTAATAAATGGCACAAGTGTTCCTAGTTTCTTACAAATTCCAACTTTGGTTCTGAAGGTAGTCCATGACTACAACAACACTATGGGAGGTGATGTTAAAGTCGATCAACATCTTACAGACTTCCCGATTGCTAGAAAAGGAGGTAAAAAATATTACTAGAAAAATTTGTTCCATATCCTACACCAGGCGTGATATAAATAACTCCTTTATTTTGTATACTTCAGCAGGAGTTGCGAAAAATATGAACTTCAGAAAATCAATTGTTGACCTAAATAAACCAAATGTTCAACTACTAGAACCATTGCGTCCTAATGTAAGCTTACTGTGCCTCACAGGTCGATACTTTTCAGAACACAATCCCATCAATGGGGAAAAAATCTACTCCAACATGGCAGTGTTTTATATGCTGTCGTAAAACCGATGAACAAGGGAAGAGAATAAGGCATGAGACAAGAGTTTATTGTAAAAAGTGCAATATATAGGCTTTTGAGCAGTACCTTGTTTTGGGATATACTATACTGTAAAAGATTTGCAAAATTTATGTATTGAAAATCATATTGTGTTTTTATATTATATTAGTTTATATTAGTTACATTTAGCTTCAAAATTTTGTTTAATTTGCTCAATACGAATAACATGTATGTGTAATCAATGTTTTATGTGTATGTGTAAAAATTATAAATATAGTAGTTATTGTATTTAAAACTTTATTTTTGTAATAAAAAAGCCTTTTCTATCTCTTATAATAATATAAAGAATAAAATTAAACAATCAAAAAATTTTTCCTTTTTTGGTCCATTTTTTTGAAATGTATGTCACAGTTAAGGGGTTAAAAGAGTAGAAAAAAATAAATAAACAAAAATCCTAAAAATTGTCGTGTAAGCTTAGAAGCGAAATGCGTCGATCTCTTCTTCGGAAGATTATTTTTGCAATCGCCAGAGTATTTCTGCTGATTTATTTTCAAAACTGAAAAACAGCGAAATTTATTTTAAATTAATGGAGGTCATGAACTTTTTAGCATAAAATGCTAAAAGTTTGTTGTTTGATATCACAAACAATGCAGTTGAAGAATATAATTCAATAATTGCCAAATTTATTGGGGGAAAGCAGATCAATTACTGTTTTCGTCGCTTATATCAAGGAAGATGTGCCGCGGCTGCTGTTTGCCACAACACAAGAACTCCGCACTCGAAGCTCCATAGAGAGCTATACAATAGTAGCCCTGGAAAAAGTTTTTCATAATCAAGTGTAAAGTATAACATTTTCAAACTTCCCAATAAATTAAATAAAACGAAAAATTGAATTTATCAAGAAAAAAAGCTGAGAAATTACGATGAAGGGGTGCATTGGTAGGGATGTGAATTCTATCACATCATTGTGATAAAAATACACATACTCTTTTCTCCTTCAGTTTCCCTTGCATATATATATATATATATATATATATATATATATATATATATATATATATATATTGTTATGAAACAAACTAAAGACTCCAAATTTTTAAACAAACACATTTAATTAATAAAGAAACAAAATTTACAAAGAAGTCATATCGGGGTTCGCTTATATCTCTCGCGCCTGCATCGCGAACAAAAATCAGTATCAGTATTACAAAGCAAAACAAAACACAGCTTCGTCAGACTTCCTGGCACCAGCCGTCTCCCTACTCACCCTCCCCCATCAGAGGCTCTGAAGTTGACAGTGAGACATTACAATATATATATATATATATATATATATATATATATATATATATATATATATATATATATATATAGCTAAATTGTCGCTTGATACTTTAAAATGAACACTATAAGATCATTATCTTCAAAATTTTATGATTTTTTGGCGAGTTAAAATGAGAATAAATACGTTAAGAATAATTATGAAAGCAATATTTAAAGATGATGTTATAAATTTGGCTGCTAGCTTGGAGCTCTGATTTTGGATACCTGGAGTTCTGAAATTTTGTTACAGATGAAAAAAATTTAAAAAATTTGAAAATGGTATATACATTGAATTTAGATGAAATGTGAGACCCTAATCTATTTTACGACATTTCGAGGAATTTAGAGTATTTTGTAATGTTTATGATTTTATTGAGAAACACATTCTATTTTAATTTGTTGAGAGGCTAAGCTTTAACACACATACACACAAAAAGATCATTTGCTTATTCCCAAAGTGAAGATTATATTTAATTCTTAAATTAAAGACTCTATTTTTCTTGAAGTGAATTTACTTCTTCAGATACGAATGATGATATCGCCATGTTTGAACTCAAAAGTGGGGATTATGTAATAGGTTATATTGTTTTTAAAGTTTGCTTAGAAATATATCAAGAAACAATGTCGAGATGCCTAATCAATCCAAATAGAGAGGTAGACTTTCCATTCCTACAAAAAGCATTGATAGAAATTATAAGCGAAATATACGGAATTTTCCGTTCATTTTATATCGAAATATTTTATAAAGCTAGAAAAGTTATTCCAAAGTTAATAAATAAACTACATTATTTTCTCTTTTTTAAGAGAGATAAGAAATTCGGCATTTTTGTCTATTTGAAAATATTTTTAAAAGTGAAGTTTACTTAGAGAGAAGCGTAACTGTTTTGCTTTCTCATAAGGCCCATTAAAAAAGAATCAAATCTCGTAAAATCAAAGCAAATTGAAATTATATCAAGAAAAATAAATAAGTATATTTTATATTTTTATTTTTATTTGAACATTGATATTAAGTTTTGATCATTTAATGAATAATAACAAAATTGATCAATTTTTTATGCATCTGTATACTTTTCTGCTGAACAGTAAATAGAATATTTCTTCCCAAAATCTCCGAGCAGAGCTTTTTCTCTCTCATTGCTTGACTAAGCTCACAACGGATATTTCCGGTGTCAAATTTGAGAAGCATTTGAGCTTGCCCTACTTTTTCCTCACCCATGAGATTTACGGACATACAGTTTCAGGAAGGCGAGAGGGGACAAACAAACTGACCACATATGCGGAGAAAATCTGCGTCAGAACATGGGGAAGGAAATTAGGATGCGGCTATATTGTCCACTTTACCCCTATTGTGGTCTTCTCATTCCCCACTTAAAATTCGCCCCCCCATTGAGATAGGAACTATTTTTTCTTTGTAAACAGGTGCTTTGGCGTGACTTATGAGTTTAAATTCACCAATCAGTTCTTTCAGTCTTTGTAAGAGGGACTGCCCCCAAACAACTGCGCTAGGTGGCGCTGAAGCTCGTTTCTAGATTTATTTTGAGGAAGGATTCCCCTTAAGGAGTACGATTCCTGCTCGAGCCGAAAACCGTCGCTGTGAATGAACTCTTAAGCACATTAAATATTTCATCGATTTCGATGACCCCCTTGATATGGCTGAAAAAGTGAAGAAGGTATCTTCCCCAGGTGTAGACAGCGTCATTTGACCGAAGGACAAAATTAAAAAACAGTTGGGTTTTTCAGCTTTAATTAGCATATAAAGACAATGAAAATGTATTACAATTATCTAACATGAAATCCTGACGTAATACATCGCCATCCTGTATATCAAACGGTACAAATTTACTTTTAGCGGAAAAACAAAAGAAAAATCTATGAATGAAAGATCATGTGTTCTAATAAGTATCTTAAAAAGTTCAGAAATTAAAAAAAATATTCAGAGATTTCATCCGTTTATTCAATAAGTTAATTTGTGATGTATCCCAAACATGAAAATTATTTTACTCTATATTTTTAAATGGTGGAAATTCATTTTTAGCTTTTGCATCATGATAAAATAAATTCAAATTTTTATGTTAAACCATTTATACTGATATTGTGGAGTGTGGAGAGAATGTCCCCCACTCAGGTGTCGACCTCATCATTTGATAAAGGTTCAAAATTATTCTCCGATTGGCTGTTTAACAGCTTCTGCCGGCAAAAAGAATCAACTAGAAATATATCACAGTGTCTTATAACTTATACCTCCTCAAACTTAATACCCCGTTTAATTTAACACCCTCTTTTTTTAAATCAATTTAAAATTAAATCTGATTTAACCTAAACACCAGGCTGAAAACAGCGTTCGCACTCCCTAACACTCGAAACTGATTTGAAAAACATTGGTTTTGGTTAAAACCTTATTTATTGCTTGTTGGTATTGTAAGTTATTAGATGTGCTTTGGAAATTCTCAAAGCTGAGCACGTTTTTTAAACAATCCAAAATGTGATGTTAATTAAAACTACATTTTAAATTATGAACTCGAAACCAAAGAATGTCATAGACAAATCTATTTCTTTTCAAACCTAACAATTTTTTTATTCCTAGTTAATTCTTCCATGGATAATTGTTTCATTTTTTTTTTAAATTTTGCCTCTTACATTTTTATTGGTTTCAGATATTTCAACGTTGACAATGTAGCAGAAAACAAAATGGCGATTAAAAAAAATATTTCACTGAATGCATTGAAATCAGTTCGCCATACTGATTTAAGATAAGTTACTTCCAATTTACTTATATCACAAATGGCCACCCGAGAAAGTTCATCTAAGATTTAAACACGTGTTTAAAAACGCAGTAACAACGGGACTTCAATGTCTCAAACGAACGGTTTAATATAAAACTTGATATTATTGCTTTACAACTTATTCATGTTAAACTTGCATAGTGTCGAAAGTGCAACCTTTTGTTTAGAATTTAGTGCGGAAAATGCCCATTCAAATGTCACCTGCGTTACTTAACTGTGCTTCAAATTACAACTGATAGAGCGGTTGGCGGCATTTCGTAGCTTCTGACAGCAAAAATCAGCTGACGGAAATAAATGTAATCACGTGTCAACCGCTTGATTTAACAGGATCCAGGTTGCGATTGGCTGCGTTTAACTGTTTCTTCCAGTAGAAATAGGACAAAAATTCCACAATTGCTTAACTTGACACAAGCAAATTGTTGGACACTCTTTAGTCATTTTAATATTTAAGTTCCCCCTCCCCAAATGCCTGAATTGTTTTAGGTAGACCCAAGTATATATATGCATTTTTTTCCCTCGAATCAAAATCTCGGATTAAAATAACCGCGATTAAGAGAAATACAGTCCCAAAATATTTTAGATGAACTATATAAGTTGAATCAAAACAATATAATATAAAGAAATGATCAACCCGCTGTAAATATTGGGAAAAGATAACTAGTTATTTCACGCATTGTGTAACATATTCAGTATAAATGATTTCTTGAACTATGCTTTACACAAGTTTTTTTTTTATAACTATACTTACACATGAAAATTTCCTACATTATAGTAAAAATTCCATAAAATCCTTTCATATATCATAACTCAAGAATATCTAAAATATTAAAGAGTCCAATTCTTAATTTAAAAATTATTTTTGCTCAACATTTTTGTATCTTATTTAATCATACTTTAGAAGATCTTTCTTAATTTCCTTATTTTTTTTTCTTCCAGCTTTCTTTCCTGAAAGAATCTTCTAAGAATGTTAAGCAAAATTCTAATATCGTAAGCATAAGCATTTAAACGTAAATTTTGATTTTATGTAGATATAAGCCTAATCGGAAATTTCAAACTCATTATTATATATAACTACATAAAACATTACCCCAATACAGAATTAATATTTTTGACAAACTGCACATTTTTTCTTTACTGTAATGAGTCACAATCAAACAATTAAAATTGTTCGTTTGTATGGAAACTTTCAGTATTTAAATTCTGAACAGAGCTAAAATTCCATTATAAATAGAAATATTGAACTATTGAGAATATTTATTACACTAAATTACTGAGAATTTAAAGCTTAACATTGTAGAATTATATTGATATTGAATGATAGAAATAAAAGACCAATATAAAAATATCTTTTATTTTGAAAAAACATACATAAATTTCTTAAAACACGTAGATAGGTTCAAAAAGTAAAAATAGGGGTTGATTACAACAATATATGTATAACTAAAAATTTAGAATAATTCAATTTTAAGGGTATTGAAAATGAACAATATGCGAGAAATGCAGGCTGCCTTGTTGGTCCCGAATTCATAAATGGTGATTTTTTTTCATCTGTGTGAGAAACCAAACCATTTATTCAACAGAATTGTATTCCGCAATAGAAACCAACATTTCACTAGATGAAAACCCTCATTTGCCAATTTAGGAAGAAATGTACTTCTGTGTTTCAGTATTGCAGAAAAGAACTGTCGAAAGTACCACGATTACATGATGTGATACCTATTCAGCGATAAAATATCCATTTAATCTAAGATTGTTTCATTATTTCAACGATTGAGAAATACATATATTTTACGCCAAGATCGTCAATTGCTTAGAAATTTATTCTGATAAAGAACAAATAAATCTTTGAGAAGTTGTCAAAATAGTTCAAGATTTAAATTTTAAAAAATAACAAAATTTTCAATTCAGCTTGTTCTTAAATAATCACTGAACACAAAAGAATTCGATTTCTCTATTTAATTGAATCGTCATATTTGTTAACTACAGGAATGTGGTTTGTACTGTTCTTGAGCAAGGTTTAATATCTTTTACACCTTCAAGAACAGTACAAACCACATTTTTGACAAATGTTATCCTGGTGTACTGCAAATATTATAACATGAAGTTGTAAAGAGTCAGAATTTTGTTTTCTTTCAATTCTTTTAATTTCGAATAATTTATCCTGAATTTAGTAGTTATTGTTTAGAGAAGCTAAGCATTTTAATATCAATTTATCATTGTTGACAACATTTTAGATATAAGTTGTATTCCACATTTCGTAAAACTTCAGAAGAGTTAACACTTTTATAATTTCATAAGTTTCAAATATAATTTTCAAAGGACATATAAATTTCAAAGATCATTTATAATCATGAAATTAAAATTTGTCGAGATCATGTATGTACTATTATGGAGAAACAATTTAGGAAATGATATATTAAACTAACACATTTCTTGATACGATACTCACAAATTTCATAAGAATGCAAGTTTTGAGAATATATTTCATAATACAACACTTATAGGGCACAAAAAATTTCTAGCAAATATTCAACACTTTTAGACACAATTTTTACTTAACTATGTATTATTGATTTTTGCTTTCCAGTTTGTTTTATGATGCAATCTTAAACATGTTTTTATCAAATTTTACTTTAACGACATTTTATGATATGTAACACTTTTAATTTCTGTAAATGTAAGCATAAGGAAAATAAGTTAAACACGTTAAATGATTTCAAATTCATTATATCAATAATGCTATGTTGCTATGAATATTACCTTTTCAGCAACATGAAATTAAAAAATACAATAGTAAAAATTTCGTAAAATAAGCAATATGCTTGCAATATTAAATTATGAAAGTTCACACGCTTTAATGTAAAATGCAAAGCTTTACTTATGGATAAAATTAACTCTTATAGGATTTTAGTTTCATTTAAATTGAAATAGTTTAAATAAAGTTACTCTTGTTAAAATAGTAAAATAAGAATATTTAAAGAATTCAAATTTTAAAATGCTATAGTTGGTATAATTTAAATTTTCATTCAATTTTGAAAGTATACATAAACATTATAACACAGATTTATTGTACAAAAAAGTACAAATTAGTAAACAAAATATAATGAAATTTCCATAAAAATATAGAGCATTTAAAATAATTCTTTTTAAATTTTACGAATTTAAAATACCTCTAAATACACTTCAGTGTAAATTTAGAATAAAAATTTTACATTTAAAGTTTTAAAATGTAATTTATGAAACTTCAATCATTATTTTCATTTGTCATTAACAATTACGTTAGATATTCAATGACAAATTATTTCTATAATGTGAAGTTTTGTATTTCCAACACTATTCATATAAGACTTTAAAACAAAGTTAATTCTTGCTCATATAGGACATCGCCAATAGTTTTTCAGCAGTAATTCAATTCTATATTTTTCAGCGTAAGCAATTGACTAGTTTTCTTAAAAAAGTATTTTACCCTTTCAAAAGGAAAAGGGTATTGATTTGTAATAAAATATATGTAACAATAATAGTAAAAATGGCATTTTAAATGAGATAATGAGTGATGGATTTATGAGAGGGATCATTCACTCTTCAACAACACAGCTTTATTTCGTAGATTAGATAAGTCGTAATCTCTTTCCAAACCAAATTTAGCTGACATTTTAAATAGATTCATATTACTAGCTATTATAGAATCTAAACGCCAAGCTAAAAGCCGTTCTCGAGTGCCTTCCCGAGCTATCACGAATATTTCCGAATCTGGGGAACATGTTCGACAGTCGTACAGCAATCGTTCCTTCACATATGCTCCTCTGGATTTGGATATGAATCTGAGTTCACGATTTGGATCAACAGTCTGATTAACACTGAAAAATAGCCCATTCAAGACAGCCCAATGAGCTTTTTCCCCTTGATAAAGTCCAGGATAACTGCCGTATTGGTCATATGGAATCAATGCAGGCCAACCATCACAAATGTGGCTCAACAAATCATACTTCCGAGAAGATAAATCGCAAATAACCTTACTTTCACACTGCAACTGGTCGGCAGCAAAAGTAGCCATCTCGTAAGCGTCAAACATCTCGCCAATTGAAGTGAGTCCCAGATTTTTGGCTTCTTCGAAAAGTTTTCTGGCGCCAACAGGTCTGAACAGCTGACTGGCCATAGATAGCGCGACAAAACCGCATCGTGAACCATATTGTGGTACGCTTACCAAAGGTATGTAATGAGCAATTACTGATTTTTTCATTCCGAAAAAGGAGTCTCGAATTAAATAACACACTTCAGTAAAGTGGTCAACAGTATCGTACACACCAAAGGAAGACTTTTCAAATTCGTTGTCAATTTCCCAATAAGTGTGATCATATAAACTTGGTAGTGGACGTGATACTGAAGAACTTGAATCAGTAAATGGATCGTTCTTCAAGACAACTTTTTTAGAACAGCCCTGGAAAAAATTTAAGTTCTAATTTTCATTAAAATCAATTGATTAAGCGAAAGTTATACAATTTTAATAAAAAAATAGTACTTAATTTAATTACAAATATAATCCTGTATTAAGTAGGCGAACTTTTAGATAGTTTGCCACACACTGACAACTCATGCTAATAGTATTCTTTAAAATTTACGTAATAGATGGGTATAACAGGGAAAGATTCTATATAAGTGTAATATCAATTTATTAAAATACAGTATTCTAGCCCAAAGTATTCGTTTAAGTACATACCAAAATATTTTTAGAAACTGAAACCCTCACATTTCTTCAGATGAAATTGAATCCAATTTTAGAGTAGAGCATAACTTCAGAATGTTAAAATAGGGCATAAAAATTGGATATTCAAATAGTATCAGGGTCTTGTTTCGTTTGTCGCTTAACGGTCATTTTTAGCACGAGAGGGCTAATTAAACCGGGAACTACGGTTTAAAGTAGATTCATAACCACTACAAACATCCATACCCAAGGTGGGATTCGAACCTATGAACTGTTGAACCGAAGGCAAGAGCGCTAACCATTCGGCTGCCAGCTCGGCCAAATAGTATCAGGGATTTAGATTACAAAATCTCAAGATAATTGTAAATTTTTAGTATTTTATATTGATTATTATTAATTCTTATTAACGCTTTTATGGTTAAAAACTTTCATTTTCGAATGGAATAGGACTAGCATTTAGTCTATTCATAACTTAAAATAATTATTTAAAAAATGACAAATTATGTTCTTATTACTTCACATTGCTTTGTAATATTTCGATAATACATGAATGAATAAAACAATGAGACATTTCGATCAATTGAAATTTTTCCTTGTAATTAATAATTAGTTCGTTTTATAAATGACAAGTTTTGCTAATGAAATTAATGAGTAGTTAATTTTTATTAAGAAAAAATCTAAAGCTAGAAATCCAACTCAAAAAGAGAATCTCAATGCATTAAATTATTTTTTCATAAATATATTGCAACCCTTCATAGAAATATTCTACTCATATTATTGAAAGCTAATCGCTTGAAGTGTAACAGTTAATTTGTTGATTAAAATAAATTTGGACAAAAATGACTTAAACTTACTTCATTTTCATCATCTTTTTCTACATCGCTATTTTGTAATAAAGATATTTTTCGGTTGCGTTCGTGTTCTTTGATCATGACAGGCAGTAATATAAGAGTGATTAAATCCCTAAAAAATATATATAGAAAGAAAGAATGCTGTATGATATGAATATGTGAAGCCTTGTCTGAGTTCCGAAATGATCGTTTAATCTAAGTGACGTTGTAATTAGAATTATGGTTGAAGTTAAAATTTAAAAATGGGGAAAAAATATTTTTTTTATAATTTTGAACTAAGCTGCCTCCAAATTGTCACTGTTAGCAAGCTGAAGTCTTAAAGGTTTGTCTCTAATTCCACAACAGTTACCTATGTTGTATAGCAAATACACTGCTGGACAATTGCTAAGGACGGATAACACTATCATCCATAGCAACCACAAAATGAAAGGAAGCAAAATGTGGAAAATTAGAATAAGTGCGGGATATAGTAAGAAGAAGTATGCATATGCAATTTTTTTCCCACGTCTGTTCATCACGTGATAGCGTTCATAAGAGCTTTAAAGATTTTGACGCGTGTGGACAGTTGTTGTTTCAAGTCAAAGTTTTACAGGAAAGATTTAATAGACGAACTTGAAATTTTTGGCATGTCTTCCCGACATCACTTAGATGATTTTATGATTTAGATGAAAATGGACAAACTCTTAAAATAAATTATTTTCCACTGGTAAAATGTCTCTTGCATATTTCCCAAGTAACAAAATTATTTTTTCCTAATAGATATTGTATTTTTTTTTTATAACTAAACAAGTAATTTTTTGGATAATCCTTGTGCTATAACTAAATATAATTACTTATATTTTCATATTGCAGTTTTTATCAATTTATGAACAGCAAATGATTACTTACAACAATGTCAAATATTAAACTTTGTTACAAGTAGACATTTGCTTACCAAAGTAAAAACTCTAAAAAAATCAGCCTCTATATTTAGTTTGAGACTTTTAAATTTTTAACAATGAAGCCTTATTAATTTTAAAATCAAACTTAAAATATTCACAAATTCTTTACTTATATTAATTTTTTGGTATCTTAGTTTTTGAAATAAAAACAAATATAAGTCTTCCTTTTTTATTATTAGGTGGCTTTACAAAATAAGCATATTTCATACATTATTACAGTCAAATCTAATTATTATAACATCTAATTATTAAACCAGAACGAATTATTGGAAAGATCGAAGAAGCGCGAAAAATAACAGATGTTGCCAGGGAGTTTGACATCGCTCACAGCGTTGTTTCACTGCTGTGGAAGTCATTTAAAACTTCTGGAATGTGCAGTAGGCAATACGGGGCAGGTCGTGTTAAAAGTACGACGCCTGTAGAAGACAGATATATCGTCCTATCAGCAAAAAAGAACAGGCGCACCACAGCTCAGCAGGTGGCAAATCAGTTTCTTGCTGCCTCAGGAAAGCAGGTCTCACGAAAAAATGTTGCCAGACGTTTGAAGGGAGGAGGACTATACGCCCGCAGACCTGTTGTGTGTGTCCCATTGACCAGGCAGCACCGTACTGCCCGTTTACAATGGTGTCGTGAGCATCGCAATTGGACTGAACAGGACTGGGCATGCGTACTATTCTCAGATGAGAGTAAGTTTAGTCTGTCATCGGATTGTAGACTCCAACTGATCTAGCACGAGAGTGGTATTGCTTATCGTCCAGAAAATATCCAGGAAAGGGACCGATATCCAACATGCATGTCATGTTGTGGACCGGCATCATGATCAATGGCCGCACGCCCCTACATGTGGTTGCGAATGGGATTATGACGGGCCAACGATACATTAATGAAGTTCTACTTCCTCATGTTCGTCTTTTCCGTGGTGCTGTAGGTGATAACTTTGTTTTTATAGACGACAACGCAACATGTCATCGAACACTCGCTGTTCAGGATTGTCTAGACAGCGAAGGTATTCAACGCCTCGTATGGCCATCACGTTCTCCAGATCTAAACCCCATTGAAAATGTGTGAGATGCTCTGGGGAGGCAAGTTGCTCGTCGAAACTATCCTCCGACAAATAAGAACACCCTCATCCGTGCACTCCGAGAGGAATGGGATAAATTGCCTCAACAGCTGCTGGATAATGTTGTGCAAAGTATGATACGACGTGTGGAATGTTGAATCCCACTCCACGGTGGACATATCCCGTACTGATACCTTTCTTCAAGGTGCCTGCTGACATTTAGATGCATTGTTCCATTTTTCCGTATGCAGCATCAAATGAACATTTTTTTCTTTCAGATGTTTCACAGCTTTTGTACTTTCCAGAACAATAAATATTCTTTATTCTAATGTCTGAACAGTGTGGCAACTATATTTTATCCTACTAGGCCTCATGTCTCGCTTAATGTTATACTACATTGCAATTTGTGATCCGTCCTTAGCAGTGTATAAATGCAAAAATTACAATTAAATATAGCATCTTTAATTTTAAAACTGATTTAATTGTTTTCTTCTAATAATTTTGGATTTGAATATCAAGAAAAAGGACCAAATGTTTTTATTTTTTCTTTTTAAAGCCTATTTCTACAAAAGATTAAACTATTATTTTTTTAGTCCCTATCTCACTAAACTGTAGTTAGCACTAACCAAATACAAATAAATTAAGCAGCAGTAAAGCATTTTGCTATTTCAAAATAATTCTGGAAGCTGCTGGTACTAACTAGAAATTGGTGAAATTTACTTTTAAAATAGCATTTCAACTCGCTAATTTAACAGTCTATTGCACAGGTTTAGAACGAGAAATGCAAAAATAAGGATTATTAAAATGAAATTTAACTGGTGCATATAGCACAGCAGGATTATGGTGACGTTTGCAATGAAATCTTAAAAATACCCCCTAAAAATATTCAGTTAGCTCTGATTACAACTATTCTATAAATACCTATTCAGACTAACCAGATGGAAATTATTAGGCATATAGTTTTAAGGAAGGGAAATAGTTTGTTACAGTAGACATTTACAGTAGTTTTTTGCATGTACGTTTGTAGATTAGACTGCACTCATATTTATCATTCATAACCTGTCATGCATCATCATCATCTTATATGGCTAACCTTTTATGAACCTTCTTAGGTTATTAGATGCTTAGAATTTTTGCGTGCAAATATTCTCCTCACAACATATTTTAAATCATAAATCCATATATTTTAATGATGCCAAATTTTTAATGTAATGATTTATCAGTCTTACATTTTACATAGAAAAATTACGAAGTAAAATATCTTTTTTAAAGTAAACAATATCATTGATAATTAAAGATGTTTTGTCTGAGAAAATTATATGTGGACTTATTTATTAACGATAAATGCTCCTGAAAGAAAGAAAATTAAAAGGAAGTTTTTTTCTGAGTGAAATTAAGGTTAGTTTCAATAAATAAATTTTCGATAGTATAAATTTAAATTGAATGTTGCTAATAGCATATACATAACAATAAGTTTTATTACATGTATCATTGAAAAATACTGTGTTCAAAATCTCTCTTGTTCACTATGAAATATAAATATCATTTAGAGGATATCATTTGTAATTTCATTTGTATCTGGAACGCATAATTATAAATTTTTGATTATGGTGAGAAAATATAATCAGAAATTTGTATGAGATTATAAAATATATTTTGATACAAAATATGATTCAGAGAGAATATATTTTAAAGCGAGATTTCATTTGTAAAATATTTTAAATTCCGCTTATTTGTACTTCACTGCAGCATAAAATTTGAGCAAAATATTTATTATTTGTACATTAGGAAAACCCATTATGTGAATCACATATTCATTAGAAATCACAAAATATATATTTGTTCTGCTTCAATGTAAGAAACAAAAGTAAATTTTTTACAAAAATTATGTAATTTTTTATGCGAATAAATGAGTTTGTTAACATTTTAAAAAAATGTTGAACATAATAAAATTTGTAATTAAAAAAATGAAAGATCTGAAAATCAAATAACTTAGTACAATATCAAATGTGATTTTAGGGTATATTTATTTCCAAATGCATCATACTTAACCAAGAAAATTTTATTAATATTTTTTGCTTTTAATTTTTAATAGTATTTTCCTAATATACTTTTGCACTACAGTAGTCCATGTAATTATGTATTTAAATATGGCACAGGTGCCGTATAATCCATGATGCCAAAATCTGAGATTGGCGATTTTTTGGCGGATTTTCTTATGTATCTGGCAACATCGTTTTTATTACGTCATACATATGGATACCTATAAGAATTATGCAGAAAATTTTATTTTGGTAACCCTAGTATTTACGTCATTGCGTACGTCACGATACGTCATCTTGGCAACATTTCTTCATCGCCAAAAAAATTCAGAATTTGGCGTCATAGATTATAGGCACCTGTGCCTTAAATATTATTTGTTTGAATCAAAGAATTATAAAAAAAATTATAGTAAGAAAAATTTAATAAAATAATCTTCATGATACATTTTTATAGATGGACGGCGATATATAAAAATATTAATTCTATTTGGACATGATTTTTTTTTTCCAAAACTTTCCTGACCACATGCGAACTTTTCAGATGTACCAATACTGCTTAATTCAAAATTCTAAATCATTTTCTTCTTTTTCAGAATCCCATATGCTAGACTCTATTCCGGCGACAGATGAAAAGTCCACTTCTACATCATATTGGTAGTCAGGATCACCTGGTTTTTTACGATTCTTTTGAAAACTAACGTCCATCAATTCCTTTTTCCTTTCCAATTGGACATCATCTAGATCATTCAAATTTTCCTCAGGGTCAACAGCGAATTCTTTTTCCAGTTCTTTTAAGTTTTCCTCTAAATCTAATCCTTTCATGTCGTTCTGAATGATCCGCAACATTTTCTCGATTTTGAAGTTGGGTACACTTTCCAAGTACTTTTCATGGTGTTCTTTCAGCTCTTTGGCGAGCAAACTGACAGAAGAGCTTTTTTTAAGGCCGCGAACAGGCATAATGCGCTTTCTACACTTGTTTTCCATCTCATAGAGCAATATCACAGCTGGATTTTTTATACGAACTCCAATCTTCAGTGGTTTTACTTCGTCATTTGTTTCTTTGTCCTCCATAATCCACTAATTAAATAACCTTTAAAATAAAGAATTAAGTATCAATTACATAATCATAGTTGTTAGAAATAATAATATATATATATTCAAAAAAGTGTATAAAAATATTTCATTATTTTTCTCTTACAAGTTTTTGACAAGAAAAAGTTTTCGTCATTTAAGTCATGGCATTTTTTAGTTTTAATATTTTAGTGTCAACATAAGAATGCAAGCGATTCACGATTTTATTTAAAAATTTCATTCAACAAAATTCATATCTAATTAAAATTTTTAGATTTCGTTTAATTTTTAAACGAATAAAAGAACTTAGTGTTTGCTTTAAAATGTTTCTCAAGATCTGAAAGAAATGAAACTAATAACTGTGCAATACTGATTATTTTGTCATCAAAGGTGATAGTTAAACTTTTGAGTTAAATATCAATCAGAGCCCAATAACTGAAAAAAATAAAGTATCGATGGTTTAACTTCATTCCTAAGAACACATGCTTAAAAACATGACAGTTCTTTTTTTTCGTGCTAATTGTAATATTATCTTCCCTAATAAAACACTCTCCTACATAAGTTATATTTAATGAAGTCATCACATTTATGTAGCAAGAATTTTTCAGATAGTTCAACAGATAATTTCACAACAGCATATGTGACAAAATGCATGTTAAATAATTATATGAAGCTATTTTTAAAGTTTTCATTGATCTAAAACAATGAATACTTTAAGGGATACTTTTTTTGACAAAGAATTTCTTTTATTATATTCTTGAGCTTTTCAAAACCCAATGGTTTTGCTTTCAACAGATTTCAGTATTTGTCAGAAGGTAATAAAAAATGTGTCAGATACCATTAGCATTGTAAAATGATATGAGACAGCGATAAATTCAAATTCAATTCACTTCCGAACATGGAATCTGATTTAAAAATAAAAGGGGGAAAAAACGACCCCTCATAACCAATAAATTTAAAAAATGCATTTGGGAAGAAATTTCAGCGAAATCCTCAAGAAGTTATGCTTAATGAAGTAATGAATCGTTCAATGTTTAATATTAATTATTCGTAAATAAAGTAAATACTTTAAATTTTTACACAAAATGTCTAGAAATTAATAAAAACTATTCTTTCTACGAATAATTTATCACTTGGCTCAGTTTTAAGACTTATTCTGGCTTACTTTTAAGAATTAGATATTACTGTGCTTTTGGAACAGAGATGGGTTCATTTTCCTAAACTAAAATTAAAAGATTTTATACTTTTATGCACAATTTTTTTTAATAGATCTCTTTCTCACCTTATAATATTGAGCAGTGATTTAGTTATAAAAACCCATCGATGCGAAAGATTAGAAATTGCGTTTGCTTTTATATACTTGTTTTTGTATAGTGCGTATTACATTACAATTCATTTTGGATACATACCAATTTATTTTTTAACAAACAGTTTAATATTGAGCGCGATTAGCTTTTATTTTAATGATGAACTAGTTTTAATAAATTTGCAGAGAAACAAAATAATGCCCGTCAGTGATTAGAATCATGTTTTAGTCAGTGATTTATTATTCTATCTAGTTTTATTTGTAAAAATATACAAAAGAGCAATTAGACATATTGCTTTTATGACGGAGTAAAATGAAAAAATATTAAGTTTAAGGTATGTCTAAAATAGAAATATGAGGATTCCGAATAAAAAAGTAAAGAAAAACTGTAAAATTACAATTTATTTTTATAATATGAAATTCAATTCTTGGCTGCAGAGTGATTTTTGAAAAATTACCTAAAAATTCTTCCTTTTCTAACTAATTTTAAAAAAATGATGTTTGAAATAATGAAATTAACTTTATACATAAAAAGAATATTTTTATGTGTGCATTATCTGTTACACATTATATATAAGAGTGGACTGTCGGTGATATTACGGGTCGAATGACATCAAACTGCTAACTGAATGGTCAGTATTCTAGCTTCTTGTTGTACAGCATGTAGTTTGATTCCAACGTGGATGTTTGTAATAAATCGAAATCCCTACGTTAAATCTAGGTTGAATTAATACGCATACACAAAAAGTAATGCAGAATGACAGAATACAGTTAAACTTGCCCCATGAGACTTTTCAACTTTCATAAGCAAACATCTTTAAAAAAAATACCGATTCACATTTGTATCAGAATACATCGTGCAACATCACGATGTATTCTGATACGTCTGAAGCGTGGCTCGTTCAGTAAAGACAGTTTCATTCCTTTCTGCCGTTCACATCCTTCTTTAACCGCACTATTGGAGGCGGAGACGTCTGTGGATCTGCGTCAAGGGTAGACGAAGCAATGGACGTCTTGCGAACTGACCACTCTGCTGAAAACGGCGTCGAAAACTAGATAGAATGTATGCAGACACTGGATGATGCGTTACAGGCTGAATGTGCTGTGATGTGGCTGAGCGATCCCTCACTGCCATGCGCACAATTTGCCTGTCATCACGTGAAGTGGTGCACTGAGGTGGATCCGATCGAACACGCGTCGGTCCGTCGTACCCTCCTGCATCCAACGATCACATATCTGCATTATAGCCGTCAGGTTTCCTCCAACACGACTACCGATTTCCCTGATGGATAATCCACAATCTCGGTAGGCCACTATCTTTCCTCCGTCGGACTCGAATACTTGATCAAAAAATGATCGCTGTTTTCTACGAAGTATAATTGATTGGAAAAACCACAATTGCTGAGCTTGAAATCGTCGAAGTCTCAAAACCTTAAATAGCGATTTGAAGTGGCGCCACATGCGCGCGTGATTTTCGTCTACGCTGAAATTCTAATCATTAGCATTTCTCTCCTCCGCTAATGCATTTGTAAATTTCATGTTATTTGCATGCTTCCTTCAGGGTGTTGCATTTACGGTAGCCAGCAGTGGATATAGATTATAAAATTTTAAAAATATACACGTTTCTTTAAAAGTCGGTATGTAAGGTGCTCATATTATGGTAAAATAAGAAAATCGCAATAGCAAAATATTAAATTGAATTAAAAAAATTTAATTTTCCATTAAAAAAAGTTTTTGGTGAACTTCAAATCATATAATATATACAGTATGCCCACTGAAGTCCCTTGCCACCGCCTTAACTTCGGAACGGCTGCTGCTATATTCATAAAAGTGGTGTCTAGGTATAGTAAAGTAGCCATACGCTACTGACTGAAACCATCTACCACGCCACCTGGGGAAAACTGTGGAGTTAGCATTCGTATCTCGAAAACGGAATGAGATAGGTAAAAAAAGTGATTTACAAAGTTGTAGAGCATCATCGATTTAGTAGGAAAATATACTTTATAGGCATTAATGTGAAGAATACAACGGTTAAAACGCGCATTTGTTGTTTTGTGTTGTGACGTCACAAAACGGTGTAAGAAAGAAAAAAAAATAAATAAATATTTATAACAATATACTTTATTTAAGATGTTCAAACTTCTCACCGTCAGCTGCAATGCACATTTAGATCCTTTCTGAAGATCACGTTGCACACGTTGGAACATGCAACCATAATGCGTCGTTTAAAGTCCTGCAATTTTTGTGGAGGGGTCGCATACACCTGCTGTTTCAAGTATCCCCACAGAAAAAATTCCAGTGGAGTCAGATCAGGAGAACGTGGAGGCTACTCTTTGAAACCGCCAAATTCCTTGACGACATACTGCTTCACTGGAGATGTCTTGTGAGCAGTTTTGTTGAAACCATAGATTCTTAAAATTAAGCAACGGCAGGTTCTCCACAAAATTGGGTATTACCTTCTGTAGCAATTGTAAATATCGTGCACCCGTTAACGTGCCGTTGTAAAATATTAGGCCTATCAGCTTGTTATTGTAAATTGCACACCAAACGTTAATAGCATACCGCATTTGATGTCGAACGTCGACGAAACATTTTGGATTTTCCAGCGCCCAGTAATGGGTGCTTTGCCTATTGTACATGCCATTCCGTGAAAAGCATGCCTCATACGTCCACATTATATCTGCCAAGAATGTTAGTTGGACCTGTATCTGATTCAAGACGATGTTGCACCGTGCATAGCGTCGCTCGGCATCTATGTACACTAAAACCTGTTCAGGCGTTGGTCGGTATGGATGATCACCTGCTTCGCTTAGGACTTTCCAAGCCTGACGTTTGGAGAAATTACAGTGTTGACTGATCTCTCTTAAGCTGCATTTTAGATATGCGAGGGCATATGCTAATATCTAATCCGGTTGAACTTGCTGTCCCACCTTAGCTGGTCTGCCAGATCGAGTTCGACTAAAAACGCAACCTGTCTCCCTTAAACGTTTTACAACAGTTAGGATGGTTTGATGAGAAGGATGCGAGCCTGCAGGGAAACGTTGGTGGTACAACCTTGTTGCTGATCGTGCCTTGCGTCGACATTCACCATACAGTAAAACCATCTCACAATGCACAGCTTCGGAATATTCAGCATGACCATGAGCATCAACATACTACAGCCCCAAGAAGATGTCTCTTTTATAGCTGTCTCAGGTGAACAGGTGTGAAATTTCTTACGCTTTTGCATACTGCATACAAATTGTTGGAATTATTTGTAATACTTCCGTTTTTCCCATTTCGAAATAAAAATGAAAAATGTCATCACGAAAACGATTTTTTGTTTTTTCAAATATGCACACGTACGATGTGCCACATCACAGCACGAAACAACAAATGCGCGTTTAAACGTTGTATTCTTCACATTAATGCCTACACGGTATCTTTTCGTACTAAATCGAGGATGCTCTATAACTTTGTAAATCACTTTTTTTACTTATCTCGTTCCGTTTTCGAGATGCGAATGCTAACTCCACAGTTTTCCACCAGATGGCGTGGTAGATGGTTTCAGTCAGTAGCGCATGGCTACTTTACTATACCTAGACACCACTTTTATGAATATAGCTACAGCCGTTCTGAAGTTAAGAGAGTGGCAAGGGACTTGTGGACATACTGTATACATATGTATATACGTATGTGTGTGTGTCAAGTGGATTTCGAATCACTACAAATATCTAAGCTCAAAGTGGGATTCGAACCTATGAACTGTTGGACCGGAGGCAAGAGCGCAAACTATTTGCTTACAAAATAGTATTTTCATTATATGAATAATATCATTAAAGAAATTACAAACTAAATTAAAATTTAAGTAATTTAAGTTTTATTAAAATCTAATTTATCAGGTTATATAATTTTAAGACTTTAATATATTAATAATATTTTCCCAATTTCCGTTTTACACACCGTAGAATATTTTCATTTTATTAAGCGTATTATATCGTCACACTACTAAAAATGTAAATTATAAACTCGTACACGCCACGGCGTTAACCTGTACTATAGTATGTATAGTTATTTAAAAATTAGGTACAGTAAGACCCAGCTTAACGCTGTTTCTCGAGTAGCGTGTTTCGGTTTAGCGCTCTTTTATTTCAACACGAGAATTCCCCGAAATTGCTCGGAGCACTATGAAGAGTCTCTGATATTGTACACAGCGCTAGGTTTCCAAATAACATATCCGAAACAGTGTAGTTGTGATTCTTGCTTGGTGCAGTGTATACAGAAGCATTTTATCATTTGAAACATTTGTTGACATTATTGTAAGTATAAATTTATATAATGCTATAACGATTAATAGAGAGTGACACAAATATTATGATCTTTAGTTTTTATCATTGGTGATAATAAAAAACAAAAAAACAAAGCAACCAGAAAAAGCATTTCACTGGAAATTATAAATGGAAGTGATTAGATTAAATTCTGGTGAACGTCAATCTCAAATTAGTGCTGCATTGAATTTAGCAACTTCAACAATAAGAACAATTCTTAAGAATAAAGAAAAGATACTGCCATCGGCAACTGCAACTACGTCAAGCTCTGCAACTAGAATTACCCGTTCTAGAAATAACATTATAGAGGAAACGGAAAAACGACTGTCTGTATGGATTGACGATGAAATTGAACGCAGTATGCCACTAAGCCAATCATAATGGAAAAAGCTAGAATTTTTAATTTCAGGCGGAGGCAAGTGACATAAGTGAAACTTTCATTGCTAGTCGAGGATGGTTTAATAAATTTAAATATCGAAATAAACTTCACAACAGAAAGATTACAGAAGAAGCAGCAAGTGGTGATACGAAAGTGGAGGCTGAATTTCAGCGACATTAAAAACAATAATTGAACAAAGAAACTATCCTCTAAAATTGGCTTTTAATGTTGATGAAACAAGCCTGTTTTGGAAAAGAATGCCAAAACGAACATTTCTATCCCGTGAAGAGAAACAGCATCAGGATTTAAAGCTGCAAAAGATCGCTTAACCCTTTAAGCAGTTTTCCCGTACGATGTACGTGCTACCCGAAATTGGCCTCATCTGGTTTGCCCGTACGGCGTACGGGCATCGATGTTTTCTCCTTTCCTTTTCTGGTTTGCCCGCATTTTTCATTATTGAAAGATAATGTCCATGTAAATGAAATGCTTTTCGGTTTTTCTATGTAGCGGGAACTTTTCTTTGAAATTTTTGTTCTACTGTATGCAGTGCTTGTGAATCTTTTGGAAATTGTACCATACACAAAAAGACTTCTGCACTGTTTGGAAAATTGTAAACTTCAAAATTCACAGTAAGTATGAGAGAAATTTTTGCAGAACTTGTAAACCATTCTTTATTGCATGCAGAATGTACTTGAAAAAAGCAAACATTTAGGGCATTTTGTGTTCAAAATTGTAAAATAAAAAATGTTGTAAAAGCATTAAAAGTGAAAAAAATAAAAAAATTCTTAATATTCTAATTCTATTAAGTATGGTACTTAATTATATGCAATAAAAAATATGCCTTTTTTTGGAAGCATTTCTGGTAAAATAATTGACCGCTTAAAGGGTTAACGCTTCTACTGGTTGGTAACACAAGCGGAGATTTCAAATTAAAACCACACTACTAGTTTATCACTCCAAGAACCCAAGAGCGATAAAAGGCAGATCTAAATCAACTTTACCTGTAATTTGGGAGTTTAATAAAAAATCATGGATAACTCAGAAAATTTTTCAGGATTAGTTCACTGAACATTTCTGCCCGTCTGTTAAACGTTATTGCGAAATTAAAAACTTGAACAAAGAGCACTATTAATTGATAATGCTCCAAGCCACCCAACACATTTATCATACTTAACATGCATTCCAATCGAAGTGGTTTTCTTGCCGCCTAACACACAACTGCCTTAATCCAACCAAGGGACCATGGGTTTTATCCAATGTTAAGGCTTAATACTAGGGACGAACATTTAAGCAGATGTTTAAAAAAACAGACGGAGAACAGAAGCAATCAATAACAGAATTTTGGAAAAACTACAATATCATGAATGCTGTAGAAAATAACCTTGGAATGAGATAACAGAAAGCTCTTTGAAAGGAGTATGGAAGATTTGGCCAGATTTAAGAGCGAAGACATTTAACACTGCCGATATGGATGAAATAGTTGAAGAAATAGTGGAATTAGCGAAACAAACCTTTTAGATTAGGTAAATCAAGAAGACGTCAAAGAAATAATTCAAGAAACAGCAGCTAGTTTTTATAATGATGAGCTCAAGGAATTAACTGTGTGAGCAAGAAGAAAACAAAAATATTGATAGTAGTGATTTTGAAGAGCAAAAAGAACTTTCTGAAAAAGAAATATCCTTGTTTCACCATATTCAAACTGTCCATTCATGGCTTCAGGAATAGAAAATCTCAGTTATACACCTTCAACTACAGTCTCAATTATCGAACTTAGATATTATAGAGGCTCCTGTGGTTTTTTTAAAAGAAAAGGTGAAATTCCAATGACTTCCTTTCAATGTCTCTCCAGGAATTAGCACAGTTTCTGCATGAGGAAATAGTACAACTCACTTACAGAGTATACAGAACTTGTATATCAATTTCAAGGAGGATTAAAATAGTTTTAAATCATTTTGGACATACCTTGTATGATCAGCACACATTCAAACATTTTTTTCAATAAATTTCCAATACAATTCAAGTAGTCAAAAGGATGTATTTTTTCCATAAATCATGAATTATAAATAAAATATAAAGATTTTTATAAACACCATATATTAAATTATAAATAAATATTCTGAAATGATGTTCAATAAAGGAAACTAATTAATAGTTTTCATAAAACAATTCAGACATTGAAACATTGAACATTTATGCTCTGCTTGCAGGTTTTTGATTGCATGTGTGAATATAAATATACCAAATGATTTCTTTTTGTTTTCATTCTCAGAAATTGAAATCAAAGCCTTAAAGAACATACATTTCTTAGTTTAATAAAAATACAGAAAATTGTATCAATATTAGCTAAAATGTTTATGCATTTTTTTTTCAAATGTAATTTTTCAAATGTTAACAAAAAATGCATAAACATTGATTTTTTATTTAAATGATTCTCAAACCAAATTCAAAATCTAATTTATATAGTAAATACAGCTGTTTCTAAAAGATTACAAAAATGAAAACAATTTGCAACTTTGAAAGCTATTCATAAAAACAATTGACCAATATATAAGCCTTATCCTTTAAATATTATCAGGGGCTAGGCATTTAAAACACACATTGTTGTAATTCAAGGATATCTATTTCTGTTAGTGAAAGTTTCAAAATATAGCTATCTACCGAGCAATTTTAAATCACACTCAAGTAATGAGGTCATTAAGTTAGTATTTTTCTGTTACAAAATTTCTACATTATGTCTACAGTAACATTTCAATGTAATGGTTTTTGACATGCATAGGTTCTTTAATAGATATTGTCTTTCATTGAACCAGGTAATTGAAATAACTATCTTTTTATAGCAAGTTTGATATAGTATAATATGGAAAATAAAGCCTTTTCTGTGGATTATGAATTTGTTCAAGAGTTACCATGTGAACATAAATAAGGCACTCACATTGTTCGTTCAGATGTTTTTTTTTATTCACAAATATAATTTTATAATTTAACAATTGTCAGCATTATTTTATTCCTTAAATAGAAAAATATATTGCAATAATCATTTAAATTAAAACATGTAATCATAAAATTATGTTATTGAATTCAAACTGTAATTGACTGAAAATAACTAGGAAGGAATGGATTTGATTGATATAATAAAACATAAATTTAATAAATAATTTTAAATAATGATTGCACTAACTATGAAAAATTGCAGAAATAAATTTTTTAACATATATTTACACAGTAGATTTTCATCATCATATTGCATATTTTCATGAAACAAATACATTCTCAATATTATATCTAAATAATATATAATAAGAGTTGCATAGGTAAGATAAATAGGAAACTTGTTCCAATGAAACATTGCACAATACACACAAATTAAATAAAATCTCAATAATCTAACAATAAAATTTTGATATAAATAAAATGATAACAGAATAAAAATATAGAATTCTATTTAAGTTTTTAATTAAGAAAAATTTCTTGGACTGATTCCTAGGGATGGGTAACTACTCAATGCAAATTGTGAACTTTAAAAGTTTGATACCAAAGAAGAAAAAAAGTTGATGTGAAAGCAGATACATACAATTTTTAAGAAATTGCCCTACTGGCCTTAACAGGAAAACTAAAACAATGATATAAAATCTTCACATATTTACAAATAATAGTTATAAAAGCATATAGAACATTAAAATTCTTGACTCATATATAGGTAAAACATACATTTCAGAAGCTTTTTGTGGAAAATTTCTTGATTTAACAAAAACAAAAAACTTGTAATTTATGTTGATCATAAAATTTTTTTCTTTATATATTACAATTTTAAAATAGTAACATTTTTGGCATCAACATCAAGAGTTTGTTGTTTTTAAAAGAAAAATTGTTGACAGAAAAAATTATAGTAATAAAAATTAAAAACAAAAATTTTCAGCAATTTTTTTTAAATTATTTAAACATTTCACATATTAGAACATTTATATTATATCAAACCATTTAATATCTTAGAATTTAAAAGGTTTAATTTTTATATAGAAAATTTTAGATCATTATAATAGCATTAAAAGAACATATTTTAAAAATACACTTATACATTTTTATACTTTCAATTATTCAACAATTTAAATATTAGTAATAAAAATTCCTTTTTAAACATAGAAATCAATATTAAAATGCAAAAAAAAAATTTACTTTTTTAATAGAATTGAAAAGAACTATTTCAAAGTAAAGGACAATTTAGGTTATGATTGAATTTCATTGTAAGATTTCAATTATAGAATAGTGTAGTGATTTAAATGTCTTATGAAGCTTTCAATATTTTTTTCAACTATGTAATCACTACCAATTGCTATAGTTTTCAATAATTTTAAGCAAGAATTTACAATTTTGATAAAATGAATTAGAAGTTACCCAAAGATATAGTGAAAAATAAGCATTCTCAATAATAATGTTTTGAAATATTTTTTATTATTAAAAACAGAGATAAAAGTAGGAAAAATAATTTCAGGTAAATATTCTAAAACATGTAAATAATATTTTAATAAAAGAATAAATTGTTTTTTGATCAAAAATTCTGTAATTTATTCAAAAACAAAATTTTTTCAAGTAAATTGAAAGAAAAGTAAAATAAAATCAATTAAAATTGCTAATTAGTATAAAAATATGGTTTAAGAATTACCATAATTTAATTTATATAAATGCAAATAAGCTAATTGAGAAAATTCTGTTTTTTAACTTTATGGAATTACCCATCTCTAGAAATTTACCATTTTTTAAATTGAAGAATAATAAAAAAAGTTATAAATAATCATAAAAAAGAGACTATATAATTACTCATCAGGAATTAAAAGTATTTAAGATAGCTTACCTATTTTTAATATACAAAAACAACTTATAACTAACAATTTATTCCAAATTAAAATTTTAACATAAGCACAAATGATCTTAATGTAATAGAAGGAATGTAAAAAATAAATCACACTCATAACTTTTAACAACTTCCCTTATAAATAACAATCAAAACACATAAGATCAACTCTAACAAAATATCACATCAAATAATATCACTCAAAATAAGTAACTGAAAACAAATTATATGCAATAGGAAAAACAATCCCAAATTGACATAAATGTGTTAAAATGAAACTACATATCAGAAAATATATCATTTTTATATGTACATAACAGTTGATATATAAGTATTAAAATAAATTTTTATGAAATGTAATCAAATATAACAATTAGGTCAAAATTTTGTTCAATTTCTTTGAATAGAAATACTGAGACAATTCTATGAGCACAGTTAATAAATAAGGGCATAATCACATAATTTCATTAGCAAAAAATGTTTTTAACTTCATTTTGTAAAACCACATACAAATATAACATGTTTATAGTAATTCACATTGCATAATGGTAAATCATTTTCAGATTAATTTAAAAATAGAGAACATTCAAGAAAGAAATTTACTAGTTTAAATTAAAAATGGAAATGTGTCTTAAAAATAAAGAAAACTTAAAGAAAAATTCCTTTTCTTACTTAAGTTCCAATTATATAATGAAATAAAGGCATTGATGATTATATTGAACCATATATTTTTACAAATTAAAATTTTTAAGCGTTTAACAAAAAATGAAACTTTTAATATTTAAAATAAATAAATATCAAAATATGTGTAAATATTTTGACATTTCTATAATTTAAAAAAGAAAAAAATTCAAGATATTATAAAATAAGTTATCTCCAGATTATTTAAACAAGCTTTACTTTTTATCATTTTCATTACATATAATCACTGCTCACAATAATCATCACAGCTTTCAATAAATCATGAATTAACTATTATGTAGTTAAAAGATAAATGTAATTGTTATTTACAATCAAATAATATATTATGTTTTACTTTCAAAATTAAAATTTTTAAAGTTCTTGATATTACTTAATATTTTTAAAGTTACTTAGCATTAGTTAACTTAAAAGTTGATTTATACATTTTAAAAACTACCTATAATAAATATATATCATTTTTTTTGCTTTAAAAGAACCGCTGTATCTCTCAATTCAGAAAGTATACCATTTTCAGGAAGATATACCTCACCAGGAGCAAACTTCTTAGTTGCTTCATAAAGATTTTGATTACTTTCAATCAGTTTGTCGATATCCCATAATTGTAGGCGTTTGCTTTTACCTTGATTTGCAAATACATATATTTCTGAAGCTTGTTGAAGAAATCCTTGCATTTTCAAACTACAATCAGCAATATGCACTTTCAACCCAGGTGGAATTGTTACAAAGTTCAATTCAGATATGTAATTTTCTGATAATGCAAAACACATTCCATTTATTACAGCCCAGTGAGCTGATCGGCCATTGTTAAGGCACGGGCAATTATTTTTATCTTTATCATATGGTATTAGAATAGGCCAACCAGAGCAAATATGATTTAATATAGTATTTTTATAACATTTTAAATCATGCAATATAACAGCATCACAATTAATTGCAGATGATGCCAAGCTTGCCATATTGTAAACAGAAAACATTTCTCCACGTTTGGTAAAATTCATATGTTTTGCTAAGTTCAACAAATCTTGAGCATCTATTTTTTGAAAGTATTGACTAGCCATGGATAAAGCGACAAGACCACAAGTAGGTCCATTTTGTAAAATAGGTTCAATAGGTTTGCAATATGATATTACCTTTGTTCCTGGCGATGTAAATACAAATTTAAGAAGAGAAGCTTGTTCATCTTTATGTGAGGCTTCATCAAAAGCTGGTTTACAGTTAATTGCTTCTTTGTGTTTCTGAAAAGAGGAGAAGAAAAGAGGAGGAGGAGGTGGTGGTGGCAATGTTGTAAGGATCAAAGGTCCAGTAGTTTTGTTTTCCATAAGAAAAAATCCGAGATAATGTTTCAATTTACCTGAAAAATTTAAGATTCTTTAATTTAAGTATGAGAACTTTTATTTAAAAATTTGATTTAAAAAGAAACTTTTCAATGACTTATCACTATAAGAGTGGTGACATTAAATGAAAAAAATACATGATAAATTGCCTATAAAAATCAAAAATACCAAAAAAAGCTAATTGTATTAAGTTAATCAAAAAGGAAGATTATTTTTTAAAAAATCAGGACAATTTAAATATTGTAATCAATAACTTATGAGATTACATATAATAAAAATTTAAATAAAAAAAATTATGTATTTCTACTATCATCATTACCATGTATCAGTGATAAAATGTGACTGATTATATATATATATATATATATATATATATATATATATATATATATATTCTTGCAAAATCATTTGTATGCTTATTAGCTAAAGTTACACATCCTAATTGATTAAAATCTATACAATTATAAGAAAATTATTCTCATTTTATAAAAGGATAAGTTATCAATTTAGCCTGATTCACCAATTAAATATATTAAGCTAAAATACAAAAATCTAATATGCAGGATGAGATAAATAAAAGAGCTAGTCTAAGATTCAGTTGAGTTATTAATTTAAGTAGAATTAAAACAAACAAGTTTTTAGTCAATTGTTAAAAACTTGTAATTTGTATTAGAATTATTTTTAAACATAATTACATCTAGAACTTCAATAGTTATGATATATATATATATTTATTTATTTGTTCCTCTTCAAATAAATTTTTAAAAATTGATCTTTCGATTTTTATCAATTTATTTGAAAGCCAAAATTTTTTAACTAACAAAGATGTGACAAAGAAAATATTTTTTTTATATAACTACTGGAAGAAATTTGGTAACTCACTTTTTCTTTTTCTTTTTAAAAAAAGGTAATTCAACATCATATAATATATTATTTAGGTCAAAATAACTTTGTCAAATATGTGAAATGAAATAGATTTTCATAAATTAAAATCATTTTTCTTTTGCCAACATTACTTATATTTCTTATAGTTCAAGTATTTTTAAGATTTATAGGCAAGTTTTTTTCCCTTCACATTTGCAATGTATAACCTAATTTTAAAAGAATAACTTATTAAGAAAAGAAAAATAAGATTTAACTAAAAATATCATGACATTTTTAAGAATCCATTTTTTAAGTTAAATTTTAAAAACTATTATTAAAAATTCAATGCATTCTAATTTTATAACAAATGGAAAAAATATTTTAACATTATTTTGCGTGTGTGCGTGTGTGTGTGAGAGAGAGACACTAAACACCATCCAAATTTCTCCTCTATCCTTTTCCTCTATAAAACAAAATTAAAAAATAAATGTAATTTTACATCTACAATTATTTTCTTAATTCTGATAAGGGAATTATAATTAGAGCATGCAACTCTCTCTTTCCCATAATAAAGAATCTTCAGTAATTCTTCAAAAAAATATTATCATTAATGTAATTTTTATAAGACATTTTAAGCTTAAATGTTAGGTTTAACAAGTTAGACACAAGTTTTTTGCATGCAAAATTCAAGTAAATAAAATACTTTATTAATTTCTTTTTCCTCTTTTTTCTTATAAAGCTATAAATTCCGCACAAATAGTAAGAAGTTTTACATTTATATTTTATTTTTATCACTCATTTACTATTCATGAGAAATCAGAACTTTAAATAATTTTAACTGTTTCAACATTAAATGTTTATTTTTTTTAACAATCCATTAATATGTAAAGTACTAAGAATACAAGATATTTTTAATATGTATTAAATTTGCTTCAACTATCCTGATCTTCATTTTTCTATTCTTAGTATCAGCCAAAGAAAATATCTTGTTTTTTCATGAGTGAAACACCTAAGTCAATTTGATACCCTAAGATTTCTTATTTACATTCATTTTCTGCATGCCCATTTTAAAGTTTGTGATAAATATACCAGCATAATCTACTAAATATTTGATATTATTTTATAGAACTAAATATGAAATTTGTTTTATATGATAATAAAATAATTCGTTGTTTTTCTTCTATCTAATTGGAGAAAATAGCAATTTTTTAGAGTAAAGAAACATAAATTGCCATTACATACATATATTTTAGTTACTTCATACTATTTCTTATAATTTGTTTTTTTAATTCTATATAAATGATTATTAACAAGACTTAAAAATTGTATGTTTAGCTTTTCAATACACAAAATTAACTTTTTTAATTTACAACTGGTTTCATTTTTAAAAACTTTGATGATTTTTTTTAAAATTATTTTTTTGTTAATAAAAATAAAGAAATTGAAGAAAAATTTACTCACCAAAATTACAAAACTTAATGAAATCTTTATTAACAAATAAAAAAAATAAAAGCAAATATTTTTGGCAAATAAAAGTGTTTAAAAGATAATAGAATTTTTCAATAAAATAAATTAATGCTATTTAAGAATTAAATCATCAACAATATTTAATTTTATTTCCACCTATCAATGAATATATAAATATTCTCTCATAAATAGATACACACATAACAAAATATTTGATTTTAAAAGAGCTAATATGAGAATTAACATGTAAATCTGTCAAAAACATATCAATAATACAAAAATTTAAAGAAATTTTAAAAAGTTTTATTTAGTATTATTAAATTTCTACATTACTGATAGAAAATTTATTTACCATAATATAAAATCTTCAGCAACAATGTTTTTACAGATATTAGAATGGTTTTTATCATAAAACAGTAAAATACACCACACATTTTCAATAATTATCAAATATGGCATTAAAGAATAATTTTTAAATAAAAAATTCTGCTTATTTACATACTAGGGAAAATTTGCATTTCTATAAATTTTTAACTACTTAGAAACTTTTTACAATAACACTTGTTTAACTAAACTATTTGATAATGCATATTTTCACCAGTAACATATTTGCAGGCAATTAATAAAATAATTTTTCATTAATTTTCATTTTTAAGATATTTAAATAAACAAAAGGCAAACAGTTCATTATTTAACAGAATCATTATTTTAAAAATATTTTCCAATGGAAAATGGATAAATTGAACAGTGCAGAAAGGCTGTCACCAGAATTTTCACAATATTATTCATTACTATGCAAGAACTAAGCAAATTAAAAAATCTTGTCAATATTACATATGACTTAAAAGTTGGAGCCCCTATTGTGTCTAAGTCTTTATTTGAACTACAGTATATTATATATCAAGGCCTGTCTCAGTAAGATTCCTTCAACTAGTTTGCCAATGATTGATTTTTAAATTCTTGAGATATACCTCCATATAGTCAGTCACCTGATCTATCTTGGTTGAGGATTTCCTCTTTCGCTAGTACCCTTTACATTTGCAAAGATACCTTTCTAATAGTGTACAAATTGTCACACATGAAAATATATCAAAAATACTTGATGTAATAAGATATGATTATTTGGGCAATAGTAGGTTATTTGTATTTTTTATATTAACTTTATGGTTAAATGAAAGTCTCCATTTATTATTTTACTTAACTATGACATTCTTATCAAGGTACTTTTCTTTTAAATACTTTTCATCAGTTTTTGTTAATAACTGCATTTTATAGTAAACAATGTGTATTTACTAACATATAATTGGTCTAATAAGAGATGTAACTAAAGTAAGTAATTTTAAATAATTACATATTATTTAAGTCTTGATAACAACTAATAGTTTCACAAAATCTGCTGTTAATTTCAAGTTCAATTAGAGATTGATAATATGATATGTAAACTAAGGAATTCTGTCAAGAATTTATTTGCAGAAGGATGATACAATGTGTTGCACTAATTATTTCTATAAATTTTGTATTACTTGTATTAATGATTAATAAAATGTCTAGCTGCAGATTCTAAAGAAATACAAGATTTCACAACTGCTCTTTATTTCTGCCAATAACATCAATGTCATCGGCCTATATTAATAATAGTAGAGATGTTTTTATTGATTTTATGTATCATTTCCGATATCTCTGATAATCTTTTCAAGGGAGATATTGAAAAACAGGCATGCAAGGGCAACCCCCTGTCCCAATTCCCTTTCAGTGTAGAATGCATTTCATAGATCATATATGATTTTAACCCTAGAAACTAACCTTTTTTAGTCATTCCAGATAGATTACTCAATTTTTCCAGGAAACTGAAATTCCCACATAATTTTAATGTTTCATAGTATGCTATCATAGCAGATTAAAAATAATTTTAAAAAAAATGTTTTGTTCCATTGCTTTTTTCCAATAGTAGTACAGAGTGGATTTGATGAATAGTAGATTTCCTAGCTAGAACTTCACACCACTACTATACAACAATACTGACCCACAAATAATAACTATAGATTCATGTGATAAAAATCTATTATATAAATTATCGGCGAAGATTTTAAATAAGATTTTTAAGAACACATCACCTTGTTGCTTTTAACAATCAAGTCTTTTTTAAAAAAGAGGATACATAGAATCCTCTATTCACTGAGCATTGAATAAGCATTCAGTGAGCTCTATAGTTTAAACATAAAGAATAAATTTAAACATAGAATCAATCAATTCATGTAGATCAGTATCAATAAGTTCTGTATTAAAAAAATTCTCTCAGTTTGGAAATCACCAGAAAAAAATTAGTAAAGTAGTACAGTATTTGGTCCCCTAACAGCTGTGGACATCTAAAGGTCACTTTTGATGTCTTAGATTTACCTAATAATGATCAATTTGATTTAATGTTTTTCAATTTGGGAAATATCATAACTTTATAAATATTTCTATGTTCAAAGAAGGTACCTCATACAATAAATTCATTTACATTTGCAAAATCATTAAGTCTTCAGTTATTTTATCACTACTTTAATTATGTAAACAGCACTTATATACCCTGAGAATTCCCACTAATCTCCTCTTAATCTTTGCAATAAAATAACCAATTACCAATTTTATATCATTGGAGTGGTATCTGCCATAAGAGTCTCCAAATTTATCACAAAACCCATCTTTAATGGCATCATATTTTGTCTTCAATAGATGCATACACACTAGAGATGGGCAAAAAACTGTTCATTTTGGGTATTAGATTAAGAACTGCTTACTCACAGAAAAGAACTAGTTCTTTTGCAAAGAGTTCACTCCTTAATGAAGCTTTCACATGCATTTTTTAAAACTAAACTTTATTTTTAACTGAGAAGTAAGTAATAAATTGACATATACAAATATAAAAAAAACATGTAAGGTAAATAAGTCATTATTAAATTTGAGAAAAAGTAAATATAATATATGTATCATCAGATGTTATTATTACATATAATGACAAAATAACAGCTATGATTAAAAATTATTGACAAGAAAGATGATGAATTGAGCTATTGATGTGACCAGCAATGAAAGATTGAGTCAAAAAGAATAAGTCTAAAGTAAAATGCTGGTGACTGGTAAAGAATTAAAGGGAAATGGAGTCAAAAATCGAGCTGAATGGTAAGAACAAACTTGAAGTGCCAATTTTTTAATTACCATGACCACCATAGAGTGGAATCCCTGATTAGTAGAGTGTAAGTTGTTTTATCATACGAGTTGAAGAAAAGGTGAATTCCAGAGAGTTACAGTAATTTTTTTGAGTCATCATTCCATAGAAGTAATTGGTTCTCAAGAACCAGTTTGCCAAAGTATCAGCTATTTCAATTGTACAGTAATAGAATTAATATTTTGATAAGCTCAAACCTATACTTACAGATCCTTTCATGTACTAGTTTGAAGTTATGATTTTCTTTATAATTTTTCAAATTATTATAAATCCAACCCTATTCTTTTTGAAAGCTATATAAAACAATGAATCTTCATTTATTCAAAATATCCTTGCCAAACCATTTCCTGAATAGCAAAAATATCAAATCATAATTCTCAAATCAATGATTTTTTTAGCGATCTTTTCTTACAGAGTGTACACATACTTTATACACCAATAAACAAGTTTATTGTTTCTTGACGTACAGTTAGTAGTATTCAACTTTGACTTTGTCCTTGAGATTTCTGAATCAAAATGCTTTCTACAAAAGTATTACTTAGCCTTGCGCTTAACCCTCAACCAAAAGATTAGTGGGCTGATATAATCTGTAGGGGTAAGATGTCTAGCTATATCTCTGAATAATATATACCAATTTTAATTACTTTTCATGACATACACGAGTACAATGGGATTATTCTTTCACACAGAGTCACTACATGGATGAAGTTTTCATAACTAATTTTAAATAAACAGAAAAAATTGATAAAACTTTATGAAGGAAACATTCTAAAGGATCTTCCAGAAGAAATCATGGTACCTAATTCTTAAGTAAGAAATTTTAATTGTATTTACTTTTCACTTTATTATGCTGTTAAACTTTAAAATCTCTAATGCATATTTATTTAATTTCAAATATTTGTATAATTTGTAACATTCGCACATTAATCATTTAATATATATATATATATATATATATATATATATATATATATATATATATATATATATATATATATATATATATATATGGAAACAATACTAAAAGTTTTCTTTCTTGAATAATTTCTTTTTTTTCTCCCCCAATTAGCTCAAGCCTACTGACCAATTTTAAATCTAAATTTATGTCTGTTACAGTAAATGTCATAATATAGTTCCTTCTAGTAAAATTTTTGCTCAAGGTAAGCTAAAATTTTAAATTAGAGCACTCGGAAATGTTGGACTTTATAAATATGCTTGATAGCAGCATTTGCAATAACAACAAACTGTGCTAAGTGAACAATTTACAAGTAATTTCTTTTTATTCATGACCTGTTTGTTGTTGCACCTGTATACTTCTCTATACCTAGCTTAGCTCTACAAGCTGAGTGGGAATATTTGTAATAGAGGCATAGCCAGAGGACCTCTAACATTTGATCTGCCACCTCCAGATGGAGGATATTGTGACCATGACCTACTTATTGTGCCTTAGCAACCTTTAGCGAACACAACAAATCTTCAGTTAAGTGGGGTTCAAACTGGTCACCTTCTAATAAATAAAACAATGCCTTAACCAACCAAGCAGTGAGGCTTCCTACAGTGTTTTTCAGAGATTAGTTTTGGAGAAGTCATGACATTCTGATTGAAAATAAGAGAATAAAAAATAACTTTTTTCCTTTTTTAAATTATGCCTTATACATTTTACATGTGATTGCCAGGCAAAACCACAGATTAATGTTTTCATGCAGTCATAAGTTGTACCTTTATACCACTATACAATAACTGTAACTGCTTCAAGATCTTCTTAAAGACTCTTTGAATGTAAATCTGAACCACAGAAAGAAACTTCAAAAGTAATGAAGTTTCCAAATTCTCAGAAAAACAGTTTTGAATACAAAAGCTCATTGCATAATTTTTAACTGAGTTAACATTAGTAATCTGCATGAGGATGGTGAAAAGTAAATTTCTGCAAAAAATGAAAATGTTTAAATTAAATGAAAGACTTTTGGGTGAAAACTTTATGGTAAAGTTTTTGATAAAGGATTATATATTAAAATGCAAAACTTGTTTTCGGTAAGTCTAAAAAATTTTTTTCTTAGTGTAAACTACTGTTAAAAAATTATCAAAAATGATTGGAATAAAAAGGAAAGCATAAAAAACATATTTAATTTTCATAAATTTTACTTTATAAGCCAATAATTTTATAAGTATTTATAGTAAACAGTTAAATTAATTAAATAAACAATTATATTAATCTTTCTGCATTCATAACTGCTGGAATAATGACTAGCCACTGGTAAAAAATCTTTGGCAAACATTTTTATTAAACAAAAAAAGACTTATTTAAAAATCAAGTGGTAGTAAAAAATACCAACAGAAACTGCATAAATAGTCAAAATAAAAGTTTAACCAGAAGTGAAATCCTTGTTTTTGTATATGTTTTTTCAGCAAATTAAATATAATGCAATAATGCTATAAAAAAATGGCTAAATTCTAGAAGCCAGCCTGGCGATAAATGCAACAAATGGGTTCACTATGGTGGAATGTATTTTTAATGTAACCAATGAACATAATCTGACGCGAGCATGGGCAAAATTTCTTTGCAGTTTTAGTAACCCTTGCTAAATTTCAACCATAGATAAAAAATGCAAGATTTGAAATTATATTATGATTTAAAAATGTACATCAAATTGAAATTTATGTGCTTGAAGTAATATTTGGTTTTGGAAGAATATCAAATGAAAAAGTTTAAATTTTAGCATTAGTGTATAGGATGTGAAAGGTATGGATAGTAAAATGAATTTACATTTTTTAAATTCTTCTGCAAAAATGATGAGTACTTTTACTTTGTGAGTTATTCAATTAAAATTTCTGGTGTATGTACTAATTTATGTAATTTATTAATGTAATTTTGCAGAATTATTTGACATACATTTAGGTTTGTCATGAATTGCAAAGTTTGAACTCTAGTTTTCATAAAAATATACGTTATTTACATTATGCTTTATTGCCCAATTGTCTCCAGGATAAATTAAACTAATGTTGTTTTTTACTTTTTTAAATGGCCACCTTTGCAAGTTTAATTAAAATATGAGTTTTCTTAAAAATGCTTCCTATTTACATTTTTGATTCAGTTTTATTCCCCACATGTCTCCTGTTGTAGACTGCATGGCATTTAGTTTAGATTTATTTTTTAATATGTAATCTTTGTGTATGTGAAATTAGTTTCCAGTAACTAAAGATTATTATATTCTTTTAGTACAAATATTTAAAATTTAAAGTAATGTAAGATTGCAATATTTAAAGCTTGAGTATAATTGGGAATTTGAAAATCAGATATTGTGCAAAGTGATGTAATTTAAATGAACCGTGCAGTACATGACATAAAAGTAGAAAATGGAGGCAAACTAGTGTCAGTTCCTAGGATTTTATCCAAAAAAGTTCAAAGAACTGTGTTGATTTTGTATTGGGAAATATTATACTTTATCAAAGTAATTGTGAAACACATTATATAAGGAACACTTGTTTTTTTAAAAAAATATTTTAAAAATAAATTTAAAAAAAATGTCCCACAGAATTTTAAAAAATAATAAGTAAAAAATTTATTTTCAATATTTTCATTCACACATTGTACATAATTTGCAAATCAACATAAATAACATACACTAAATTTCCTTTATCAATCTAAACCACTAGAAATATTTTAAATCATACCTTATAGCCAAGAGGATATTTGCCTTTGAGACGCAACATAAAATAACACAGAATTGATTTGTTTAAAAATACAAGTTTATAAATAACATTACAGAATATAAGTAAAGTCACACTGAGTAGGAAAATTGATGTAAATTATGCTAACTTATTTCATATAGTTCCTCAGAATATTTAAAGACAACTAAAACAAAACATAAAATCATTACAAAAATATTGAAATATATGTTTTAGAACATTTGATACACATTCCTTTATTATCTATAATTAACATCTTAACACTCCATAACAGAATTATTTTTAATTTCAAATATTTAATTTCCCAAATAATATAAAATTTCACAAAAATCAAATAAATCCATTCATTAATTTTTCTTTTTACGATGGTTATTTCTCTTAATAGCAGTATACATAACGTGGTAGATTTGGCGAGATTGGGGGCATTCGGGAGGATGATAAAGTTTGCGATCGGGCTTCACTCTATGAGTCGACACGAATACCAAATGCACCAAATCTGTAGATTAATGTACAAGAATGGATTCACTTGATAATTTTATTATGTATTTAAATGTGCACAACTTGTTTGCAGTTTTAGTAATCTTTAATGCTTATGAGTGTGAAAATGAGCTTTAAATGGTTGTGAGTGTGAAATTTTGATTATTTTTACACAATTTAAAAGTTAATTGGATGCTACATGGATTTTATAATTTTGTAAAGTTGTTTAGTTTGTAATCTATATTTTTAAAAGTTATTTTTAAAAATTTCTTAATTTTGAGCATGAGGGAATTTGATGATTAAGTATTTTCATTTTGTGTTATTTTGTTAAATTTGCACTTCTATATCATAAAATGTGTATAAATTATTTAGTATAGTTTACAAATATTTGAAATGTTTCTTGTTGAATTGTATTACTTGATTTATTAAAACCAAAATAAAGTGTTAATTTAAAATGGGCACCCGTGCCTAGTTAATTACAAATCAGCACCTGGTTAATTAGAGTTTTAATAAAAATGAAAGTTATTTATGTTATTAGATTGATAGCACAATTGTTAATATCTGCTTGGTTTTGTTATATACAGTATATTTTCAAGTGTTTTTATTCCTTTGATTAAAAAAAGAAAATTAAAATATTGATAATTTTTTTTTGACTAAGTACACATAATACTGATTTTGAGATTTATAATTGTTTCTTATACATGAATTTTGTAAAAAAATATGAATACTTTAGTTTGTAGACTTCAGGTTTGTAGTTCTTAAGTAAATATAACACAGGGGCAGGAGTATTGAAATTTTTTTTTCAGAACAATATTTTCAACAAATATCAGGACATATTTTGATAATTAAACAAAACCATTATTACTTTTATATGATTACAAATTAATTTTGGTATTATAAATACAACAGTATTTTAGAAAGCAATATGCCACTTAAAAAATTATTAAAACTTAAAAAACTCAGAATTTTATTAGTAACCGAACAATATGATACAGAAATAAAATATAATATACTGAGCATGTTTTGAAGATTAATAAGTTTTATAACTGCTTTAAAAAACAATAAATTTATGTATAATGAAGTAATATTTATTTTGAACTGGATGCATTAGCTTTTTATTCTGATAATTTAATGCCACATTTTTTTGGCTTATCATTGACAGATGCAATCTCTAAAGCAGCAGACAGCATCATCTGTAAAACTTTAATATACATAGCATCATTCACATTATCATCAATAGTAGTTTTGTTTATTGCATTATTCAAAAGCTTTTGAGCTGCACACTGATTATAAAGAGTTTTCTTTTCTTTCTCAAGTTCTTTTCAAACAAGTGGTATTGTTTAAACATTTTTTCTTAAGTAATTCCTATGTCATCTTAATCTTTCCTTTCATCCCAGTTGTGCCGCATCTTTTTTTATTTTTCCATATATGATGCATATTCTGCATGAAGTTTCTGAACACAATGCATCATTTCTTTGGTAAATAGAATGAGGAAAAAGAATTGTCTAATATTAGGAGACATCATGATAAGCATGTAAACATTGAACATTTACTTCCAATAAGCTTTGTCTTTTGTAACAACAGAATTGTCAAAAATCTTCTCTGTAATTGTGAATATACATTCAATAAAGGGAGACATGCTTTAACAACTCCAGAAAGAGTTTTGGATATTTAGTATAATTCCCAGTATCTTTTATAATGATTATATATATACATATATATAACCATTCCAACATTTGCTGACATTTTGGCCGTTATCATAATCAATTGCAAGCAAAATCACATCATTCACACATGTAACGAATCTACTCTTCATTCATATTCTTATAAATATGTAAAGTTTTATTCACATGAGGAATACAGTCTACTAAAATGAATGCTTGGATTCCTCTTTTGTCCTATTATAAGAAAAAACTTACATTCTTTGAGTCATGAATTTGCTAAAGGAAGATTGTGGAGCAGATATTTAGAAGTTACTATATAGCAATTACAGAAACTTTGTAGAAATGATGTTGTATCAATAAGTTCTTCCAGTACTGTTGTTTCACGATTTTTTTCAATTATATTAAAATTTTATTTCAATCTTGTTAAAATTTAATCAATTTTTACTTGAATAAATATAAGTTAGTGGAAACTTTACTTAAATTTTTTTCAAGATTTAGAAAGTTAAATATAATGCTCTGAACAAGTTCATTTAATTTATTATATATCACATGTATTATAAGTTTGTTTTTTTTTTTTTTTTTTCCATTAAAAGTTAATATGCTCTAAAAGTTTTACAAAAAATAAAATAAAGATATGCAAGAACATTTGAAATGCCCTAAAGGGCCTTCCAAATGTTTTACAATTTAAAGATATCAGAAAAAGGAGATATCAATTCTTTGGGAATTTTGACTATAAAATGTTCCTTTAAAACATCATACTGCTCAATGACTTTCTCACAAATTGGCTTCAAAGTTAGACAATGGTTCTCAACATAACAAAGAAGCTAGATAGGTTTCTTCAAGCATCTCCAAATGTAAGAAATGGTATTTTCTCTTTTTGCAGGAGATAAAGATTGATGAATATCCACAGTAAATCCATGAACATTGCTATCAATTTTGTCAATCCCTTATGTAGTGCTCCAAGGATTATGTGTAAGCAACAAGTACCCAAATCAATTAGTAATGGTAGACATTGCTTACTCAGCTGACTATTTACTTGCTTTAAAACAGCTAAACTAACTTTCAATCCATCAATTGATAACTGAATTGATTTTTCTAAATTTAAACCATTATGTTCAACAAAATTTAATAAATTTTTTAAAATGTTATTGGCTTCAACACATACCCTAAAAAAATTACATAGAAATGGGATTCACAGTAACAAATAACATTTATTCCTTGTTAGTCAGACTAATATATGATGTAAATATCACTGTTTCTTTGATTTGTTTTAGCTTAGTCGGAAAGTGAATCAAGATACTATATACCAACATCCTGAAGCAAGAAAGTTTTGAAATAAATTCAAAATTAATCACATATCTGACTTCTTGTCAGATAATTTGAAATTTTAATACAATGGAACCATAAAAAATTTCTTTGTAAGCCCAAACCAAAAATTTTTGTGATGTCGGATATTTATAGCCAATGACCGAAAATGAGGTGGAGAGGAAAATTTATGTTCAATTTTTTATGATATAGAAAGCAATTGAAAGAGAAAATGCATTATACTGGGAGAAAAATATAATAAACTTAATTATTTAATAAAATTTACCTTTCATAGGAATATAATAAAAAATTCAGGAATATCAGGATTTATTTTGGAAAATAAGGACATTTTAGGACGTCTTTTAAAAAGTCAAGAATTTTAGGAATATCAGGACAACTTCAACCCCTGTGTTTTAACAAAAAATATTTGAAATTTCGATATTTGAAATCGATAATAGCGCGAATTAGGAATAGGAGATTAAGTATGAACATGACTTAGAAAACTGCAATTTTACCGCGAAGCGCTGTTGATATCGCGAGATTCGGTGGATTATTGCTATTAAGATATCTTGGAACTACTAATCTTGTTATTTCGCCGTTAGCGACAGTTTTGAATATCAGGCCAATGGCGTTAAGAGTATACTAGGATTTTACATGATTACTTTAACTAATCTTGACAGAAAACATTGATTTCCTGAAATGAAAATTCAGATTTATAATAAGGGTACAAGAACCAAATAATACATTTAAACCTTGAATTAAACCTTTTATTACAAAACGATTTCAAGAATGATATGATAAAGAATACTTACTTTAGAATTTTAAGAGAAATATCGATCTCCAGTTACGTTTCCTGAAGACAAGTCTAAAAAATAAGAATCACACTTCTGAATTGATGTAATACATTAAAAGTAACTAATAAGTTTATTTAGAATAAATAATAGCCATTGTTTAAAATCAAAGTTAATCAAATTAATATCAAAAATATGTCACCCTTCTTGTTTACCTTTAAATTAGAATTTTGATACATTGATCATAGGTTAGGTTAGGTTACGACAAAAATAAATCTGTTTTGGAGCTCGCATTGAGCAAGATTGAGTTTTTATTTAAAACCTAAGCAAATATTGATGGATTGATGATTTTGAAAAAAAAATGACATCAAAACGAAAAGATAAGCACGGCGGAAATTAGGCCGCTTGGAAATACAAAGACGAGAAAAAAATTAGAATCTATTAATTTGTTTCAAAAAAGAAATTGTTGCGTCAATTTTCTCTTTAGGACTCGTTGACAAATCTAAGATCCAAAAGAAAGAAAGAGCTCCGATACCATACATTCTACATTTTTGCTTGATCATATCGAGGACACGATAGCATTATGTGATCCATGGTTTCTCTTTCTCCACAAGAGCTTTTATCCGTTGAAGAAAGTCTGAAATTATGTAATTTAGCATTTGTCGGAAAAGATCTAGTTAGCCACACTTCTTCAAGGCGAGAATTAATATAATTGCGGTGAAGCCATGTGCGAAAAGTTAGAGGCAAATTTACTATTATTGCATTCGTTGTTATTATAATTGATAAAAATATTTCTTATATTATAGATAAGGTCTTCAGGTGAAATCGAGTGCAGAATATAACTTTTATTAATGGCCGATTTTCCAAGAGCATCTACTTTTTCGTGCCCATCAATTCCGGAATGAACTGGAATCCAAACTAATTGAATAGATTCGCAAATCTAAGTTGCATTTCCTAAAGCTGATCCAATATGTTGAATGATGGTTGCGAAAGAGGTTGAGAGAGTTTTCAAACTGCTTAGACAGGATAAAGAGTCTGATAATATAACATAATTAGAGGGAGAAATACAAAATTTAGTCATCGCCAAATATAAAGCCAAAGTCTCTGCTGTAAAGATGGAATTAGAGTTATTGATTTGCCCGGAAACGAAGGAGTTATTTTGCTAATATAAGCAGCGATTTCAAGTTTATTTTCTATTTTAGATGCATCAGTAAATAATAATATGTGATTGGACCATTCAGAAGTATTATGCAGTTCAAAGAGCTCATTAATAGTATTTGTAGGAAGATTTTTAATCTGAAAAGTATATTTTGTAAGAAATATTTTGAAATCAATATTAACAGATGTAGGTTTTGCAGGAACTCTTAAAATATGTGTGTGATTGTTTCCACGAACCTGTCGTTTCCAGGATCGTTCAGTAATACGAAAGATCTTGGGTTTTTACTACACATTTATTTTACACAAAAAAAACACATAACATTAACTACAGACACAAACATAATTTTAAATGGTTCCTTTTTACATCATTTGAAATACCAGAACTTTCCCCTGCCTGGAAACGGCACCTCCGCTACCACTCGTGGCGTTTTTCAAGAACCACGTTCCTTTCGCTCCCACACACTTTCATGATCTCTTAAACTCCGCCTCCAGCGTCTCCCACATCCGTACACAACGAAACAGAAAGCCATCGTTTTTGAAGAGGACCAAATGGAACAACTTCGGAAGAAACTTGGCAGGAACTCTGCAACTTCTGGAAGTTCTCAGATTTCCAGTGAGCACGTCACTCGCTAAAACCAATCATACAAATCAATTAGCGCCACTCAAGAGATAAGAGGAACTCTATCGCTGTGCAGAATCTTAAATGTCCTCATAATTCTTTCGAAACTGACTCGGAGAAGTGCTGACTGCTTGCACAATGCTCTCATTATTGACACCTTCCCTCCAGTTTCCATTGCTGGACCTTGTCCCGCGAATGGAAACTACGAAGAATCCTAGAATGTTTCTTTTACCTTTCATCACCATTCCACCAAGAGCCAACAATACCAAAATTCTAAATGTAACTTAACGATTAATCTATTTGCTGACATGCTACAGCTTACACATTTCTTTCATATTATCTTTAAAGGAAAACAGCCTATACTACTGCTATATCTATTATATTGATTACAACACAATATTATAATGTAAGAAAATAAGAATCAATATTAACATTAAAAAAAAATAACTATGCAAATATTTTTCACACAACCTTATGAAAATTAACAACCAAAACAAATCGAAATAACTACAATATCTTATATAAAGTTAAATATGAATATTATAATATGTCAGAAATATTTTACTATTTCTTATGCTAGATTTATAATAAAAGAAATAAAAAAAAATTAATCATCCTCATAAACCCTTGATAAGGCATCTGCGATAACATTATTATTACCGGGCTTATGAGCTATTGTGACCTGATAGCGAGAGAGAGCCAGTGACCATCTCTGTAATCTGGCATTCTTCGGGATGCTTTCCGTAAGGTATTTCAGAGGATTGTGATCTGTGAATAAATTTATGGAAGTTCCGTAAGTCCATGCTTCAAACTTACCAAGTGCCCATATCACAGCATATGCTTCTCTCTCAATGGTACTCCACTTAGTCTGCGCTGGAGTTAATTTCTGACTGGCGAAGGTTATAGGCTTAGGATTTCCATCTGTGTCTCTCTGCATTAAACATGCTCCAATGCCAGTAACCGAAGCATCTGTGTGGAGTTCAAATTGATTATTTAGATCAGGGGTTGACAATGAAGTGACAGCACATAAACTATCTTTCAATGAGATGAAAGCCCTTTCTGTCTCTTCAGACCAAGGGATATCATTTGGTACAGATTTTCTGGTCAGATCTGTTAATGGCTTAGCAATGTTTGCATAATGAGGCACATATTCCCTATAATAGTTAAACAGTCCTAATATTGATCTTAAGGCTTTCTTTGTTCTTGGCGATTTTAAGTTTTTGATAGCTGCAATTTTATCCGGATCGGGCCCATGCTCTCCTGATCCAACTATATGACCTAAGTATTTTACCTTTGATCTAGCAAATGTGCATTTTGCTAAATTTGCGCTAAAATTGCACTGCTTTAATGTTTTCAAAACCGTTCTTAGATGGTTCAAATGTTCTTCCCAACTAGATGAATAAATTATGATATCATCCAGGAAACTTTCAACAAAATCATTATGAGGTCTTAGGATCTGATTCATAGTTTTCTGAAAAGTAGCTGGAGCACCTGCAAGTCCAAATGGCATTACTTTCCACTGATACTGTCCCTTAGGTGAAACGAAACTCGTTAATTCTCGACTATCTTGATCCAATGGAATTTCCCAATAACCTTTAAGGATGTCTAAAGTTGATAGATACTTTGCCGCACCAGCTTTGAATCGTAATTCTTCTGAATTTTGCATTGGAAATGGAGCTATTTTAGATTCAGAATTTAGTCCCCGATAATCGACACATAGTCGAATCGTTCCGTCTTTCTTTGCGACACATACAAGAGGATAAACAATTTCTGCAGAAGATGGTTCTATTAAATCCTTGTTTAATAGTTCCTTTATTTGATTTTCCACCTGAGGTTTTAGTGATTCCGGTATTCGGTAAATATGAGGCTGTTTCCTTTCGATTCCAGTTTTTAATGTTATTTTATGCGGTTGTACTTTAGCTCGTTTTAATTCACCATTGAAAACGACTCTGTAGTCTTTGAGAATTGTTAAAAGCTGAGTCTTTTGCTTCGGAGATAGATTTGACAATTCTGTCTTTTCTTCTAGCTGTTTCCAACAGTCCTTTATTTCTCCAAGGCCTCCTAGAGGTACAGGTTTAACTTCCCCAAAATCTTCATCAGCTTCATATATTATACCCACCGTATTCATCGGTTGGATATATTTCCTTAGCTTATTCTGATGCAGATGACGGATGCTTCCATCCGGTAGCTTAACTGCATAAGAATGTGGTGATTTTTGTTCTACAATTTCTCCTGGACCTTTCCACCTAGAACAAAGTTTGTTTGTAGAGTCTGGAATCAACACAATAACCTCATCTCCAATAGATAATTCTTTTGATTTGGATCTCAAATTATGATAATGTACATATTTCTCCTGTTGATTTTTAGTATGCTCATCAGCGTATTCCACAGCTTCCTGCAACCTACTTCGAACCTTCTGAAGATAATCAGTGATTGATTCACCAATACCTTGAGGTAAAACAACTTCATCTTCCCATGTAGATTTTAAAATTGCTAAAGGTCCAACTGGGGGGCGTCCATGAACTAGTAGATATGGTGAGACCCCAGTAGTAGCGTTTGGCACTTCACGATATGCCCATAAGAGAAAAGGCAGCTGTTTGTCCCATCCTCTACCTTGCGACCTTATAGCATGATGTAACATTGACTTCATTGTGCCAATCCATCTTTCTATTAATCCGTTACTCTGTGGGTAACCTGGTGTAGAGAATTTTGGTACAGTCCCTAATCTTTTAAGAAATTCTTGCGTTAACTTGGCAGCAAAATTTGTTCCATTGTCCATAGCAATGATTCGAGGAATGCCAGTCCTCATAAAAATTTCCATAAAAGCATCGCACGTCGCTTTTGCAGTCAAAGATTTAATAGGAATTGCTTCTGGCCACCGACTGTGCTGATCCATAACACACAATACATACTGATGTCCCCTAGAAGATTTAGGTTCAATAGGCCCTAAAATGTCAGCGTTCACTACTTGAAAGGGTAGTTCTGGTCTACCAACAGCTTCTATAGGTCCTCTGTCTTTCAGTTTGGTTTTCCTCCGCAATTGACAATCGTGGCAAGATTCACACCAACGTTTGACATCTTTTGGCATACCTTCCCACCAAAAAGACATTACAATTCTTTCCTTGGTTTTTCTAGAGGCAAGATGTCCTCCTGTTGGTGTTTCATGAGCCAATTTTAAAATTTCTTTTCTCCTGCAATCAGGAACTACAAGCTGTACATATTTCTGTCCTGCCACATTGCCTGTGTGGTACAGTAAATCTGATTCCAGCCAGTAATTGTTCTTACGCTGTCTGGCATCTTCAAAACACCGATTTAATGTAGCGCAGGACAACTGTTCATTTCTTAACATCTTTGCTTGCGAAATTGGAGTATTATTTTCTTCATCCTTAATAGCGATTATTTCTTCATTTAACAAGCTATTTTCCACTGGAGTAGTCGAAACCTCTACTTCAGAATTTTCTAAATCAAGTGTTCCTTGATTTGCTTCTATTTCCTTGTGAGCTTCTATTTTCCTTCCCTCCACATTGAAAGTATTCGAAACTATTTCTTTCCCGTGGATATTTTTTTATTTCCTCTCCGAGATATTTTCTTCTTTGTTCTTTCAACAAACTGAAAACTCTAGGAGTGATCAAAGCTTGTTCATGCAATCCTTCAACAACCGCAGCATGCACCATGATATACGGCCTGATATCATCATCTGCTGACCAAAGACTAAGTGGAACAGAAACAAGCTTTCCTTCAACCGGAGATCCAATTGCAGGCCTCAAGTAAATTTTCCCACTTGACTGCAACATTTCTTCTGGCACCACTGACTTCCGCAGTACTGTAATTTCCGCACCACTATCAATGATTCCTTGAAACTTATTATCTCCTATATTTAAATCAACTCGTAAAAGCTCACCATCCTTTTCGCTGATTGGAATTTCCCAATCGAAACTTGCATTACCTATTTTAATGCAAAGTTCATTTAACCCTTTCTTGCTTACTTCAGTTTCACTTCTATTAGAAACTTGAGATACTGTATTCATTTGTGGGCAAAATTTCTTCAAATGACCCTCTTCTTGACATTTGTAACACTTTAATACCTTTTTATCTGGAGAGCAACTCGCCGTGTTATTTCCGAAACGATTCTGTGGTCGTGGATCTGGGTTCTTTTGATAATTACAATATTCTTTCCTCTCAAAAAACTTTTATTTCTAACTTCAGCTGAAAAGGTTTCCTTACAGTTTCGTTCTGTTTTGTCCCATGTGGGCCAGGAATAAATTTGGTATAGTTGTGGGGATTATTTGTGAAACCTTTTGGTATCGAAACTAAGAAATTATCAATTTCCCTCACCAATTCAGGGACTGGAAGCCAATTTTCAGTCTCTTTCAAAAATATTTGGGACCTTACATGAGTAGGTAAAGTTTCTTTTATTTTATCAGCTACAATAAGCTCTTTAAGTTTAGCAAATGTTTCTACATCTCTTGATTTTAAATACAGTTCTAATGCAGCTTCCACCCGGGACGCATACTGAGCATAACTTTCATTGTGTAATTTATAACAAGAATCAAAATTCTTCTTGTGTTGTAAGGGGTTATTCTATGTTCCCTTAAAATGAAATTCTTGATTTTGTCATACTGATCTAAATCTTCTTCAGACAACATAGCATTTATTCCTTTAGCACGACCCTTTAAACACTGTAAAATAATTTTCCCTTCATACTGCTCGGGTACTTCATAAAGCTTGAACATCCTTTCGGCATGATGGAAAAAGAAGGGCCATTCTTCGGCTCGTTCCGGGGGATCTAAAATTACCCCTTTCATTATATTTAAATAACCTAGAAATGCGTTTCCTAATTTATCTCGCCCATATTCGACAGTGCTTCCTGAATTGCTCTCATCTTCCCTTTCTTTTAATTCTAATTCACGCATTTTAATTTCATGCTCACGTTGCCTTTCTTCTCGTTCTAATTCGCGTTGCCTTTCTTTGGCTTTCTCTCTCTCTATCCGATCGGAAATTATTGTATTTATTAATTCTCGAACAAATGACTCTTCAAAATGTTTAGATTGTGTAATCACATTTTTTAAATCTATTATTTTTGCGTCCGGAGGAATCTGTTCTCCTAACTCATTAGCCAATATTAACAGATCCTCCTTCCGAGCTTTACCCAAGAATGCGAAAGCCATTTTAACAACTAATGTTATCGCAAATTACCAAACGTTTAATTATCAATTATTCAAAATAAAACATTTAAAATCCTACAAATCATCTTTCTTTTGTTTTATCAATAAAACACTTTCGTTTACTTAGTGCACAAAAAAATTAAATAATTTATTTTAATACTTAATTTAAAAATTTATAGTTTCGATTTTCAATTCAACACACTGTAATACACTTAATATATATAAAACTTCAATTATATATAATACACATTAATGAATGAAAACAATTTAAATTAAGCTAAAAAAAATTGCATATACGAATCATAATACCAGTTTAAGCATTTCAAATTAAATAAATCCTTATCGCAGCAGATCATTAAGCATAACAACTTAAGTCAATAAAAAAATTAAATAATTTTTTAGTAACATGTATTTATGTTCATCACTATTTGTATATACTATTTTACTTTAAAATAATATGAAGCAGAGCTATCGAAATAACCAAAAATCTATTCAATAGTTGCAAGCACAATTACTTTCGAAATATAAAATAATTCAAAACTTCCCTCTTCAAAATGTTTCACACTTTCGGTTTTGAATCAAAATTTAAAATCTAGGTTACTTTACATAAATATTAAATACAATCATAGTAAATAATTAATATACCTTATAATACTGAATAGTTCTGAACACGTTATTTGATAATGCAAAACAATAAACATTTTAGAAGCATTTAAACTTTCTTGAAATAGTTTCTTATTCCATAAACTTATATCATTTACATAATAAACAACAAAATGATAATGAAAATTCTAAACAAAAAGATTTATATCCTATTATATCATATTAAACCAAACATACGTTTCAACAATTTACTATTCAATAATACAGCATCTTTTAAATTAATGCACATAACTCAAGAAATTGACAATTAGCAACAACAACATCATTATTATTATCAACAACATCATTATTATAAATTTGTTTTAATAAACAGATTATTCCAAAAATATTTTTCCTTAATAAATCAAAATTATTTATATATATTTTTAATAATATCACCAGTTAGAGGGAAAAAAAACTTTTCTGAATCATTATGAACAAATATCAATAACCAATAATATTTCGAAACCAATATCGAAACTTATATATTTTCTCAATTAAATTAAACATTATGCATATTTATTTTTATCTTGATATTTCAAACATTTAAACAGTTTTTATTAATTATATTTACTTCTTAAACAAAACCCTACAAAGAAATTTAAGAAAATTCTAAAACAAAAGTTCCCTTAAACCATACATAATTAAAACAAAAATTGGCTCTTAATGGAATGAGAAGCAATCAAAATATACAGACTCACGACTTTGTAGATACTTTTCCATCATTAGCATCCCATCATTTCGTATCAATCCGGAACACATCCTGTCGACTGCGCCAATGTGATTGTTTCCACGAACCTGTCGTTTCCAGGATCGTTCAGTAATACGAAAGATCTTGGGTTTTACTACACATTTATTTTACACAAAAAAAACACATAACATTAACTACAGACACAAACATAATTTTAAATGGTTCCTTTTTACATCATTTGAAATACCAGAACTTTCCCCTGCCTGGAAACGGCACCTCCGCTACCACTCGTGGCGTTTTTCAAGAACCACGTTCCTTTCGCTCCCACACACTTTCATGATCTCTTAAACTCCGCCTCCAGCGTCTCCCACATCCGTACACAACGAAACAGAAAGCCATCGTTTTTGAAGAGGACCAAATGGAACAACTTCGGAAGAAACTTGGCAGGAACTCTGCAACTTCTGGAAGTTCTCAGATTTCCAGTGAGCACGTCACTCGCTAAAACCAATCATACAAATCAATTAGCGCCACTCAAGAGATAAGAGGAACTCTATCGCTGTGCAGAATCTTAAATGTCCTCATAATTCTTTCGAAACTGACTCGGAGAAGTGCTGACTGCTTGCACAATGCTCTCATTATTGACAATGTGATTCTTGAATTTCATTTTCTTCAAGCCATTTTTTCACTCGCAAAGATAGAGGAAGAGTGCCAGAGATATGGCTGTATGGCATTGATTCCCACGAACTAACACAATGGAGATCTAGAAAGTGCGAGGTTTCTAATGTACATTTTTGTAGAGAGAAAATTTTGTCTTACAGAAAGAGGTAAGACCCCTGCTTTCAGAAGAGGTTGAATCGTTGTCCAACGAGGAAGACCTGTAGCAATTCTAAGAACGAGTGATATATCGTATCCAAGATTTTTTGGTCTGATAAGCTTGCAGATTTAAATACATGACATCCATAATCGAGCCTACTTGTAATGAAGGACTGAACAATTTGAAGAAAGTGATTAGTTTTTGCTCCCCATCTATTACCTGCCATAGCTTTTAAAACATTAATTTTCTTCTGGGTGGATTTTTTTTCATTTGAAAACTATACTTGAAGGTTAAGCTATTAGTAAAATAGAGGCCCAGAATTTTTATGTGCTTAGACCAAGAGATAGGTAATTGGTTGATAGTTAGCTCAAAATTTACAGGATATTTTTTAAAAGAGAAATCAATGACTGAACCTTTTGAGGAATCAATTTTTAGTTTCCATTCTTCACACCATTGTTCAAGTTTTATGGTTGCAGTCTGCATTTTTTGCTGTAGACTTTCTTGAGACGAATGAGCTGCCAAAAGCATTATGTCATCAGTATAAATAAAACACTTAATGTCATCAGAGAGAACTTCGTAAATATCTGACATATAAATCATAAAAAGAAAGGGAGAAAGAACACTGAGTTGAGGAACACCTCTATTAGAGAAAGTGGGTTGAGATAAAGTTCCTCGCCATTTCACTTTAAAACTTCTATCCGATAAAGAATCCAATATCCAATGCGCAGCATTTTCTCTGATATTAAATTGGAGGAGCTTACAAATAAGACCGTCTGGCCACATTGAATCGTAACCTTGAGATATGTCTACAGAATAATATGATGATGAAGCATAGAAAGAATATCGCAATCTCTATGAGGCATAAATCCATGATGATTTGGATGAAAATATTTAGAAAGGGAGATAGGATTTATTAGACTATTTAATATCATGCGTTCCTTGACCTTACATAGAACACTTGTAAGAGATATTGGGCGATAAGAATTTACTGAAGTAGTATCTTTCCCAGGTTTTATTATTGGAATTATGATGAATTTTTTTCCAAGACGGGGGAGCAATATCGCTTAACCAAGAGTTATTTATGAGTGACAAAAGGGATCGTAAAGCTATGTTTGATAGACCCTTCAAAATTTTAGCTGATATTAAATCAGGACCAGCTGAAGTATTTTTGCATTTAGAAATCACCAACTGGAGCTCGGAGAGGGAGAATGCAGAGTTATATTCTAAATCAAAGTTTAAACTTAAATCGAGAGGTAGTACTTCAGTTTCAGATTGACGAGAATAAAATTTGGCAAATAAGTTAGCCTGAATAGGGTCCGAAATAATCAAAGTTTAGCTAGAAATCAGTAGATGATGAGTTGGTGGATCAGTAGATCTATTTTTAAGTCTTTTAAGATTAGAATAAATGTCTTTAGATATACCAGCATTTGTTATAGTTTTATCCCAGAAATTTCTGGAAAGGGTTAGAAGAAGCTGATGAAGTTTTGTAGAAATTCGTTTCTACTGTATCTACAGAGTCTGATTAAGAGAACTTTTCACTTTCCTCTTAAGTTTTCTTTTTTTGACCCAAAAGATAACAACATTCCGAAGTCCACTACGGAGGATATAATTTTCCCGGAAAGATTTGTTTTTTCCTGAATTTATCAATATTGTTTTTGCATAAAATTTGGAATTGATCGACAGAAACTAGTCCGTTATTAGCAATTTGAGTGTTTATTGAATTGAAGAAGCCAACCCATAAAATTCTATTGCCGTAAGTACTTTTCGAATAATCGTTTTTGTAGATTTTGACACTTGTTTGAACAGGGACATGGTCACTACCATAACTATCTGAACTGACTGAGAAAGTACAAAAAAGAAAAATATCAGGAGATACAAAGTTATAATCGATACGGGATGGTCTATGGTGGAGTCCGAAATATGTAGGCTGAGAGGTATTTAAAAGACAAATGTTGCTATTCAGTATCCAATCGAGGAATTCTGAAGATTCGGGAGAGTTTGAATAACTACCAAGCGCCGAACTTCGTATATTAAAGTCTCCAATTATTATGAAGAGAGGATGAATATTTGATAAGATGCTATGGAACAAAGAACTTGAAAATTTACCGTGTGGGACGTATACATTTACTAAAGTAAGAGATGTTTTGGATATAGTAATTTTTATAGCTAATATTTCTGTATCGTTATCTTCTGAAAACTTGCACTGGTAGATATTTATCAACAGCAAAAAGAAGTCCTCCACCACGGCCATCTTGCCTATCTAATCTAATTGTTTTTTTATTACAAATTTGAAATAAGTCGGATTTTTTAAGAAACGTTTCTTGAATTGCTAGGACATCGGAAGATTGAAAGTACGGAAGTTTTATATACGGGCGCTTGCTTAGATAGAACGCTTCTTGCATTCCAAGAAAATAAATTGAACATTTTATAAAACGAATAACTGAACAGTTATTAAAAATCAAAAAAAGTGTGCTCGTAGTAAAAGAATATTTTTAAAAAAAATTATGAATGTTTTTTACGTCTTCTTCCTGGCTCAATTCTTTCTTTAATGTTAGGTTCTGCATATTTAATATTTGGTTGAAGGGACTTTATTATAGGTTGTTCGGGGGCGATATAATTTACTGATTACCAGAATTGTTTGGACTTATCTTTCTTGACTAGATAGACCTTGCACGACTCTTTCTTGGAGGAGATCTAGAAACTGACCTATCTGGATTCGAACATATTCGCATACATTCTTCATGAATGAGAACATTTGTTGGACCATTTGATCTTGTTTATCCTGTATACCAAGTAAATTAACTTCAAACATAGAAGCCATCTCAGTCACTGCTTTTTTTTAACAATATCAATTATTTTATTTTGATTCGGTACGAAAGGAAGATGACTTTTGGTTACATTGGAGTAACTGGTATTTAAAGATTTATTATAACATCTTCTCGCCTTAATAAATGGAAGGTGGTTCTTACTTTTAAAATGTAAGAATTTTTTGTCTTCAAGCCTCGTAGGGCAGGAAATGTCATTAGCTGCATGATTTCCCTGACAGTTTATACATTTAGGTGTTTCATTGGCACAGGGAGAGTCTTTATGGAATGTCCCACAGTTTTTACAGAAGAAGACTTTTTGTGTACATTTTTTCGTAGGGTGAGTGAATTTATAGCATTTTCCGCATTGGCGAACGTTATCAATAAAAGGAGAAATTAGAATGATGGAATAGAATAAGTTAATAGTTTGAGGTAGATGATATCCAATGACGCTCACTAAAATATTTTCGCTCAGTTCTTCAGAATTCTTTTTTGTAAATCTTTGTAAGCTTAATATAGTTAAGCCATTTTGCGCAATTTCTGCAGCAACAAGATATAAAGGTAAATCTATATTTATTTCTTTTATAAGAAATCTTGAAGAAATGTATTCAGGTTGAAAACTGGAGTTAATAGGTACTCCATGAATATTGTTTATCTTGCTTATTTCTACAGAAGTATCTGGGCAATTAGTTTCGAATAGAAGCTTACCTTGACGAGTGTGTTGAATTTGTATTATTTTCTTGTGATTCTTTACAAGTTGAATTATTTCTTGCTTTAAATTGTAAGGCTTCTTTGGAATAGATGAAGTACCATCAGTGGGAGACAGGAAAATGAAGAACTTAGTAATACCAGATTCTGTTGCAACTGGATTAGTTGTGGAATAGAATCTTCGAAAATCAATAATCTTGAAGTGTTTATTTTTGGAATGCGCAAATCGCAATCCGTGTAAATCATTTCAGTCTCTGCTTCAGTCATTTAGAATTCATAATAATAAAAAAAATTAAAAAAAGAATAAAAAATTTAGATAGTAAAAGTCAAAGAACAAAAATACTCAATCTTAGTCAATCAAACACTAAGCCAAAGTCAGATGATAATTTCAACACGAAAAAGGATAAAAAGTGCCAGAGAAAACATTAAATAGTGACAAAATAATCAGAGTTCAAAATTTACGTAATTCGCAATTTAGAGCAATCCGCCATTTTTTTCTACATTGATCATGTTTTATTGCTGAATTGATATAGGTATTAATTTGTCATTCGAGCTTGCTTCGTCACTAAATATTCCATGCAATTGTTTATTCCACTGCCATCATTTTGAGTTTATCCTCCATGAATAAATTTCCATCCTAACACAAAGAAATCCGGTCGGTATTGTGAGCATTGTTGAATGCCGAAAGTTGAAATACAGATGTTAAATAATATAGGTAAAATAGTTCTTTAATATAGAAAGTTCGTAAAATATAGAAAGTTTGTAATATATGAAAAGTGTATGTACTACATTATATTAAAACCTGATTTTTTTTTAACCAAATAAATGAATTTTAAACCTGATTTTTACTTTTTCTTTATTTATAAAATACTCTAATAAATAATTGTTTAGAGTGTATTATAAGAGAAACACACGCAAATAAGATTAATACTTAAAAACAAACTTTCTTTCTTTTTACGATTCCACTTTCATTGCATAATTTTCTAAAACTCAAATAGTGTCTCTTAAATTTTTGGAAGTAACCATCTGATTCTTTGAAATTTTATATGTTCAGCATTATAGTAAAACAGTTGGATTTCTCATTAATAACATAACTGTCAACAGGAATGTTCATTCCTCTTATTTTTCCAGTCAAGAAAGCAATGCCATTTGCAGTTTAGCTCTTTTTGCTTCTCTAAATTTATAAAATAGTCGTTCTTTTTTTATAAAAGAACGTGATAGGTGTGATATATAGGTGTGAGTTTATAAAATAGTCGTTCTTTGGAATTCCATATTTTTTGGTAATTATTGCCTTTAATATTTTTTCGTCTATTTCTTTTAGAATTTTTTTTTCACTTTAACACATATAAACACATTCGTTCCTTCAACTGCGACAAACTCCAATGGAATCGGCTCATCCTTAATCTAGACAAACTAACCATCATAAATTGAGCTGTTCAATTAAAATTAATCAACTGTTGAACAACAGAGCTCAAACTTTTAAACAATGTTTTCACTTTCAATGCTATTACGCACTAAGGAGGATAGGAGTCGAATTCGTCTCCACAATTCTAATGGTAGCCACTTTTGCATGTGTCATTTTTTTGTTCAAGAATGAATCAAGCTCTCTGACGTTATATATGAAGAAAATCAAATAAAAATTGATATGATGTATCATATCTAAAAAAAAGTAAAAATTGAAAAAGATAAGATAGTTCGCACAAAAAAGAGAATTTTAAAGTTTTAGTTCAAAAATGGCAGTTAAAATTACCATTGTGTCTATGGTGTCAGGATAGTGACTAGTTCGTAAAAACGTACTGTAAATTAGAGGTTCATAAAATGAGCATTTACTGCTTGGTGATGTTTGGAAAATCCATTTAATTTCAGCTATTTATTTAGGAATTATAATGAATTATTTCATTATGATTAAAATATATTTTTAATGATTCTTTATGCAAATTAATTATGTACAAATTTTTCTCTGAAATCTTCTGATCATTGAACAATACTGAAAGACAGTTTATTCTGTGAATGTTATTTAATATTTTCAATATCTCTTTGACACTCAATGCATGCTATATGAAACGAAGTGAAGATTCAGGATCATTACTTTGAAAATAAACAGTAAACGATATAACTAAAAGCAATATGTGATATTAATGATGCTGAAAATCTTCAGTGAGTATCAACCAAATAGTGAACAAATTAATGAAGTATTATTTGCTGAACGTACTCTTGAACACTGCCTTAGTCGTATTGATACATAGATGGCGCACTCTATAAAGTGTTCTTTTCCAGAGGAATCCATTGTTAATCCAAATCGAAACTTGTACTGTAGTTCATCAGATTCAAGTGAAAATCTGGCTAATGAGATATTAAAAGAAAGCGAATTTCCGAGAAGAGTACAGCGTACAGTTTTATATCCAACATTCCCTGTCGGTTCTAAAAATTTCAATAGTCTTATGAATAATCGTGCTGGAGCTATCGTATTTAATAAGTCTGATGAGGGCTCTTTAGAGTTCCAAAATATAATGGATGAGAGAATCCCAGAGATAAAGAAAATGTTCCTCGTCTCTAAAATGTTAAATGGCCTAGCTGTTAAAATGTGTTCTAACTTGCGCGATCAGTTGGTAACACTTGGTAATCATCTACCTTCTATTGAGGAATCGGAAATAGCCAGGATTTACATTGACTCGAATGCCGAGTTGCTTGAACATGCGAGTAAAGTTCAGAAGTTCGCCAATACTTTGGTAGAAACTTATGATGATTTGCTTAAGTGGTGCAAAGGAACTTCTGAAAACTCAAAGTTTAAGCCCCTTTCAGAAATCAGAGTAAGTATATTAAAGCAAATGTCTGATTTTCAGAAACTAGAGCACAATTTGACTGATTATATTGATATCAACCAAAAATACAGTATTCATTCTTATGGACTGAAAGTGTTTTGCTTGGATTTGCTTTCCACTAAAATATCTGTTAAAATGTATGACTTACTGATTGAAGTTTTAAATCTCAAAATGGTCGCCAGCAATTTTATCTCCCGCTGAACCACTCATGATCAATTGTACAGATCAATATTATAATAATAATACTTTTATGTATTTCATCTTTTTTAATGTGTGTTATAAGCATAGAGCTACAAAACCATTGTGCCATAATTTTGGCTTGTACAATTAAATTTTTACAACTAAATTTTAAAAAGTTTTTAAATTTCTCAAATAATCTAATTGATTTGCTAAATTGAAGAAAGTTTAGTTATTTCCTGTTTATTAATGCTATTATGTATGGTTAATTGGATTAATTGTATTATAATATTGTTACTTTTCTCAATATATTAAGCTTAATTACAATATTTATATTTCATTATATTATTCTTGCTTTAATTGACATGTCATTAAATAAGTATGTAAAAGGCTCTACTAGTGAAATAAATTATTCTTAAGTACTTCAAAAGAAGTTATTTCAAAATCTTCTACTGTTTTACATAAAGTTATTCTGTATTAGTTCTATTTTGGAAAAAACAACATGTAAAATGATTTTACAATATTTTTTAATTTTCTTGTAATTTCAAAACTGCTATATATGACAGAGCAGTTTTGTAACATTTTAAAAGCTAAAAATAGTTGAAACATTTTTATTATAATCAAAAAGAAGTAATCATTTTTTATTAGTTACCAAAAATATTTACTTCATTTTAATTTTACTTTTTCATTTTTTATCCTATTTTACAGATAATGTTAAGGAGATCACATCTTCAATTACTGTTGTTAAATGTCTATGAGAACTATTAATTTATTTTAGTATAGTGATTGTTATAATGTTTCTTAGATATTCATTTAGCTGATGTAATACAATGTCTTGAAATTACTAGTAACCTTTTGTTCTGCCAAATTCTCCTTACATGTATTCTATATGTTAACTCTTAAAATAAAGTTGAAATCTAAGTACAGGTTTAAATCTTTCTTTTTTCTTTAAAGTGCAGATACTATTATCTGTGAACTAAAAGAGCATGCTACAGAAGAAGTTATCAATGATTTTATTTAGTTTGAGGTAAAGAATTCTTTAATTTATGTAATAAAAACTTGTCTGTTGATTAATTTAATTTTAATCAAAATGTTTTTTTTTGAATTAATTACCTGAGGCTGATAGAAAAATTACTGTATTATTTTTAAAAACTAGTTAATATTTTTACCCATTAAATTTAAGATACATTACAACATATTGAGTCTTTTGTTAAAAGTTATTGTGTCTCATAATCTCTCTCTCACTATATATATATATGTATAAAACTTTGATTATATTTTAAAGTATTATTTGAATCAGTAAAAACTGTTGCTTAGCTTATTAATGATTTTTTGAAGTGTTTTTAATTTAAACATTTGAAAAGCTTGAATGTGAAAAATCTTTTCGAATACGTTATAGGGTAAAGAATTAATGTTGATTAATTACTTGTTTTTAAGAATATATAAATGATTATTGCACATTTCAGATTTAATTGTAACAACATATAAAATTCTCATGTGTTATTTCTAGTTATTAGGGGCCATCAAAACCCATAATGAGAACTGTTTAACAATTTTTAGAAAATGTTGTTTCTAAAGTGAACAAACTAAAATATTTAGGACTGAAAGAAGTTATTTTAAATACAAATTGGTACATCTTTATGTGATATTCTTGTTAAAGTATTTGCTTAATGCATTAAAAATGTTTTATAATGATGATTATAGGAAATGTTTAAAAAAATGTTTAACATGTTATTGTTGCATGCCCCCAAGGTTTGCAGCACTAGACCAGGTCCATGAGTGCGTACAACTTCAAAAAGTCCAGCACCATAAGTGGATTCTCCATCACATTTCTCCCAGAGAGACCAAGGCATTGAAGAATATGTTCAGGAGAGGCCTGTTCATTTAAACACTTGGTGAAAATTTTTAATTTCTTTGTACTCTCAACAAATTTGAAGTTACTAAGATGGCCACTTCTGAAACATGCAATAGCCATTTGTTCTTGTTTATTAAGACCAGTAGCTAGGGAAGCACCTGGACACATGCAGTGGTACCAATGATGCTTAGGAGGAACAATACAAGTGGTTTTATTCTCGTGCTTAGAGTGAAAATCCTGAAATGTGAGGTGTGCCGACAGCACCCTGTATGAAATGATTAAAGTATTGAAACCCCAGTCCTGTCTCTCACTTGTTGCCATCTGGCCAAATGCTGCATTGCAGTTTTATTATCAGATAAAATCCAAATCTTAGCTCCATGAGGAAATGAATTCAGGGAGTCCAGATCTTCCTCTATGGCAATAAACTCACTACAGAACACCGAGCAATAATCAGGATATCTCTTTTTCAGCCTTAAGACACTATATTGCTGTTTGATGTAAATTCTGCTGCCAGTATGATTGAATTCATCTTTACTGCCATCCGTATAAACCTGTATGTTATTGCTCCGTATTTCTCCAATTCTCTCAAGGGCCACTTGCCTCAGATATAGTCGGAAATATCAGATCGTTTATTTACATGCACGTTTAACTTCAAGTTAGATGGTTAAATTTTTGGAAATAACAATTTCTTTTAATTTATTTCAACTGTTTTATAGAATTTTCTTGTTTTAAGGCTTAAATAATTTTAAATGGTCACTCATTGTATAAAAAAATTTTATTATAGTAAACCATACAGTTACAAAGATGTTCTGTCATCATAAAAGTCAGATTATAGATTATTCCAGAAAAATAGTAGATCAAACAATCAAAAAATAAATAAAATTTCAGATTGGGGTTTTTTCAGTGAGCCCACTCTCTTGACAATTTTACAAGACAAGTTAGTTAAAAAACTAGACACCCATCTGAACCTTAAACATAAATACAATTCAAAAACATATTTCAAAATTCTAAACTGATATCAAATAGAAATACAGTAAAAGACAAAGCGATGCAAAAATAAAAACTTTCATAAACATAAATTGTAATTTTTGAAAATTTTTAATGCATATTTAAAACAAATCCAAAATTATGATTTAAAGAAATAGAATTTATGTACATTCAAAATGGAAATCAAAACATGTGATTAAAATAATATTTTTAATTTTAGCTTACCATGATCAAGCAGTTTGAATTCTGCTGAAATTCCATTTCAAAGTTTCCATTAAAAATCAAGTCTTAATTGAACAAACCTTTGAGATGTGAAACTGCTTTCTAAAACAAGTTAAATATATTCTAGCACCATCTGTAACCAAATAAAAATTGACTCAAACGTAAAAGAAATTCTTAATTAAATAATTAAAATTAAAACTTTTTTTATCCTACATCAGGACAGCGGCCTTATCGGCCATGAGTCCTCTGGCAGCCCAATAAAAATTAGCCTTATTGTGGAAGTTTTGGGGTAAACAGTTCAAAAGAGAAAGCACAGGACTGCTTGTCAAATGAATCAAGTCCATAAAAGCTCCTGAAGGGCACAGGGTACAGTAGGGTGTGTGTTGACTACACTGATACGGCTTAAGTGTCCTTGGAAAAGTCATGTCCAGTCAAAATTATGAAATTAGCAGTGAAAATGGAGCTTAGAAGGCACATGGGGAGTGGAGAGTTCAACAGGGAACCCCAAGCCTTGTCTTTAGTAATTTCACTATATGAATTATGAAGGTTTTTGAGGAGTTTGTTTTTGATTAAGTTGCAGATTTGTTGGTTTGATGGAATAAAATCAGGCTGTTGCAGTTTACATCCATTTTTTGCAAGGTCATCTGCTTTTTTGTTCCCATAGATTTTACAATGGCTAGGTATCCATTGAAGAACAATCTCCCATCCGACGGAAATGACATGATTGAAGAGTGATTTTACTTCTTCCACGTGAAATAAATCGCTTATTGAGTATGAAATTAAAACTAATACAGACTAATTTTTTTTTCATTTTACGAAACTCCTTGACTAGTTTTAAATATCATCCTTATAGATGTTTTTCAAATAAATTATTAAAATTGCAAAAATTTTATCAAAAATTGTTTTTAATAAATTACTTCTTAAAATCTGATGCCTCAAAAAATGTTTTATTGTTATTACAAATGCATTTAATCCTTAAAAATTGTGAAATGAATGAATTTATGAAAATATTTTCATGCAAATTAGTAAAATAATTTGCCATGGCAATAACTTCAAAATTAAAACCTTGTCTTTTATCATGAATTCCAACAAAAATATATTTAATTTATTATATTTATTTAATTAAAAAATGTTTTTAGATTTAAATTTTATGTTTAAACTTCAATTAACTTTATATAAGTTTGAGTTAGTTTCATTTAAAATAAGTTCTTTAGTATAAATATCCTTTAAAAATTCTAAATATTTTTTAATTTAAAATAGTTAAATCATCAATGTACCTAAAATGAAGAATGTGATTTTTTCGAAAAACTTCAACTTGAAATGATGCAAATATAAATTAGCAAATGCCTTATTACCAGTGGCGTGCGGTAGGTTTTCATGCAGGGTGTGCAGAGAACAACAATCATAATAAAACAATAAAAATTTACATTAAGCACTTCTCTAACTTTTTATTATTCATTTGTACACAAAATCCATATGTCTATCCGTATTACTAACAAAATTATCAATTACATGATTAAAAAAAACTCAGATTTGACTGTAATAAGTGTAACATCTCATTTTCTATTGTTATTAGAGATAAATTGTTTAATCTATCCTAGCTCATTGTATTGCGTGCATAATTTTTTACTCCTTTCAATGCTGAAAATGATCTCTCTACGGAAGCAATTGAAAATGGAACTGTATAAATTAAATCTGCCAATTTATTTACTTCGCTTAGGGCATCTGTCAAATCATTCAATTTTTAAAATGTTGGTCTACACTTGAGTTATGTAAATTTACATGACGTTTTTTTTAAATTTTGGAGACCCACTACAGAAATAGTCATTTTCATAAACTTCATATGCTACAGAAGTTCGCATATTTTGAATTGCAACTTTTACTTCTACTTTTTGACTAGAATATGCTATATCTAAGTTAGTTATTTGCAAAATATCAAATAGAACCTCTGTATAACTAAACACTTTGGCAAAAATATTTAGAAGAAAATTACCGCGCTAAATTCTTCAAAAAACATGTGATAACTCTTTGCAATATTAATTGTATCGTTGTCCCAGCCTTCTGGATTCTCAATAATATTTTCAAATAAATCAGGTAGACCTTACCTTTCGCTTTTTATGGTATTTACCTAATGAGGTGAATAATTCCAACGTGTGACTAATTTTGGTAATTTTCTATATAATAATTTCATTTAAAACAATTTTTTTGAAGACACCGAAAAAAATTGAGGTTATGCCAGAAATTATTACAAAAAATAATTTATAATCTTATAAATAATACATGTTGCGACATAACAAAATTAAGTACATGTGCGCAACAATGCACAAACATAGCTTCTGGGAAAATATCTTTGACTTTTTTCTGCATCCCATTCAACGCTTCTGCCATTACTACCTCCCCCCCATCGTACGTTTGAGCAATCAGTTCGTTCTCACACCACCGATTCAAAATCGTTTCTTGCACAACATTACACAAAGCTTTCGCTGAACGATCGTCATTAACATCTTTAAAATACAAAAATCTTTCCACTGGTGCACTACAATTATTAACATATCGTAGCACAACCGATATTTGCGATTTGTGAGATATGTTAGATGTTTCATCCAGCATAATAGCAACGAATGATGTTTCTTTTACCTCATTTCTAATTTCTGAAATTACAATATTTTTTATCGATGCAATAAATATCATTTTGTATTCTATTAGATTCCAGAAAATACAGTTGCAGTTCTTAGATGGGTAGCTAAAAAGGTCATATTTACTAATTAAAGTTATTAGTTCTGTATAATTTCCTCGATAAAGGGAATTTATATTCTTATCGTGTCGAAGAAATGCATCTTCTTGTTTTGCTAAGTAACAAACTACATCTATTAATCTCTGTAGAATATTTTTATTTCTTATTACTTTTTCATTGTGTTGAACAATCGATGAAGCCTTTTGTTGATCTAAGATTAAATCTATCCTGACGATACCAAATGTTTGTAATAGTATTACGGCATTTATGTGAGATTGTGTTTTTTCATGTTTCTGTGCAGCTTCGTGGTAATGATTTAAATCACTGTAGTCTTGTTTTGTCCAAATATTCTTATCCTTTTCAATTACAGCAAAAAGTAAACATGGCCAACAGTACAACTTATTCAATTCACTACAACCAGTTAACCATTTAAAATTTTCATACATAGATTTTTGAAAATGTCGTACACACTGTTGTCCTTTAATATCTTAATGTTTTGCGATAGAATAATATTCGGCATCGGTCTACTTAATTTAACTATTTCGTTTTTAGTAGTAACATCTCGTCTGGAAAATGGATTTTCCAATAAATCTTTAATTATTGAGACATCTGAGTTTTCCATTCTGAAATGGGTTATTTATTATGAATATAAATTTAAAGAATACAATAAATAAAGTATTTACCTACGAGTAGTCGATGTATAACTATAAAAAAGCTAAACTTATGAGAATTCTACTAGCACTGAAGAAAATATCGTGTCTTGTGTTCTATGGTGTCATATCGGCGGCGAAAAAGCAGTGCTTCGGGCTTCCACGAAATACATATATTTTCAGTAAAAATAGCATTACACTGCACCCGCCGCTGCGGTGCCTCGTCAAGATGCTCATTGGTGCCGACAAACCGAACGTCTATTCCACGTGCATAGGATTTCCCTGCACACTGGCACAATAGGACAAACTGTTTCTTGTTCAGTCAGTGGATTAAATTATATTTATTAAATTAATAAATATAATTTAATCCACATCCACAATTAATAATATTAATTGTTTTTAACATTTGGAAATCATATATTCTGTGAAAAGCATCCTGACAATTTTTAAAAACAAAATCAAGAATATGGTGTTACAGATATAACTTATACACTGTCTGTAAGACACAATGAATGGTAAAGTTTGGACTGTTCTGTTGAAATTCGTTTCTTTTTGTCTAACATAACAAAATTGTTTTTCAGCGATTAATTTTTATAAATATAATACATCACCAAAATTACTTAACCACACTAAAACATTTCCCTTTATATTGATGAAATACTTCTTTTATGTTTCCATGAAAACAAAATCTTAAAATATATAAATTGAAACATAACCGTCTGCCAAATCGTATGGCCATAAAAAAAAAAAAAAAAAAAGCGCTTCAGCACGAAGTCCCCGCTCTAATACAACGTTTAATGAACCCTACCTTTGGATGATTCTGAATGCCCAAATGCAGGAAAATAGCTGCACTTGAATCAGTGCTATAGTATGCTGTGCTTCTTCAGTAGCCCATACATATAAAGCGTGATTTTCTATTAGTGCGCAGTGCGTGCACATCAAAACTTCCCATGTTCGTTTGCTTTTGAACGCGCTACTTGGTGCAGCACCTCGTACCACACACACTGCGGGAATACAAGCAAGCAAACAAACATAATATTTGAATATATTATAAATAATGTTTATTATATACCATATAAAGATAGGTAGACATAGGTGCTGAAAATTATTGTCTCATAATTTTGCCGTGGTGTGCAGTGCACACCCTGCACATATGGACCGCACGCCACTGCTTATTACCTTATTCTTTCTGAAAAAGTTTTGACTGTTAAATAATATTATAATTTTCAAGCTCAAATCTATCTTTTTCAATTTAATCTTTATTGAGGTAATTATCCTATAATGTAAATACATAATAATCTTGTAAATTATTCTCAAAGTCAAGTATTCATGTTATCTGTTTTATTATATATTAAAAATTTCAAAATAATATTTTGGAATTTTAAAATATAGTAAAACATTTTAAACAGTGAAATTTTTATTTTTGATAATATTTAAAATATATTTAAGCAAGTTAAAAAAATGCATCTGGAAAATTTATTTATAACTATTTATACAACAGGTAACGAATATAAATTTATTATAGGTATTTTATGGAATTTATAACAGTTGGGAGTAAATGAGGATAATTAATTTAATGTAATTTAAGAATTTTTTTGACATAGCTAAAATTTTATTTATGATCAATAAATTTTTGTCTAAATTGATGATTGAATAAATATTAGTATTAAAATATTTATTAATCACAAAATTTTTTTAAAAATATTTTTACAAATAAAACAAAAATGGTTTGCATCCTTGTGTACCATAATGATTATAACTTTGTCCTTTTAAATTTTTAATTTCACCAAGTATCCTATTTAAGAAACCATTTAAATTACTAATTTTATTTCTATACACACAAATTAATTTTTACATTCTTAATTATCCCTATTTTCCATTCCAAAAAACCCTTCAATGGGCCAATTATATTTACTTGATAATTTCATTAGGAAAAATACAAATCTTTATTTAGATTGTCAAACAAATCTCTGAAATTTAATGTTTTCCAAAACTAACTTAAATCTCTTGAGTAAAATATTTAAATGTATATTTTTTCTATTAATTTGTCTCCTGTAATAATATGTAACTAAACTCCTCATTAACAAAACTTTCAAATTAATTTTCATTACAAAACATTAGTTTTAATTTTATCCAAATTTTTACTGCTGAAATTATGGTTACAATTTTTCATAATTTTCTTGTTATATTTAAAAGCCACAAAAATTTCTACCAATTTTTTCAATGGAAATACTTTTTGTTTTGTATAACTTTTGCTAAATCTAAATTTTTATAAATTCTATCCCTGAAATAAAATACACAATATTTTAAATAATTAATTTTTGCTTCAGCTTAATAAATCTCAATTTGTATTTAATTAATATAAAAACAATGAATCTTATAAATTCAGAATGAATTCTCAATTTAAAAAAAAATTTACCATTCATTTTAAGCTTTTATTTTTTTAAACTAAAAATATAATTTTTAATTTTCAAAATATTGCATATAATTAATTTACTTATATTATTTAAGCCTTCTATAACAATTTTTTATCGCTATTAGATTTTACTTTTCCTCTTTTGCCTATGTAATTCCAATTCAATATAGTTGAAGTTTATAACTTTGAATTTATACTGTAAATTATATATTTTCCAAGTGATGATTCTTCACCATTTTATTTACATCAGAAAAAAATTGTTTCTAACCAACAAATAAGATTTCTAAAATTAACTTTTAATTTAAATCTTTTTCAAATTCTAAAATACAGATATCAGAGCTTTATAAAGAATGAAACTGAAAATGCATTAATTCATCATCACTAGGTTCAATATTTTTAAAATTTTTTGTTTGTGTATATCTATGCATTAATTGTTATTCATTTCTGTTCTAGTTTTTGTCCAACTTAAAATAAATTTCCAACTAAACATTTTCTACTAAATAAATGAAATTGTTACATTTGCAATAGCACAATTTATATTTATATTTACAATAGCACAATTTATGTTTACAATTTATATTCAATTTGAATCCTAACTGTCATTGGGTTAGTTAAACATTTATTATTTTTACAAACGGATTTTTTTAAATCTTAATTTTATTTAAAAACATTTGTTCTGATCGCTTTTTAATAAATAGTTCTCGGAAAATAAAATTATCATTACTGTTCCTTGTTAAAGCATGGGGTAGATCATGCACCATGAAAAAATCTTTTGTCAACTTTTGCATTTAATTTAATATATGAACCAGAAAGAAAAGTTTAGAAAGTCTCAGTGCTATTCCTCAATGAAATTTAAATTGAAATTTTTTGAAATATATTTAAAAGCACTAAAAAATATAGTATAAAATATTTCTGGATGAATTAGTGTATAAAGGCAGCTTAACCCAGTTAAGAAATTTTTAAATAACTATATAATAAAAAATTTTTATTAAACCTAAAATCAAAACCTATACAAGCCCAAGAAAATGCCGCTGTTTTACAACGTTAGATTTTAAATTATTCTAGAAAAATAACAGTTCGAAAATTTTTAAGCTTCTCTTCAGAGGTTTCACCTTTACCATAACTTTATAAGAAGTTTTTCTGATACTGGTTAATACAAGAAACTCAGCCAAACCTTTAAGTCCATGAGAACAAAAACCTCTAAGCTTTATGAGAAAATTACAGCAAATCAGTAAGCTAGCAAAATATTTTAATATAAGTAAAGAATTTAAAGATCAAATATTATCTAGTATTTATCAATGAGACTAGTATTTTATCAATGAGAAACCAGAATCCAACTATTGATATATATGTAAATCATAATGGTATGACTGTAACTGTGTAATTTTATTATCATGTAAATAGTGCTCTCCTGATCTTGTAGATGCTAATGTTATTAGCAAAACCTGATATGTAGCACCCACACAACCACCACTATTTTTTAGGTATCCAAATCAAGTCCAATTCATATATAAATATCTATTAAATCTACATCACGTTCCTGAGATATCCAAAATTCAAATGTCCATGGATGTCCACTAGATATCATAAAATAACATAGACATTGTTTCCAGTCATTGTATTGTCAACTTCCTGTTAGTGTTTTATATGCTCGTATTTCTATTAATTATAATTTTAGGTTTGGCAACTTCTTCATTCTGTTTAGTATATCAGTTTCGATTACGGATTTAAAAAATATGTTACGTTTTCTGCCTATGTCTGCCGTTTTAAATATTTCTTGTAAATAGTTATGTGTGCTTGTGCATTGAAATTCAATGTTGTGTTTCAAATAAAGGATTAAAATTTTAAAAAGTATTACGATTTGTGACATCTGGCGTCCGCGACAGGACTGCTTCTAAAGATTTAAACGGAAATCTATAAACAAGGTACGAAATTATTTTATAGATTTGATTGCTTTCTTTAAGTATTTTAACTATGGAAGCATTGAAACTGAAACGAAAAGCTTTAAGCACAACATTTACGATCACTGCAAAGACTATTGATGAAATCGAACTGACTGATAAATTTCAACGCTTAGATACGATACAGGAATCTATTTCCGAGCTGTTGCTTAATGAAAACAAAGAAGATATGTATTCTAAAGATTTTAGTGAGGCCGAAATTTATAAGGATCGGTATTTATCTTTGAGATCGAAGATTGAAAACTTCGAAAACGATTCTGATTCACAATCGGTTAAATCATCTTGTGATCGAAAATATCGCTTGCCTAAATTAGAATTGAAGAAATTTGATGGCGGTATAAAATCTTTCTTGGGATTCTGGAGTCAGTTTTCTAAAATTCACGAAGATGAAGACATGCCACCTGAAGACAAATTCCAATATTTGATCTCGGCGATTGTTCCTGGAACTAGAGCTGCCAGTTTAATAGAGAGTTTCCCATCTACGGCTGAAAATTATCTTGAAGCGATTGAGTTACTCAAGGAACGTTACGGCAGAAAAGATATACTAGTTCAAGTTTACATAAGAGAATTACTTAAGATGGTAATGAAAAATGCTGTTAGTGGACGGAAGTGTGTTGATTTAACAACTTTATATGATCAAATAGAGTCGCATCTACGAGTGTTAGACACGTTGGGTAGATCTAAAGATAAGTTTGCAGATTTTTTATCGCCTCTAGTGGAATCTTCCCTTCCTGAGGATGTATTGAGAGCTTGGGAGAGGCATAGAACATCCAGAATTTTGAATAAAGACGCAGAAATTCCAGAAAACAGTCAAAGATCTTTGGAAAATCTTATGGCTTTCTTAAGGCAGAAAGTTAATGGTGAAGAAATGATTAATTTGGCAAGATCTGGATTTGGGTGCCAAAGTAAGGTTAAAAAATAAGTAATTAATTCAGAAAAGCCTGAAATTCCTTCTGCTTCTGCTCTTATATCTGCTACACAAGGAAAAATTCAATGCGTTTTTTGTAAAAATTTTCACTTAAGTCAAGATTGTGGTAAAGCTGGTATAATGACTATGGAGGAAAAGAAGTCAATGAAGGGACTTTGTTTAGTTTGTCTAAAACAAGGGCACATGGCTAAAAAATGTCATAGTAATGTACGGTGTATCATTTGTTCAAAGAGACACTATGCAATCTTATGTCCTGATTTGCCTAACTCTAGAAGTAATGTTCCTCCTAAAAAAGATAAGAGGGAAGAAACTATAACCACACTCTTTCCGATTTCTTCCTCTGCAAAACCAATCTATTTGAAAACTCTTGTTTTACGATTGAAAAGTGGAGGAAGAAGTCAGCTTTATTGGACGACGGTTCTCATCTTTCTTACATAGAAAAGGACTTAGCAAAAGAACTTAGAATTTCACCTACAGGGAAGGAAATTTTATCCCAAGGTTTATTTGAAGGAGGACGAACTCCTGAAGCTAATCATTATCGCTATTTAATCAACCTTGAGAGAATCGATAAAGAGTTTTCTTGCCAAGTGTCAGTGCTTGATCAGCCAAAAAATTGCACAATACTGCCAAGAGTACGTGATAAGCATTTGCTAGCTGAACTTGAAAATCATGGCATTGTCTTAACTGATATTGGAGAAGAAGATCCTCCTATGAGATTGCTGCTTGGGGCTGATATACTTGGAAGAATACTAACCGGAAAAATCGAAGTGCTAAAATCAGGTATATATGCTATCGAAACTAGCCTTGGATGGAGTATTCTGGGAAGTGAGAAAAAGACAACTACAGTAAACATGGTGACCCGGACGTGATTCCTGTGCTTTCCTTCGATGCGAATTGGACCAAGAAATGAGAGTCTCGTTGGTTACAGCAAAAACTAGAGTAGCTCCCGTTAAGAGGCCTACAATTCCACGTACGGAGCTTTTAGGAGCTGCCATTGGAGCTAGAATTGCATCGACAATATTAGAAGCTTTGAATTTGCCTTTGAAGACATATTTTTTGACTGATTCAATGATAGTCTTAGCATTGATTAATAACTCAGAACCCTGGAATACATTTGTGGGTAACAGGATTAAAAAATACAAAAACTGACAAATGTAGAAGATACGCAATTTGTCCGTGGAGATATAAATCCAGCAGATTTACCTTCACGCTCATGTAATTGGTCTGAACTTTTACAGAGTCGATGGTGGGAGGGTCCAAAATGGCTCTATGAAGACCCAGACGCTTGGCCATACAAAGAGATAATCTTACCTGAAGAGGCAATGGTAGAACGTCGAAAGACTGTTGTCGTGAACCTGAACGTAGAACCCAAAGAAAATTTTGGAGAAGGATTTTTATACTTTTCCAGTTATCCCAGGATCATTCGCATGATTGCTTGGATATTGAGATTTTGCCAGAATATCAGAGTAAATTTTTACAAGTTGACAAAGGAACTGTCGTACGAAGAAATTGAAAGAGCCGAAGAAGCTCTGATACGAATAATCCAATCAGAATGGTCATCAGATAAATGGGAGAAGTATACCCAAACAATTCAGTTTTACGAAGAAAATAATGTATTGAAGGTTCGATCAAGACTAATACTTGGACAAGATCCAGACGACTTTGTTAGACCCATTGTTCTACCAGATCATCCAATTGTGAGGAGACTCATTGATTATACTCATAAACAACTTCATCATGCTAGATTACAAATTACCTTGTCTCATCTACGTGAACGATTTTGGATTCCTCGGGGCCGGAGGATTGTTAAAGAAGTATTGCAAAGGTGTGTAATATATAAGAAGCATACATCAAAGCCTGTAGTGCCAATTGTTCCTGCTCCACTTCCTGTTGATAGAATCAATCGCGTTGCTGCGTTGAAGTGACCGGAGCTTATTTAGCAGGCCATATTTTCTTGAAAAGTGGTGAGAAAGCTTGGATCGTGATTTTCACATGTGCAGTATATCGTGCTTAGAATTAGTGACCTCTTTATCCACCGAAGCATTTATGCAAGCTATGCGGCGATTTTTTGCTAGAAGAGGACGTAGTTCTGTTATTTACTCAGATAGCGGAACTAATTTTTTGGGAACGTCCAGAGCTCTTAACACCCTAAAATGGGAAGAAATTATTGCTGAATGTGCTATTCAAAAGATCAAATGGCATTTTAATCCACCAGCTGCGCCATGGTATGGAGGTTGGTGGGAGAGAATGATAGGCATCGTTAAACAGCTTTTGAGGAAAGTATTAGGACGGGCTTGTGTAACGTACGAAGAAATGTGGTTGCTTTGCGAATGTGAAAGTATAGTCAATAGACGTCCACTTACATACCTTTATAATGATCCAAATTAGTTGAGGGCTATCAAACCTTCAGACTTCATACAAGATATAAAGGGAAATGAAAGTGTCGACTTGGACATTGTAGACGCAAAACATCTGCGTGAATGCGTTCGTTACTTACAAATCTTACGCTGTCAATTACGCCAACTGTTCCAAAAGGAATATTTGTCAGAATTTTTAAGAAATAAAAGGTTACCATCGAAAAGACATAACCTGTCCCCTGGAGATGTGGTTCTTATTGGTTCAGACAGTGCGAAACGTTTAAACTAGATTTTGGGACGTGTTATTGAACTGTTTAAAGGTAAAGATAACATCGAGCGAGTCGCTAAATTACGTATAGCCAATGGAGAAATCATTCGACCGATACAAAGAATCTATCTCTTAGAAATGAGTCCTACTGAAATATCAGAAGTCCTACCTGAAAATATAGAAAATGACACTTATATTACTGGTGATAACAACCGCGGGTCCACTAATTCGAGTACGACGTCTTCACAAGTTGATGAGCATCGAAAAGAACAATCACAGGCTATTAAGAAAACCCACTTTGGTCGAAGAGTTGTTCCTGTGAAACGATTGGACATGTGAACTATTCTAATGACTAATTTTCTGTGTGTTAAGAATAACATTTTCTTTTCGCTATTATTATTATTATTATTGTAAGTGACGTTTTGTATTGCAATATGAATGTTTATATGCAATACAAAAGGGGGGAGATTGTTGCCAGTCATTGTATTGTCAACTTCCTGTTAGTGTTTTATATGCTCGTATTTCTATTAATTATAATTTTAGGTTTGGCAATTTCTTCATTCTGTTTACTATATCAATTTCGATTACGGATTTAAAAAATATGTTACGTTTTCTGGCTATGTCTGCCGTTTTAAATATTTCTTGTAAATAGTTATTTGTGCTTGTGCAGTGAAATTCAATGTTGTGTTTCAAATAAAGGATTAAAACTTTAAAAAGTATTACGATTTGTGACATTAATATTTGGATTTACTGAAATACTTCATATCTTATACTTTTGGAAATTGGATATCCAAATTTCGTCAGAGCTATATATCTGACACACATCAGAAATCTAAATATCATTAGTTATCTATATTTTGGATATTTGTAGAATGTCAAACCCTAGATTCAACTGTACATTAAGAAAGCTGTAATTTCTTAAAGTGAATGAGTTCTAAAAGCAGATTATTATAAATTAAAATTAAGTGGCAACAATCAGGATAGTCAATCTCTATTTGTTAGATGTTGATTATTATTACATATTACAGACAAGTTAAGGAAAAGTTCTTGCTGAATTTTCCGGTGTTTGAATGTTTTACTTGATTCTGTTTGTAATGTTTTTATTACCTATTAAATATATTGTTTTCGTTTACTACAATATGATTTGTTATTAAGACAAAATATTAACTGAAAAACATTTTAAAATCTAAGCTGTGAGATCAGTATTGCTCCTTAATATGTTTGCTTCATTATTAAAGTTAAAATGAGCACTATATAAATGTTAAATAAATTTTCAATGAGAAAAAGTTTGACTCACCAAACATAAATGAATGCTTTTTTAATGTCTAGAGAAAGTACGATGTGTGTGGTGAAGGTATCTTTTCTTTTACCTTCTCTACAAGCTTATTTAAAACTAGTGTGATTAATTTCAAAAGCATATAACTATTTACGGTATATTTTAATCGCTTCCTTGTTAGTTTTATTTTAAAAAAAGAAGCCTTTAAATTAATATAACTATTTTTATCAGTGGGAGTTGTTTATGTCTCCAAAAATAGATCCTCAAATTCGAAATGAAGTTTTAAAGTTTAAATTTCTATTATAAATAAAACATTTAAAAATCAGAAAAGAAATTTTTCTAATGGATTTCTATCTAAACATCGAAAAGAAATAAAATTTGGCTGACAATCAAAATCTACAGAAAAAAGTGTGGACGAAAGAAAAAGTACTTAGTGTGAAAGAAGAAAGTCTGAAAAGAATTATCGTTGTAGAAAATCCTTTGACTCACAGAACTTTAGCAAAATAATAATATAATTAATTAAAAAAATACTATAGGTATCATTATCGATGAAACGAAGAAAATGTTCATTGCTTTTCATTAATATTGAGCAAAGATTAACACAAAATATGGATAACTTCGGATGAATCGTTGTTTCATCTGTCATCCACAACTGGTAAAATGAAGATTTAATTAATATATTTCTCGCAAAAAGCGTTGCTAAGAGACAGCTGTTTTGCAGAAAGCAAGTTGGCCATCAGGCGTTATGATATGGATGGGAATGTCTACTTAAGGTTTGAGGAAACTCTTTTTTGTTGAACCAAAATTAATGCTAAATAAAGATTTGAAGCACATGATGATCAAAGGAAATAAAAGTCTTTACCCTCCAAGGACTCTTTACCTTTCACCAAGATTATGCACCAAATATTGCAAAAGGAACAATAAAATGGTTGAAAATAAAAATGTAAATTTTCTTCCCCCTGAAAAATGGCTACCATCCCCCTTACTGACAGTCTTCCTTGTGATTATTTTATGGGAATACTTAAAAAACAATTAAATAGACGGAAATTAATAGTAAAAGTAAGAACATTTCAAGGGCTTCAAAAAGCAATCAAAGAGGAAGTTGGAAAATATACCCAAAGATTTGTTTTAAAAAAACTCTTTTAGTTTGGCCTATACGTGTATGTAAAATATACTGTGCTAAAGAAACCCAATGAAAACTTCATGTAATAACTAATTCAATAAAAAGTCATGGTGCTTTGAAATAGATTCCACAAATTTTAGATAAACCCGTAATTATGCTGCACAGCTGGATAAGCACGTGTTCAATGAATCTCTGAAGCCTAAAAAATTGGTCTTTAAAAGAGTAGATTATTGTTTTATAAATGGCTCTCAACTTCTCAAAGCCAAATAAAGACAAAAAAGTGTATGTACCTTAAGTTGTCAATGTGAGATTGATTTTAAATCCCATTGTGAAGAATAGGCACAATTTGGCTCTTTTACAAGGACTTGCAAGATAGTAAACTTGAGTTACCAACAGAATAACATAGAAACGATTAATAACAAATACTGAAGAAATTCTGGTTCATATCATTAATAGTACTGTCTGCTGGTTATAGTGTTTTATTTGATGGTAAAGTTTTAATAATGTCATTTACCTCAAACTGATTTAAAGCTGTATACCGTATTTATGCGAATCTAATGCGCATTTTAAAACTTTAAATAATAAAAAAAAATTTTGTCGGCGAATGTAATGCGCATCAATGGTATGAGGAATTTATGGAATCTTATTTTCTAGAACAATGGATTTGTATATAAACTATCAATCAATGGTATGATAATTTTATTTGAATTTAGATACCATATTTTATATAACAATGGATTTATACATATATAAACTAGCAGAACATAGAATTAACCTATTAGTGGACTATTGTTATGTGAAACAATCATTTTTAATTATTTCTTCCGTACATACGGTACCTATCGTAAAATATGAACGTGAAATAAATCGTAACATTTCTACCTAGCTAACAGTTTCTAGAATCAGTGATTAATAGTAAAATTCTTTATTCACTAATGTTTTCATCACTGGAATCATCGCAGCTCTCTTCGTCTGAAGCAGATTAATTTCTTCTTTCCTCATCATCATCATCGTCATTCTCGGCGTTCCAGAGCACGTCATCTTCACTGCCATTCTATGAATTTGAAATGCAGCATTTATTGAAAGATTTCACAATCTTTGGTGCTTCGATGCTTTTCCAGGCAGCAGAAACATAGTGTGCAACAATGTGCGGTGCAGCACGCTTAATTTTTCCTGTCGGGATCAATTCACGGTTTAGCTCACAAAACCATTTTTCGTACTTCGCCTGAGCGTACCCCTTAAAAGGTTTATTTATACTAACATCCAGGGGTTGTAACACAGACGTCATGCCTCCAGGAATGCTAACAAGATCACTGCCTAGGCTGTGCATCTTCTTTTTTACTTCGTCGGTGAGATGATCACGAAATACGTCCAAAACATTGATGGTCGATTGACGTTCCCTTACATTTCGGAGCCCATCAAGCATTAATGACTCCCTCATTCACCCCTTCTCTTGGTTTCGAATCAAGACATCATCTAGGAGCAGCTTTTCATTTTAAAGGGGTTTTAGGGGATGTTTTCCGTTTGAAGATTAAGAAAGGCGGAAGTTTGCACCCGTCTGCTGTTATTGCCAGCATCACTGTTGTTTTTCGTCGCTTTGTTTTTCACATTCCGAAGTTTTGATGATATTTTCTTAAAGTTGATGATTTTTCTTAAAGCAAAGTTCGATTACAGATTTTTTTAAGAGGGGAAAACATACAAAAACTTTAAATAGAGAAAAAAGTTCTGAAAGTGAAGGCGATATCGTTCCACCCAAAAAACGTTCTCGGTTGACCCAAAAAAACGTTCTCGGTTGATTGCACTGAGCAGTGACGTCGAATAAATTCATTAAATTAGGGTTGCGTTAGATTAAAATATTTTTTTCTTACTTTGTGTTGGATATACATTTATTATTTAATAAAGATTAAGTTGTTTATGTTGAATTAAAAAAAATATTTGTTTTTAATAAGTTTTTGGAACATAACCCCCTTTTTGTACTAGTTCTGGGTCTCATACAACACGATTTCACACAACACGGCATTTTCTAGGATCCTAACTACCGTGTTATAGGAGGGTTACCTGTATACATATTATATATATATATATATATATATATATATATATATATATATATATATATATATATATATATATATATATATACAGGTAACCCTCCTATAACACGGTTTTGTTCCAATGTTAGAGCTTGTTATCGGTCGGCGGAAACATATTCACTCCTTACTTCTTTTCTAGGTTAGCGGTGACTCTCCGCGCCCCAGAGCGCCAATAATTGAAAAAATGGAAAAGGCACTCAGCATTTGGATTGATGATTGTTACCAAAAAATAATTCCATTAAATGGCAATATTATAAAACAAAAAGGACTAAAAATTTACAACCATCTTAAAGAACAAAGAGAATGCACTGCCAACCCAGATTTTGTGGCGAGTAAAGGTTGGTTTGAAAAATTCAAAAAGCGTTTTGCAATTCATAGCATAAGAATCCAAGGAGAGTCTGCGTCGGCTGATCATGAAGCCGATAGCGTTTTGATCTTTACGTATCCAGAGAAAATTCAAAACATTATAGCCGAGCAAGGATACACAGCAGATCAGGTTTTCAATGCTGATGAAACTGGGCTTTGGTGGAAAAAAATGCCCAGTAAAACCTTTATCTCGAAAAAAGAAAAAACTGCACCCGGATTTAAGGTGTCCAAAGATCGTCTAACGCTCTTTTTGTGCAGTAATGCATCGGGGGACTTCATGACAAAACCCTTGCTAGTTTATAGATCTTTGAATCCTCGTGCGCTAAAAGACGTAAATAAAAACACTTTGCCGGTATACTGGAAAGCAAATCCAAAAGCTTGGGTAACAGGAAATTTATTTAAAGATTGGTTTTCAAATTGTTTTGTGCCAAGCGTTGAGCGTTATTTAAGGCAGAAAAATTTGAGCTTTAAGGTGCTATTACTTATAGATAACGCTCCATGCCACCCACAAGATTTGACTCATCCCAACGTAAGAATAGTGTTCCTACCACCTAACACTACTTCGTTGCTCCAACCATTGGATCAAGGTATTATTTATACCTTTAAAACGTATTATATAAGAAGATCCTTACAGTGGATTTTAGAAGCAAGCGATTCGGAATCAATTAGCGAGATGGAAGCTTGGAAGAAATTTTCAATCAAGCACTGTATCGAAATCATATCTTTGTCGCTGAAAGAAATAAAAACATCAACCTTAAATGCGTGTTGGAAGAAGATATGGCCTTCTTCAGTTGAAACAGAAAACATGCGTGAAACATCAGAAAACGAAATTGGTGCCAGAAAAATTAAAAGTCGCTAAATCAATCGGAGGTAAAGGTTTTGTGGATATGGCTACTGAAGACATTCAAGAATTATTAGTGGAAGAAGAAGTTGATGAAGCGGATTTGATGGAAATTGCATCCCTGGAGCAAATCAATATGATTTTGAGGATGCTAGCTCTGATGAAGATTGTGCAGTTAAGAATTTAACATTAAAAGAATTACAAGAAGGCCTATGCTTAGCGGAAAATCTCGAGTCATTTTTCTTGAAAACAGACCCTTCCGCGGAAAGAAGTGGAAAATTCCAAAGGGAGCTGCAAAACTGTTTAACTCCATACCGCGAAATTTACAATGATCTAGTAAGAACTAGTCAGCAAAGTTCGATTACAGATTTTTTTAAGAGGAGAAAACATACAAAAACTTTAAATAGAGAAAAAAGTTCTGAAAGTGAAGACGATATCGTTCCACCCAAAAAACGTTCTCGGTTGATTGCACTGAGCAGTGACGTAAATAGAATATTATTTCGTTTCTAGCTTATATTTTTGGATCAAAAGTAGCAATTGCTGACGAGACTTACAATAATTAAATATTAATCTTTTATAAAATTAAATTTTTTAAAGTAATAATCCCTCGAAATTTATATAAATGTCACTCTGAAACAAAAAATCTTTTAACACTGTTTTTCTATTTCATTTTAATTTACTTACATAATTTTTAACATTTTTAGTCATTAAAAGTAGTATCAATCAGTATATTTAAGTGTCTGGAACAAGTCACTTAATTTTTATTAAGTAAATATTGTTTTATGTTCATAGTATTTTTGGCTCATAGTTGATAATTATTGCTTTTATAGAACGTTGCAATAGGTAAGATACTATTCAATTTAGTACATTAAGGAGGATGGTTTGTTTGTCGCTCAACAGTCATTTTTTTGCACACGAGGTCTAATTAGACCAGGACCTACGGTTTAAAGTGGATTCCGAATCACTACAAACATCCACACCCAAGGTGGGATTCGAATCCACGAACTGTTGAACCGAAGGCAAGAGCGCTAACCATTCGGCCGCCAGCTCGGCTAGATTAAGGAGGAATTCTGTAAATTGGATACACACAACATATGCAGTTACGTTGTTTTGATAAAACGATATTCCAGACACAGCTTAAAAGTAAACAGTGTTACTAAACTTCAGAGATATATAATACTGACTGGTTAATATACACTGCTAATGTTCCTCTGTCGTTTCCTCATGAATCTATCATTTCCATAATGCACTTTGTTTCATCACGTGTCTTAATGACTTATTTATCGAAAGACTGATTTCCGATGTATAGGTAAGAATTCTAAATTCGAACTTAGAAACAACCTTGAAAGATAATCGTTTTGATTTACAAAAATTGTGCATGCAAAGAATCTCAGAATAAAACAATTCGTCTTTCCAAACGATTAAGATCCTTAATTATAAGTGCAGTTCTCAGTTATACTGCTGACACTCATGATTTATAAGGCCACGGTGGTCTGGATGATTAGGACGTAGTTTTCATTATCGGAAGTAGTGAGTTCGAATCCCGGCTTAACCGAAGAATCATCGTGTTCACAAAAGGCGACATGGGCACGTTGAATAGGTTGAAGTCACAACGTCCTCCGAGTGGAATGATACCCCTTAGGGTGGTAGGCTGAGTATTGGGGTTTTTCTGCTTGGCACCGGTTTCAAAATCGTGAAGACTCCACCTGGCTCCTTCTATCTAACTGGCAGAGCCCAACTCAGGTCTGAGTACAGAGAAGCATGCAGGTGCAACAACAATAACATCCATAATTTGTGTTTGTACTGAAATTGTTATTATTTTTTTTATTCTATTTCAGCATATGCAATGAGAAAATATCATGCAGATAGGGGAATCTTTCCTGAATTTTTGATAAACAGCAGTCTAACTGGAGCATAGAAGATATAAAATTATGCGAACTCAGATAATTCACATAATTTTTTTGAGTATTTGGAAATGAAACAAAAACTTTAAAAGTTAATAGATTGGCTTGGTAGTAAATTTTGCTGATATGCGAATCACAAACGAAATCAAAATAAAAAATAATTAATATTCGGATTTCGATTTGGGGTAGAATTCACAGGTCCCATATCGTATTTGACATACATTATTTAAAATCGTAATTTCGTTATTTGTGTTATATATATATATATATATATATATATATATATATATATATATATATATATATATATATATATATATATATATATATATATATATATATATATATATAACACATTCACTTTGAAAAGGAAAATACATTTAATTTTCCTTAAGGAATTTTTAAATAGTGATTTTTTCACAAAATATTTAGAGTTTTTTTTAAAATTTAATTAATATCATGTGAAATGCAAACCAGTGATAATTATGTCGAAGAAATCTCGAAGTATAACGGAAAAAAGAAACGAACCACCTGCAAAATATGCTACTTAGCGAACAAGAAGCAGCAAACAGTATTGGTTTCAGTTTTCGCGTAAACAGACGTTGGGCGCCCTGTCACAGTACCCGGATCAGTTTGTTAAAGGGAAAAACCTGAACTGACGGTGTACGATGTAATGCCGAGACAGGTACAAAGGGTTGCCAAATGCTTCTCTGCTTTCCCGCCAAATGTTTCTTCTTCATTTTCCTTGGACGTGATTGTTTTACTTAAAGCCTGAGAAATTTCGAATATATATTCGCTCCTAGAGACAATTAATGGAATGAATACCCGGGAAGCAATCATTAGAAAGCTACTCAAGAAAAAAGATATTATTATATAATTGAAAGAGGGAACTTGGAATTTCTAAGTTGCGTAATATAAGTTGTAAAATATGAAATATTTCTAAGAAAATTATTTTAATTCTCATTGTTAGTTGCTTATAGAAAGGATTCCCGGAAAAATCGCAAAACACCAACATTTTCTTAAGATATTCTATTGGAAATACATTTGAAGTAGAGTAAAACCTTATATGATATTAAATGTTAAAAATACATTATGATATGAGAGATACAAAATATAACTACTTATACAAGCTGTGTAATATTAATGTATATGTTGTAAAATATTCCACAATTTTTAAAGCAATATTAAGAAAATACTTTATAAAACCGTATTTCAAAGATTGCGAATAAATAATTTAGCAAATTTAATTTCATGTTCAGTAACTTCTAGCATTTTCTTGAGTAAATATTTAATGTTGCATGTTAATGATTGAAGACATTTAAGCATTTGGACTGTAGATTACTGAGAGCTATAAATTACTTTTTACAGAAAGCTTTTCTTAAAATTAATTTCAGATATAAAATTTATTAAATTCATATTCCCCTCCCCAATTTTTTGTTTATATATCTGCAATGAACCACTGTGAAAATCCTTATGGTTTTTGAATTTCTCAGACCCCTGTAACTAAATAACATGACACCGCCTAGCAGAACACTTGCCCGATAAAATACAATGTAAGGATTGTAATGCCAGTCGTGAACTATCCTCGGATAAGATTTTTCAAAAGGTCATATTCACATGTTCCAACAAAGAAAATTCGGGGAACTTCGAAGTACCTACCTCTACAAATATGTATTCAAAAAGCAGACGGATCCATCAGAATTATTCAATAAAGGCTAGGAATAAATCTGAGACCTTTTCTACTCCAAAGAATGCGATCGTTCTCTAGAATTCTAAGAGAGAGAGAAATTAAATAAATATATTATCCCTCTAAAAATAAATATGATTCTACTGTTTAACCTTTTGTTTTTATTACACAATTTTCAGTTTGTTTTATCATTATTTGAGATTTATGAAGAACTTTTCATCTAAACAATATGGTTATTTAAAATTGCTTACCAATGGAACAATAACTCTTACTGAAGATCTCATAAATTTCTGAAGCTTTTATATTATTTACTTTGTTGGAAAGCAAGGAACATTTTGTAAACATATTCCACAAATAAGAACGATAAAATTTTTAGTCAATTAGTTTGAACTGCAAATGTTTTATTTGCGTTTACTAAAAGATATTCAAAATATTTCAGAAAATTATGGGCTATATAAACATGTTTTGACAATAATACTACCTAATTCCTAATTATATAGCAGGGATATGAAAATGTGATCTTGTATATCTTTCCAAATTGCTGCTTTAACTGTGTTTTCTCCTTAAAGAGTTTTTTTATTAATGTAATCAAACCATTTTGTAATATAATTAAACTATTATATATGTTTATCTTTATTCGTATGCAATAAACATGATTATATTCTAGTTGGAAAAATGTTTTCAAACACGATTTGGTTTGAGCTTAGAATTTATTGGATTTTAAAAATAAGTGCAATCATTCAGCTATCATTAATGGGAATTGAAAATCATAAACACTTTTATCATTGAATTTATTGTATTTTTCTATAAAAAACTGTTACGTGTATATGAAATAATTCATTTAAGCTATTTTTCATTAAACTTGTTGCGACAATAATTTCACAATTTATATCGTTGTTTTTAAATGTACTAACTTTAGAGATTGAAGTTCCGCACCTAAAATAATAACCAAATATTTATCAAGACTTTTTCTCCTTATTTTCTAATCTCTTATTGTTTCTTAAGGCATTTTTTCCCTTGAAATCTTGAAAAATGAAAGTTTATGAAGCATCGAGATATATTAATATTTTCGACTCCTTCAACTTCTGAAATGTTACTGAAGACCAAGATAGACAGTTGAAGAATTAAATTTGTCAATTTTTTTGTATCACTTAGGTGTATAATTCCTCATTCTTTATAAATTTCAATATTTTACCTACAAGTAAAGATTTTTTAGCGCATAAATCACAAAAAAAAAAAAAAAAATTGATATTTTTTAGTTTGCCTGAGACATCATGAGAAAGCTGATACAGCTAGTAGAATGGTAACATATTTTAAAAACACTAAAATATTTTAAATTATTCCTGAGGATTGAAAATTAACCATAAAATGATTGTTTTTCTTTTTTATTATCAATATTCTAATGGTTTGAACCTACTTGAAATTACTTGTCGAACCATGGTTTTGGACTTCACGAAATGACTCCTGTATTCGAGTAAAAAGAAATTCGAAAAATTTTTGGTTTCGAATTGAGCGAGTCGATGCTCCTGGATCATCATTTTAATTGGATATCATATGTCTGAAACCAATGCACAATCATTAAACGGTTTGTATCAATGTGTACATGGCTCAAATAAATTTGAATTGGCTTATGGAACCATAACTTTATGGTTTGGAGAACAATCAATGTTTGAGAAACAAAATGTTCCTCAACACTTTTTGGATTTCAAATTAAGCGAGTCGGTGCCACCAATTCATCACCCATGGCCACCGGCTATGGTAAAACAGCTTGTGCCAATATGCGTAGGATTCAAATCCATTTAAAAACGCTTGGAAACCATGGTTATGGTATTTACGCATCAACTGATGTTTTCCATGTGAACATTCATCTCTACAGTTTCAAATCGGAGGAGTTGAATCACCGAATCTTTATTTAAATTAAACAGCATTTGTAAGAAGCCAATAGATGTTAGTTAAATGATTTAAATCAACTTACAAGTAGCTAAATCAATATGAACCAGTTAGAAACAGAATAAAGTGATAAAATCATTAAGTCATATCTGAACGAAACAAATGATCACTTCGTAGTTAATAAATAAATAAATAAATAAACATCTCAATAAATTCTTATTATAACTGAATAAATGCATTTCAATTCTTCCTTAAGCATTAAGAATATTCGACATGTAATTAAAGTGCACACAGTATTATTTTTATTAAGAGATTGATAATGTCTCTCACTAAATCTAATAAAAACAATAAAAAAGATAATTCTTAAAAATATGCAAATTAGATTCTAATAAGAATTGGGAAGATTCTTAAAATTCTCGTTCTTAACTAAAGCCTATCACTTTTAGTGAGGAACTGAAAAATTTTTGGTATATATATATATATATATATATATATATATATATATATATATATATATATATATATATATATATTCCCACTTGTAAAAATTGCTATGACGATCCAGATTCACCGAAACATATTCTTGATTGCGTCGGACTTTCCAGGGAGGTTTTATCCTCAGATGCTAGCCATTTACTTTCTAACTGCCAAAAATTTATTGGAATTGATCTGTCAAATGTCAGATCTTTAGAGAGGATAAGCCAACAACAAATAGTTTACAAATTCACAATCTTCCGCTTTTTGAAAGCTATATTTTATGAATGTATAATATTGGGAAGTTTTCAACTTTATTTCTATTAAAAATGATTATATAATACTAAAATTTATGTTAACAGATTTACTTTACATAGCTAATTAGTAGAAAAGTCGGTGAAAGTGTCAGAGAAAAATTGTTTTTATCTGACTGAGGAATATTTAAGAAGCCTCTATTAATTAAAAAAAATCAAATTAATTTGAAAAAAAACTTAAAAAGTTAAGTTAATTTTACATTTTAGAAATATTATTATTTTAGTTTGGTAATCTTTAAAAGTTAATTAATCTTAAAACTGTTAAAAAAAACTGAATAAAAGGATTTTTTAAAGAATTTCAACAAATTCATATGCAAAACAATAGAGTCAAGGGGAAAAACATGCATGTACTAATGGCAGAAATGATACCATTGTTTATGATAAATGTAGAGTGCTGATATAATTTCTTCTACACAATCATGCAAAACAGCATTTGATTTTAAAGCTTATTTACAAATACAGAGTGTTAGTTCAATGTTTTCTTTTCAATCTTTTGTTAAATTACATTTACTTCCTTTTATGGAGATAATATAAGCACGGAAATGACCTATTAAAGATTTTTGTGGCATGCAAATAAATGCTTGCTCTGTTTTTATAAATACACAATGCAGTGTGGATAATGTAAAATAGTTTTTTAAAAAATCAATCTGAATATTTAAAAAATTTAGAACACCATTTCGCTCAACTCTGTACATGAATATATCTATATGCATGTAGGCTTTAAATAATCCAGAGGTCGGATTGTCTTTTTAATTGAAAAATTTTTAGGTTTGATTTAAAATAATTGAACAGAAGTTGCTGATTGTTGTTGTTGGCTTATCCTCTTTAAAGACCTGACATTTGTCAGATCAATTCCAATAAATTGTTGGCAGTTGCTGATAACAGATTTCAGTCAAAGTTGAAAAACAGAAGAAGACATTTCGTTATTGTTTTAGCATGCATGTTCACTCTGGGAGTTATTAAAAATTTTATCAGTAAAGAGTACTTGTAAAAATTGTAAAAAATACAAAATTAGTGCTCTATTTATATTTTACTTATTGTAAAATTTCTAAATTATGTATTAAATTTTTGCGCGCGCGCTTTTGAGGATTAAAAATTAAAATAAAAATAACTTAATAATCAAATTCTCATCTCCGCTAACTGGGTGGCACTTAGTTGCCTCAAGCGTCTTTAACATTACCTTAACTAGGCTGTAATTACTGTGAAGAACATACTAAAATTATAGAAAGCTAATATTTTAATACATAGTTTTTATAAAATATTTACAGTATTTTTACAGTAGTTTGAATAAAAATTTCTAAAAGCTTACTACCTTGGAATCTGAGAAATCAAAGTAATTAAAACTTAAGTTTAATAGTTTTTAGTATTTTGACCTTTCAATTTAATATACAAAAAAAACTTTTATGGAACTTCTTAAGTTATTAGAAATCTACTATTTAAATCTGAAAAACGTGAAAAAATTGCAATTTTCAATTCAAGTTATGCATTAAAATTCATAACATTAATGGGATTTCAAAATATCAAATTACATATTCTTAATATTTTTAAAATAATGCATCATATAAAACATTTAAATTTTTTCCAAAAAATGAAAAATTCAACATTCAATATATATATATATATATATTTTAGTTTATTATATATATATATATATATATATATATATATATATATATATATATATATATATATATATATATATATATATATATATATATATATATATATATATATATTAAAGAAACACATTTATACATTTTGAAAACATCATAGGTAAGTGAATTAATGTTTTCAATGGGTTTCTCATGGGAAAAAAATTGGTTGATAGTATTTTTTACCTTTCATCCTATTAACTATATTGAAAACAAAATTAAATTTATTAATTTTTACAACAGTGTACTGTAATAAGTTAATCTCCCTCCAATGATTGGACGAAATATCGTTCTGCCCATTTTATTGATTTTCTGACAATGCAATTGAATTTTTAGCAGTTGCGATTAAGATGACTTAGTTAACAATCATGTCGTTGAAGTGTGTGAACTTTTCACAAGTTTCTGAAATGCAGTTTTCTGATTGGTAAACTTTGTTTTCTAGCTACGATGAATTCATATTCTTGCTGGATTGGGTGGAATTCAGCAAAATGTTCAAAATTACCATGACTTAGTTAAGCCAATCAGAACTCCCTTAATTTTGTAAACATATCACATTTTACGATATTAAAAAATACAGGCATTTGATTAACCAAATTTGTCCACCATAATTTCAAAAATTTACCTGAATTTCACCCTAAAAAATCATGAATTTATTAAGTATAGATTTTTCTGTGTTCATATATAAAACTAACGGATTTTGCACTGTGCTGATATTTTGTTTTAAAAATGTTCATTAAGGTTGGAAACGTAAAATAAACTTTCCATTTCGGAGGCCCCTTTGGGAGTTCGGGACAATTGCTCTGTAGCCCCTGTTTTAATCAGGCTTTGTAAATCAATTACCTTTAATCTCTCTTAAAAATAATAAAATTAAGAAAAAATTATTGAAAATAAAGTCAGAAATTTTCATTAAACGATAATGAAAGGCACAATCTTTTGCAGAAGAATACACACATTCAGAAAACATAAAGAAGCATTTTCACATTCACATTCAGGAGCATTTTTAATTTTGAAACTGAAAGCGAAATGTGGTTTAAATGATATTTATTGTATTTCAGTAAACGTAATTCCGCTGTTTAGTGTTGCTTAGATAACTTTTTCTGTATTGTAAGCTTGTAAATCAAAATGTTTTTTTTCACTCGTAATATTTTTATTTATTTATGGGATTAAAAAATTTGAATCACTCTCTAGATAATATCTACTAGTTTTTCAAGTGCACCTTTCCTACAGGAGATTGAACTTTTGTTCTGGAACTCCATAAGAACTAATACCGTCTCTACCATCTCTCTTCAGATAATATCTTTTAGGACATTTTAAGAAACTCCAAAAGTATGTGAACTTTAACTTAAGAAAATTTTGCCATAAACAAATCTTTTTCGATCTGTTTCAATACGAAACATTTTTGCCCTCGTAAGATTTGAACATTTTTTATTTATATATATTACTATGGTAATACTAATAAATGTGAAAAATTTTTAATTCGTTTCTTTGAACTAATCAAAAAAATGGTTTATATAAGTGTTAACAAACTAAGTATAGTAACTGGCGCACAAAATATAATATAAATTAAAGAAATTGATGAGAAAGATAAAATTATGTTCCAGTGATACTACTAGCCACACCTTTGTAAATTTCCATATATATTTAAATAATTTTCTAATTTTAACGAAAGCTAATACATCTCACTAAAATTACCATTTTTTTATTAAATATGAAGCTTGAAAATTATGGATAATTCATTTGCAATGGCTTATAGAAAAAGTCATTGGCCCGTAAAATTCTTTATCTAAGGACTGATGCTTCTCTTTTCTATAGAAAGCTCTCGACACAATATATATTGTGATTCACTGTTTATATGATTTTCATTAAAGATCTTGTTACTTAATACTTTGCTTACAGCATACTATTCATGTTTGCGTGATCTTATAAATATAAAAATTGAACAGTTATCGTAGGGTAAAATAATTTTCCAAAAAAGTTTTTTTAAATCAATTAAATCTTATATTTTACCTGACATTTTATGTAAAAAGTTTATATAAATGTTTTTAACCAAGTTTCACTACGAAATTAATGAAATTTGATTTAAAAAAGTTCATTTTTAATGACTTATATCAAAATTACAATTACTATCAAAAGTAAAATTATTACCATAAAAGTATCGGTTTTAAAATAATCTTGTCTCAAAATTTTCTCAAAATGAGAATGAACTGCTTTAATTGCATTTTTGCAGATTTAACTTTTCTGGCTAAATCTGAGAGAATAACAATTTTGTGTTTTTAATTTCATTGCAAAATCTTTTTCGATTATTGTGGATACATTGACGATCATTATATGTTGTCATAAAGGTTAACAATTCTGTCAGATATAAAATAATATATCCTAAAACTTTTTATCATTATCAGTAAAAGCAATCGGTTGCGTAAAATAAACGTAAATTTTGTTTTAAAACTTCTTGTAAAGAGTAATCATAAAATGAACAAGGCTAATATTCTAACAAATTTGTTTCAGCAATATGCTAACTAGCAAATTTTAGAAATACTGTAATTTGCAAACAGGTATCGATAAAATTATGGAAAAGTGCTTGTTGCTGTAAGGATCTTTTTGAGGGTGTGCTGATCCGCGGAATTGGAAATCCCAGTAGAACTTAAAAAAGTTTTGATGAAAACTCAATAAAAATTCTTTGAAGTTCTGAATATATTCTTTTAAGTTCTGAACACTATTCAGTGGGACTGAAAAATTTACAAATAAGAAAGAGCTTTCTTAAAGTAAATACACAGGTTAATAATGAAATAATTAATACTTAATAAATTATTTCGAAATGAGGAATAAAAATATCTTACTTGGTGATTGTTTTCATTCTGTGCAACATTTTTTATCAACTAAAGTCAAAAAGCAACAAAAGAAAATTTTCATTTCACGTAAATTGAAGATGATTACCATTAACAAATTCTAGCATGATTGATTAAAGAAGGAATTATGACGAGTAAAGAATTATGCTAGTAAAGTATCCCTTTAAAGGCGCATTTGTTTATTTCTTGTAAGTAATATTTCTAGAAACTAAATTTCTTATGAGAAGTAATATTCATTACATTATCATATTCTTTAGTAGCGTGAAGAACAGTTTACAATGTGACGACAACTTAGAATCAATCGGTCAAAGTAATTGCATAATTTAAATCTTATATTTATTGTATATTTTGAAAAATATATTTTGGCATAATTGTAACCAATGGAGAATATTCCAATAAATGTTGGATAAATAATAGGTACTAAGAAAATCAATAATTCAATAGAGAGAGATTGTGTCCCCCACATACACAGACTGTTTATTATTTATTACAAACGATTAAGTTTGGTTCATTTGCTTATTGCAGTAGATGAAATAAATTGTGATTAAGGGTAATTTTTTTTAAAATCATTGTTTTTAATGGATTAATTTTTAATGTACTATGATTTGTAAAAAAATATACCCTTTTTAAAAAAATTGTCGCCTTGAACCAAGCTAGCAAGTTTTTTGAAGCAAGCATGATATTTACTAATAAAATAAAATTTTTATGTGTAAAAACTAAAGCAAGTGAAATAGTGAAATCACATAGATTACTTTAGAAATTCGAGCTTAGAAAACAACGAAGAAAAATTGTACAAAGAGACTAGTCTACCTCTTTTTAGTATTGTTTCTGAAATAGTTATTGCACACACACATATACAATAATTTACTGTATTCATTCTAAAGCAGAAACTGGCCAGTGTCTTGTGTGGAACCTCTTAAGAAGTAGAATATGAAGTTTAGTTTAGTCTTTTCTTATATAAAATTGTAGGCATGGATTTGAGTAAAACATATCAAAGAGAATCTGCTCAAGAACAAAATATAAATGCTAAGATCTAAAATTTCTTTTTGAACATGTGAAGATATAATCTTCAAGAATAAATAAATATACAAGATAAATTAAATGTTCTCATAGTAAAAAAGACAATGATGAAATTGAAGGAATATTGTTTATTGTTTCTCAGAAATTTTTTGCTACCATCAAAAAACTATTTTCCAGGAGAAAACCGAGACTAATTTAGGCGTAATTAAATAAGGAAAAAAACATTCATTCACCTTAAGAAAACCGAAATTTTCATTACATTTTATGAAATGTCAATGAAAAGAAAAGATAAGCTTCTTTAAAATTATTTCCAATTATTTTGGAAACATTTACAAATCTACAACTATTATGCTACGTATTACAACTACATGTTAGACTATTGCAATTGAAATGTTTCTCCAAATTATTTTAGTCACATGATATTTTTAAAACAGTAATCAAGAAACTTCTATCATAAATGCCCTACCATCATAATTTTTGGGAAAATTTAGAAATAAAGTACTGTAAAGTTCTATTCAACACATCCTAAGTGATTCTACGGAGTACTTTTATAGAACTTTAAAATGAATGTTTACACTCCTTCGTTTTGAATCTCACACATTGAAAATGATTTTAACTTATTCATTTTTTGTATTCATAGTAGTACAGGCTATTTTTCACAAAACAATTGTTCACGTCAAAACTTTTATAACATCGTTGTATAGAAATCTGAGTGGCAAAACTTTAGAAGAAGATAGTGTCGTTTCTTGCTATTTTAATTTCTTGCACAGAATGGAAAAAATGACAAGAAATTGTGTAATACAGGGTTGATGCTAAAGAAAAACAAAATGTGTGGTAGTTCCGTGAAACAGCGGAAGGAGAATTTAAGAAAATGATTTCTTATGAGTCATGGAATTTTCTAGATCAAGCAAATTTTTTATTAATTAATTAGATCCTAAAATAAAACTTTGTTAACTTAAACAGAAACTAATTACACAATACAGTTTTCCGAAAATGAAGAAATGCATATGTATCACGTTATATGCTGAAGCTTTATTTTCCATAACCAGAAGATGTTAGGTTGATATGTTTATCCAAAACTGTAAGGAGAAACAGTGATTGTGTGGGCTACTAGGGAAACTAAAAAAGGAGAGCAAAAATGTGGAAAGTTGGTTGCGAGTCATCTTTCATAAAATAAAATAACATTTATATCACGTGCGTTAATTATATTGATTATTGTAAGTCTAAATCTGGAATGAAATGAAAAATGTTTATTTTAAATACCGGGCAATTGGCTTAAACGCCATTTGGTCCTATCATTGATATAATGGCAAGAATTGATGGCATCTTATATTGGGAGACACCTAGAAGGTGTGCCATCAAAACCCTGAAAGTGGGTGGGTTCTAATATTTTAGAAGAAAAGACCAAACTATAGATCTTTAAACATGGTTTCCTTCTAGAGTATGACGTTTCTCTTAGAGGACATTGCAACCACGACCAATTTTAAGTGCTCTACGCCATTAGTGAATAGGAGGAATCTTTGGCTGTTTCTCTGGACAGAACTACCTACTTTCCAACTGTGAGAAAGATATCTTATCCAACCAGACCACCGCAACCTCTCTGAAATATATTAATAAATTAAGAAGTGTTTACTGTTTAATTCAGAAAGAACATTTTGGTTTAAAAAAGTGCAAAAGCTTAACAAGAAAAATAATGCAGCGGCCAGAAATTTTCCAAGAAATAGATGAAATAGATGCCTGAAAAAAATTAGAAGTCAGTACTAAGGAATTACTTATTCTAAGATGCTCTAGTCAGAAAATACGTTTAATCGTAGGCTTCATAACTGGGCACTACTATTTCAGAAAACACTTCCATAAAATGGGACTGTTTCAGCAAGACCCTATCTGCAGGAAATGTTAAACGCAAGAGGAAACGGCCAAGCATATCATTTACGAATGCGAGGCTCTTGCCCTCCCTAGATTAACTTCTTTAGGCATCATCTATATTAGAGAGTTACACCTAGACTCCATTAAAGGGTTATCGGACTATTAATAAAGTGGGTGACCCGAGCAACTGGAACTAGGAAACATTGGGTTTGAAGTTAATAGTACAAAATGCTGATAAAAGCAGAGGAGCCCAATGACATACAAACCCAACTCTAAGAAGAAGAAGAAGGAATTACGTTATCTCGTTCTCTTCCAAATAGGTCATTTGAAAAAAAATTGCTTTAAGATTTATAAAATTTAAAAATATAACGTGATAAATATTTTAATATTTATGAATTCAAAAGATTTGCAAAGATCAGAGATTTTGTGTACATTTGTAAGCCACAAATACCTTCAAAATAATGGCTCAGGTGAAGGAGTTATGCTTGTTTCTAAATTTCACTAGCAAAAGCCCCTGAGGAAAACACTCAGTTGTATTACTGAAATATTAAAATATACTTCGTGTCTAAATTTATCACCTACTCAGTTGATACCAAAGAGATGTTTAAAAGCAATGTTGTTGATTAGCATTGAATTGTAAAAGGGTCAAATATTTGAAGATCCGATGAAAAGTTCATTGAGAGACCGAATAAAGACAAATATCATAAGTGTTTTATAGATTCATAAGAATATTTAAGGTTCTTAAAGACATAGCTTTACATAATTTTAAAAGCAAAACTTAAATTCCTGTCCAAATAATATCAATGCATAAAAATCCAAGATCTTATGAAGTTAAAATTAACCAAGAAACTGTATTGATGCATTACAGAAGACATCTAAAATTTTCTAAAAATACTTTTAAAAATTATTTTTAGAAAATTAGAAAATTCTTTAAAAGTAAACATTAATTATGAAATTCCAAGTCATTGTGATAAAGAGAATTATTATCGTTATAAAATGTTTATAAGTAATAGAAGTAGGAAAAAAAGTCAAAAGAAATATTATCAATCTTAGTTATCAGAATGGTTATGTTTGTTGGTGAATCTCAAAAGGAAAAGTTACGTCTGTTAACTATGTTTATAAATGTATGTGTGAATCTGACATCAACTGTTGTTGTTGTGTCCAATCCTTCAGGATCTAGCGGCAGCTAGATCAAATCCATGATTGCATGCACCCCAAAGTCAAGCACTAGGAGAGGGCTGTTGCGAACATCCTCTAAAGTGAGCCCCAAGCAATCGAGAATATGATGCGGGGAAGCTGGCAGCAGATGGCACTTGGGACACGTTGGAAAGACTTTACGGCCGGATTCAAAGGACATGCATTTCAGGTGTCCACGGAAAAGTCTTTGACATCAACTAAAATACATTAATGAAACACCATTAATTTAATTTTGCTTATGAATGTTAATACTTCTTTCTAATGCATCATCATCTAATGATTGATTAAAGAATACTAACTCTTGAACGGACTTAAACCTGGTTAGCTCTAATAGTTGCTTAAGTGTACTTTAACCAACCGTGAGCACTCTTGACTACTAGTGATAATCAGAGTTAAGTGAAACCAAATTTAATTAATGATAACAACATGTATTTGGAACAAAACTTTATTTACACAATCTGAGCTTCAACAAAATATAACAGTTTAATTGTCAAAGACTGATGTAAATTATTATTAACATTCGGCGAATTTTTATCTTGCTGAAGAACTTTTATACTTGCACGGGGGAGGGGCGTAATCATGTTACAGTAGAATCCAATTTAACCATTTGAGTTTAATTTGAGTTTATTTAACTTTTTTACCACACACACAATCACATGAGATAAAATACTTAGCCAAATGTTGATTAAAGTTCACTTAATTAAAAGCGTTAATTTAGAATTTGTCAACGGTCCTAGCAATCAAATTAACTATCAATACTTTAATGAGTTAACATGGCTTCAAAGATATCAAGCATTAATATATTTTAAACATGTCTTGAAATTGGAAATCACCAGATTTTTCCCATTATTTTTAACATTATTATAATTGATACTAAAAATAAACGGAGATAAAATAATCATGCTAAAAATTAACAGTGAATGAGTTTACTTGACCAATTATCTGTTCACCGGTGGTGACCTGTTTGCATGAAAAGTTAACATTTCTGGGCATAATCCATGCTGACAAAAGTACTAATAACTGTTTTCTCTATAAAGAATAACATACGGATTGGATCATTCCTTAAAAGAAAAGTGGAGCAGATGTCAATATTAGTTGACAGTTTTTAGAAACTGCAATCAATAAACTTCACTCAGACTCATTTCTACGCATTTAATTTATACATAAATATTCGAAAAATTTATAATAAATTTAAAATATGCAAAATTCTTATCTTTAAGATATGGTGCTTAAATGAATATCAGTCATGATTTTCAACATTTATAATAAGTGATGCTGAAAAGGAATATTTTTGTAGGAAAAAATTAAAGTACATAAATTTTTTCAGCTATTGTATATAATCAATTTATGTTAAGTTTAATGCATTTTCTTTGTTAAATCTACAAAAATATTAGGACACTTGAGTGAAAATAAAACTCATAAATTTCAACGTCCCAGCATGGGCTGAAGTTCCTAATATAATTTTCTATTTCACTAAAACAATTTTCAACAGTATTTACTCTGCTTAAATGATTGTCAACACTATTTATTTAAAATTACTTAGAGATTGTTGACAAGAGGAAAATATATTTCAAAGTGCCTCTAGGCAAAAATTGGCGATTTTTTATCGCTAAAAATGTTTAGTGAAAGAAAATTGCGCCGAAAACACTAGGCAATGATGCTCATATAATTAAAAAATTTTCATCATCATATTCAACATCATCCAATCTGCTCCAAAGTGGTTAGAAACCAAGGGGCATCCTAAATAGACAACCCTGTTGACAATGCATGTTATTTCTTAAATGCTCTTACTAAATCTTAAAACTTCAGCGTATGAATCAAAATGCTTTCAAATATTATTCTCCTATGTGTATGCCAAATTTTATCTATTAAAATTTCCCTTATAATTAAATTTTTAACAATAAGTGGTTGCTCCTTTCATTCCAGTTGAGATCATGATTACGCCATTTCATTACAATTCTCATTGGTTTAAAATATCCTTGAGCGTCAGATGACGTTTCATCTACTTCACATCGTATTGAGACGGCGTCGTAAATCCGACTTGTCCATAAATTTGCTGCCTACTCTCAATCGTATTCTTCGAACAGCAGCAAACAATGCAAACTTCACCACCGAATGTGACTGTAGTCGGTGATGAGAAAAAAGTCCATTCATGGTTTTTACCTGTAAGTAAGAAGAATTTTTAATTTTTTGCGTTTGTAAAAGTTCTAAAAAACATAACAATTATCTGTTGTTCTAAATAATTCGTTTAAAAATTTTCAAATCTTTAGCGATATTACTTCCAAAACGGATCACGTTGAAAATAGAACAGGAAAAAAAAATGCAAAAGACAAAATAATACATGCACTTTATGGTTAGTTTAAATCAGCAAGCACGATCTTTCTGAAATTTTTTATGGTTTCATTTCATATTATTGTTGAAACAATTCTCTAAAACAGTATTTTTTGATTTGCTGATATTTAATGTTTCTGTTGAATAATATATTTAATGTTTCTTTTTACTTAGAACCAGTTGATAATAGTTTAATTTTATGTTTTAAACAATTTTTAAATTTTTTCAGTATTTATGTGCTTGCAACTGTATGAATAATCAAGATTTGGGATAACTTTAGTTGGTACAGTTTACTATTTCCGCTCCCGAATGGAATCTCAAAAAAAATGTCACAATATATTTCTTTTTTTTATAAGTTTACGAATAGTATTAAAATTTCGAAATAAGGACTAATATAATTTTAAATTTTGTTTTCGAGTTAGATAATTTTTTCATTAAGAATTAAGAATGAATTAAAAAGTAATTCTGATATTCATGAATCCAATACATTGAGTTCTGGGTTGCATTATGAGAAATTGAAGGGTTTGCTTCAAAAAGGAGGTAGCTCCATCCCATAGCTGTTGGGAGTTATAAACACTTTCTTGTGCGAAAAAAAAAAAACTCTTTTATTTGGCACCAAAAGGATGCAGCTCCAATCGTTATTTCCAGAGTTATTCAAGAGATGGAGCTGCTTGTCTTGTTAGTTTGTAGCAAGAGAGCGGTAGCTCCTAGAGCTACGTCTTTGTTACCCCAGACGACTGACGAGTTTTGCTTACAGGGAAGTTAACTATTACAGGGATCTTTTATATCTATTCTCGGACAACTGCGTATCCCAAAACAAAAATCACGCTTTAACACAGTATCTATTCTTTTTTGTTAAAAGTGGACGTCTGAATACAGTCTTTCATAGGTTCCCAGAACCGGGTCATAGTTTTATGCCTTGTGATCGAACTTTCGGAAACATTGAAAAGCGCATGAGGAAAGTAGAAAGAGTGTTTGTCCCAAGAGAATATACGCGCATTATAGAAAAGACGAGTAAAAAGTTTACTGTGACGGAAGTTACTCAAGAAATGATTTTTAACTTCGTTGACCTAATAAAAGGTTTCTTCCTTAAAACCCTTCATATCATTTCTAATGGTAGCAAAAGGGAAAAGTTTTTAATAACAAAATTTAGGGTTTTCACTTATGAAATATCCTACATCAATGCAGGAAACATCTTAGCTAGTGAAAGTGTTGGAATACTGTGTAACAAAACAGTAAGAATGTTCAACATCCAAAACAGTACCCCTATAATATTGAACAACCTTCAACAAGCATACACCAACCACCTACCTCTCAAGACTGCAAAATATAAAGATGTGATGGACCTTGTCCAAAAATACGTCGCACAAAATGATATGTGGTTCTACCATCGACTACAGCCAGACAACGCGCCTGATGACCCAGATGTTACAGAAGGAGAATGTGACGATTGAAATGATGTTATTTTCTGTTTGTAAGACCAATAATTTTGCTGTACTTTATTTTCAGTTTTCTTTGAATAAAAAATACATAATAATAGCACATTCTTTTTATTTTTACACCTTTTTCCAAGACATAACATATTCCCCCATTCCTCATATTCCATTCTTTTGAGCAAAAAAGAGGTAGCTCCAAGGATCATCCACGTACCACGAACATTTGGATGATATTTTTTGAATGAAAATAATGTTCTAATGTGTAAACTTCATAATTGAAAGCAAGCAACAACAATATTTTTACATAACTTAAAATTTGTATTTTCTAAACGTTTTTTTTAGTTTCCCAAAAACTGAGAAAATTGGAGCTACCTCCTTTTTGCAGCAAACCCTTCAATTCATGACGTTATATTGTTGTTTCACGATATTTTCTATGGCAGCTTAATCTTAGTTTCAATTTTTCTTGATCGAATTTTGTGTAAAACAGTTATTATCTATTTGAATGTGGAGTAACAGACATAATTTTTGCTCTCTGAAAAAGGTTGTAATTATAGATGTTGGTAAAGTAAAAATAAAATTTAAGAAATTTTGATCATAATGACGGAATGTTTTTAATTAAAATTAACGAAATTATCAATAATGTATTGGTTTACAAATCCTTTTTTATATTTTATCTGAACCTATAATAATCATGACAAAAATTCAATTTAAATGTCCGAAAAAACTTTGCAAAATATGCATACACAAAGTAAAAAAGAAACATAAGAAAAGAGCAAAGTGGCGCACTCTTAAACATAATGGTCCCATGTTTCCACCTAAATATAAACCTTTACCAAAAAAAGTTTTCTTTAAATACAATAACAAACGTGTCAAGCTGAATACAAAAGCTGAAGAAGTTGCTACGTTTTACGCCAAGATGCTTAATGATAAACGTGTAAAAATGAAAGTATTCAATGAAAACTTCCTCCGAGATTGGCGGGAAAATATGACATCAAAAGAAAAGAAATTGATTGTGGACATCGATAAGTGTGATTTCACGGAAATACGCGATTATTTTGAGAAAGAATCTGAAGCTAAGAAGAAACTGCCTTTACATGTTAGAAAAAAGCAAAAACTGAAGCGCGACAAATTAGAAGAAAAGTACAAATGGTGTTTAATAGATGGAAAGAAGGAAAAAATAGGTAACTTCAAAGTTGAGATTCCAGGAATATTCAGGGGAAGAGGAAAACATCCTAAAATGGGAAAGCTGAAACGAAGGATAACTCCGGGTGATGTTTGTATTAATTTAGGACAAGGAACACCGATTCCCAAACCTTCTGTTGGAGGAAAATGGAAGGAAGTTATTCATAATAACACAGTTACTTGGCTAGCTTGTTGGTTTGATTATATATCTAACACTAACAAATATGTGCTTCTCAACCCAAGTTCAAAATTAAGGGCAAAAAGTGACATAGCGAAGTTCGAAATGGCAAGAGAATTACACAACCATATTAAAGACATTCGAAAGGATTACATAAAGGGTATGAAATCAGATTGTCCTGTCTACCAGCAAACATCAATTGCGACATATTTTATTGACCTTCTAGCATTGCGAGTAGGTAATGAAAAAGGAAAGGACACAGCTGATTCAGTTGGTTGTTGTTCATTAAGAAAAGAACATCTGAAACTTAGAAAGAAGGGTAAAAAATGCATTATAGACCTGCATTTTATAGGAAAAGACGACATGCTCTATAAGAACTCTGTCGAAATTAAGGCAGATGTTTTCAAAGTAGTCCAAGTATTATTGAAAGGTAAATCACCGAAAGATAAGATCTTTGATGAAATATCGACAAATTCATTGAACTTTCATTTGAACACCATCATGCCTGGCTTATCTTCGAAAGTATTCCGCACTTACAATGCTTCCAAAATGTTGGAATCTCAACTGAAACTTTTAACAAAACCCAAAATGAACATCAACGAGAAGGTCAGAGCTTACGAGATAGCCAATAGGCAGGTTGCTGTACTTTGTAATCACCGCAGAGTACCTCCAAAAAATTTCCAAAAAAGGATAAGTCGATTAACGAAAGCAATACATGTACAACAAAGAAAATTGAATAAATTGAAAATAGAAATGAAACAAATCGGTTTAAGAAGTGAAGGAATGTCCGATAAAAAATTTGAAGATGCAATTAAGAAAAAACACAAGTTATGTGAAGACCGATTAGAAAAACTCGTCAATCAGAAAGAAAAGAGTTTATCTGATAAATTCATAACCTTGGGGACCTCAAAATTGAACTATTGTGATCCTAGAATTACTGCTGCTTGGTGCAAGAAATTTAATGTTCCTATTGATCGAATTTATTCAAAAACTCAAAGAGAGCGATTTGAATGGGCAATTCGCGCTACAAAATCTGATTTTAAATTTTAATTTTTTATTCAATTTTCCATAATTTTCATTAAAATAAGAGCTGTTTATCTTTCAAAAAAAATTCCAGATAAAATTATCTGAAAGAAAACACTACATAAACTTATAATGATTTTAATTAATGTTTAATACGGTAGAGTGATATACTTATTATAAGTTTTTAACAATTTTTTTCTGCAAATGGATGGTTATGTATTATAGTTGTTGAAAAACAATACATATTGATCAAACAGTAAACTTACTAATATAAATAATTTAATATATAGATATTCTCTTATATTTGTTATCATTTCCTTAGTTTTGTTATACTCTAATACTTTTATTTGCAATGTTGTTGTCTTGTGCCAGCTAGGCCGTCATTATGAGGTGCGGTGCTCCACTTTTCCAGTTGAACCATATTTTGGTGTGGTGTCCGATTTCCTCAGTACACACATACCATAGTTACCCGTTTATAGGGTAAGCACACAACCATTCACAACCAATTTCTACAAGTAAAGGACAAAGATAAGATAGGTAGAGAAAATACACCCATGCCCGAACTGGGATTCGAACCCAGGACCACCCTATCCGCAATCAGGCACGCTAACCACTAGACAAGTTCGGGGCGCTTTGAATGTTGAGATTAACTTTCATTATTCATGAAACGTAAAGCAAAAATGAATGCTGTATATTATCAAAGGTTTAGCAATGAAGTCTAAGTAAAAGACGTAGCATATTTTCGATTGTAAATGTGACTGTCATAATATATTTAGCGGAACAAAATATAAACCATTTGAGAGAAAATGAGAAGAAGTAAAATGTGTAGAAGTATTGGCAAGCAACTCTCTTTGTTCTGTATATTCATGGAGAATTATTGCAACAATATGCAAATTTTCATTATATTAACTTATAACGAAAATTTGCGCTACAAATTTCAGAAGAAAATGTTGTTTGATATCTAGCTATCGTATTTTCAAAATTAATATGTATTTATTTTGTGTATACTAATTATTTTTCCATTATCATCAAAGCCAAATTTAATTTATAATCTTATTGGGATTGTCTCAGTATTTTATAAGTAAGTTGAATTTTTGAGATTTGATAACTTAATTAGAATTGGAGTATATAATTATAAAACTGAATGCAATCCTTGTTGCATGTAAACATAGTTTTATTACTACTTATATCTTTCTGCTCGTGAAAAATTAAATTTTTTATGAAATTTATTAATTCATTTATTTTTGTTTTAAATAACTGGATACTACCCCCACAAAAATATATTCATATTTTGATACCACGAAACTGGGCATTGTCTCAACATCTAAATATTTAATTTTGATTAACAATTTCAGATATATTTGTGAATCGAAAATATTTTTATAAATTGTTTTATTGATATATTTTCTTTCTCTTCTTGTTTGCACTGATATTGGTTAATGTTGAAAGAATTTATCCCAAAAATTAATATACCTCGTTAGAGGGATGGTGGTGCACATCTTCTTCCTGTTTGCGCATCTTTCGGAATTATTTTGGAGTTTTCGTTGTTTTTCTTTTGTGATTCTTGAATAGGGTAAGTAAGTAAAATTATCTAGCTCTTAAAATCTCTCCCTAAAATTATGCACATCGATAAAAGTCGTGCTTAAGATTCATTAAGCAAAATTGTCTATTCGAAAGATGAATCTTTAGTTTCTTTTCTTATTGATTTGCTTTAGAAAAACTTCTAAACCTGTAAGGAAGTCTAAAAATCTCCCATTAAAGTAGTACCTTGATGTATATCAAAATTTTGCAAATTTTTCTTTTTTTCGGACGTTTTAGATAGAAATGTAACGTCAAAAATTAGTAAAAAATAATGAGCTTTAAATTTCAACTTATTCCAAGTAGTTAGTCATGATAATAAATAAATAAGGTTATATTAAACTGGTAATTTTTTACCTAAAATATTATCATTTAATTTAACTTTTCAGTTGGTAAGAAAATAAGATTTTTATTAAAATTTCAAATTTACTTGTATGTATTCCCTAATTACAAGTAAATTTGAAATTTTTATTCAGGTAAACAGCATTGAAATTTCGAATATCAATAGTAATTATAATTTTACATTACACTTCTTAGTTACTGTTTTTTATACTTAATTACTATTTTTAATAATTAAAAAATTACTACATTTTTCATCCCCATCACCATTTGTGTAAATCTGACAATTTCTTTTAAGTTTAGCAACAAATGAAAATTAAATTTTTTTTGTCTAAAAATTGGAAACGATAACAATAGGAATATTCAAGTAAAATAAATATGAGAATAGGACATAAAACAACATAATGATTAATATTTTTATAATCATAATTGGTATGCCAATTACATTAACGATTTTACGAGCAATAAAAATTCATTAAAAACGTAAATTCAGTTTAGTAGCATGATTAAAATTATAAATTATATATATATATATATATATATATATATATATATATATATATATATATATATATATATATATATATATATATATATATATATATATATATATATATATAATATTCCAATATTATAATCATTATATTTATTTTTTACTTATTTTTAACATCACATCATTTTTTATCTGAAAAGTTTCCCAAAAATATCGAATAGTTCAATTGAAAAAAATAGCGTATTAAATTTCACTATTTAATTTAAATGTTTAGAATTCCTTCATAACTTATATACATCTTGATAAATAAATTAACATAGGAAGCTTAGAGTATTCCCCCATTTTGTAGAGCATTTTTCAGAGACTTAATTTTCTCGCACTGGAATAGTAATTTGTTTTCTTTTTCTTTTCCTGTTCTTGCTTCGTCTTTCTAACTGGAAAAGTCACCAAACGTAACGATTTGTCGCCAGATGTGACTGCTTTCCGGATTCCCTCTTGGCGAATTTCAAGAGGAGAGGATGGGGAGGGGGTGGATTACGTTTCTCACGTGATTATTATAATGCTATTTACTAAACTCGGAAAAATGGCTTTTTGCCCAATCTGTCCGGTGAGCAATCAACTACAGAAGAAGCACGCGAACTTCTCGATTGACAGAATTAGGCGCAATTTTTCCGCAATAATTTTTCTGAGTGCTTCAATTATAAAGCAATAATTTATGTCACCTTTTTCAATTTGAAATTAAATTACTTGTTTCTGTATCGAATACTAGATTAGCCACTTAAAAATCAAGAGAATAGAAGAAAATGACAAGCTGATAAAAGCTTTTATCTTCTCACTCTGGAAGAATTAGCATTCTTTTATGTGATTGTTGTGTGAAGTGGAAAATTTCTTCGCTGAAGTTTTGATAACTGATTTATCACCTGATACTCACAACTTCCGCTTCTTGTGATGCCATAAAAGGTAAAACAATTGCATTAATCGCATTCTAAAATTATGGTTAAAAGAAAATTCTATTGATGATTATTTTTTCTTGTTATAATTTGACTGTAAACATTATACGTTATACAAACTAGAGTTCATTTCTGAAACAATTATTTCTTCTCTTTTTTAATATTTTTAATTGTATTTTTTGTCACTTAAATAATTTTTGATTTTAAAAAGAGAGTTTAGTTCTGTAAAATATACATATTTCATTAACATATTCGTGTTTGATATATTTTTGGAAAAATAAAAAAATATATTATAAGTTTAAATTTATTAGTCAAAAGCAAAAAAGTTAATTAATAAAATTAATAAACTAACTTCTGTAATATATGTACAAGATATTTATATAAAAAATTATTTTAAAATATTGCAAGATTAATTATATTATTTTATTAATTTCTTTTGACTAAAAGAATAAGTTACTTCCTTAATTTTTGGGAAGTGTTGCATGGGTTTTTTTAATATGATTATAATTGTTTTTACTAAATTAAAAAAAATGGAGCACTCTTGATTTAAGTGTAATTTATTTATTGAAATCTATTTTTAAAAAACGTTAAGACCTCTAGTGGACTTTTTTTTACATAAACATGATTTATTATGATTATTTTTACAGTGGAATTATCTCTGTCTACGCATTTACGCTAAATTAATTAAAGCTGACTCACATGTTGCATTAAATTAAACTTTTGATAATTTAAAAATAAAGACTGAATTTCTTTAAATAATTTTGCATGAAAATAGAATATTGACTTTGATTTTATTAAAACCGTTTATATATATATATATATATATATATATATATATATATATATATATATATATATATATATATATATATATATATATATATATATATATATATAAAGAAGATTTATTTATTTCTAAAAAAGTTATTAAATTCCTTTTAATCAATCGTCAGACTACAAAACGCTTAGTCGTTAGTTGAGAAACATTAAATCAGCTGAAACTAAAACTAATTCATCTGTGATAGATCTTATTTCAAATTTAATTAAAAAAGAATGAAAATATTTATCATGAACATTCATTTGCTGTATTACCTGCAATTGTGCTCACACAGTGGCGTACTGAAGGGGGAAAGGGGATCTATCATGCCCCGGGTGCCGCTTTGAGAGGGGCGCCAAATAGTAGTTACGAAAATATTTTTCAGAAAAATTTTATTTCTTTTTAACTGTGTGAAATATAAATTTTATTCGGAGAAATATATTTTAAATGATAATTATTTTCTCCTGTTGAAGAGCTTGCCATAAATGAAAATGTTCCTATTTTTATATTTCCATATTAATGAATTACTACAGTTTAGTTCGTTTTTAAAAGTGTGTTCTTTTAATCGTGTTTTCCATTATCTACTAAAGTTTTTTATACTTTGCTCAAGATTTGTGGTGCTTTATCATTATTGTGTATAGTAAATCTTGTACATGTAATGATGGAAATATGTTAAACTTTTCCTGATAAAAATTCTGAAATATAAATTACATTGGTTAGTTTCCTTTTCATGCATTTGAGATGTGTTTCAGTTTCAATTTATTTACCAAATAATATGTGTTTATGTTATATCGCTTGATTTACGTATCAATAATTTAGGGAGATTCCAAAAAGGTAAGATCATGACCTAATCTGTTACTGATTTGACTTAACGAATGCAGCAAGATTCACCATGTTCCTTAGAATTCTAATTTTTTACAAGATCTCTAAATCAAGTTGCATACTTATGAAAAATTATAACATTGATTAAGCAAATAAATCTTTTATATTCAAATTAAAGAAAAGCAAGATATCTAATGAATATTGCATCGACTGACAAATACATCATTAGGAACTAGAATGATTTTATTTATCATTTCGGAATTCAAAAAATTTTTTTTAGAAATTTTGATGTTCTAAAATATGTTTTGGCTTGATATTCATTTTTATAGTTATTATAAAACATTTTATTTAATAAACAATATTTTCTCTTATAAATAAAAAATGTGAAGTTTTAATCTCATTTTGACTAAAATAAAATAAAAAAATAACTCTCTAAAAAGGAAATTTTATTAATTAATTTCAATTTATTAAATAAATTAAAATAATAATGCGTAAATTTCAATTACTTTATAGAAAAATGATGTTTTGATTTCAAAGAATAAGTATTTTTAAGCTATATTAAATAATTCGTCCAGGAGAGTTATAAAAACATCATGATGACTTAAAATAAAACATACAATAATCTCGCAGTTAAGAATTCAAATAATTGTGATTTTTTTTTTGTACGTAAAAGGTATTCAAAAATACAAAATGATCAAAATTACTATAAGTAAATTAAAGTCTAGATTGTTATTTCAGTAAATAATTAATTTTTAACTAAACAATACAGAACTTTAAATTGAATATTAACTAGTTCTTATAGATACCTTTTATACTTTATTAATTAAAACATCTGGAAAAAGAGAATAATTTAGATTATTAGAGTTTATAAAAACACTTCCATGTCAAAACAAATTAAAAACATATTCTAAAAAAGAATTAATTTACATTTGCTTCAAATTATAGTTTATGACTGCTATAACACTTAGAATTATAGTTTGCCAGATTTTTTATCTCCAATTTAAAAGTACAATCTGAACCTTTAAAATTATCTATATTTAAGATTATTTTAAAGTAAATACTTTGCTGTTGTTATATGCATTATACTCTTATTACACACAGATGTTTATTCTATATATTATATTATTATATATATATATTTTTTGAGATGGGGTACCAAAATTGATATTGTACCCGGGTGCCAATTGTGCTCGCTACGCCACTGTGCTCACAGCGTTTGCAGATGGAAACATGTAATCTGAATAGAAAAATCTCTATATCTGTTCATTGTTAAATGGTAATAGACATTATGTTTTTATTCTGCACATTCATTTGTCAGGGTAAGTGATTTTCTATCCGGCACTTCTCTTGGTGAAACGTGATGGAGGCCCAGCAAAACGTAATGTTTTTGTGTACCAGCAAGGCTGGCATTATGGGGTGCGTTGCTCCACTTTTCAAACTGAACCATATTTAGGTGCAAAACGTAATAAATGATGGATAAGAACTTTACAGTTGTGTCAGGTAATTAGATATCCACTGTGCGTTATCAAAAATCTGTATATGCTTATGAAAGGCTGCAAGCCAAGCGGGTTGCCGAAAGATGGATGCTCTTGCATTCGGTTCAACAGTTAGTAGATTCGAATCATAACTTGGGCTTGGATATTTGTAGTGCTTCGCAATCCACTTTAAGCTGTAGATCATTATTCTAATTACCCCTTGAGTGCAAAAAGAGAATGTTGATAGATGAATAAACCAATCCGAAAGACTGCAAAAGAAAATGTGCATTACAAATGAAAATAAAGAGCAATAAAATACAAGGAAACGGTTTTTTGCTTTTGAAAAATGAGCTATCAAAATTATAACTCTTTTAGTCACATGTTTTTATTTTTATATTGCTTGATATTTCCAAGATCATGTTTTACAGTGTAGTAACACAGAAATGATATTCGATCAAAATATTAATAGAAGGAGGTTGTAATATTGAAAAAAGTGTTAGCAGTTTGAAACCCATCTGGTTTATACACTGCCCGACACTGAAATTGCAAAACCAAGAAGAAGTTGCCAGAAAGTGATGAAACTCGACAAGCAGAACGACACAGCTGTGAACAATAAATGATCTATATTTCAAAATGATATGCATAATACAGAGCCAGAATAGTGTTAGGTCTAGTAGATTGTAGGACCACTGTGGACGGCGATGCAGGAAGCAACATGTCTAGTCACAGACTCATTGATGACGTACCGGATGGTGTCCTGAGGAATGATTCTCCATTCCCTGTCAACTATTTGACAAAATGCGTCTTCTGAAAGAGGCAGTGATAGGGTCTGTAAATGGCGTCCAATCATATCCCAAATGTGTTTGATTAGTGAGAGATCTGGCGAGAACGGTGGCCAGGGAAGTAACTGTATACCTTGCAGGCATGTTGGCTGATGCGACCAATGTGCGTTCGGGCATTATCCTACTGATAAAGGGTATTGGGCACACCCTGAGGATTGGGGAGTGTCACTGGCAGTAGTATATCATCCACGTAACGTTAGGCCGCCACTCCACCTTCTGCATTGATCTTATCCGGCACCATTTTAGACGTTGGCATCTATGCTGTGTGTTCAATGACAGTTTTCTAAAGGATCCCATGAGCGCAGGCCTCTAGCAACCAGTCGACGGCAAATAGTTCTGCTTGATATGGCAGCATGCAAGGTATCTTGAACATGCTGCAGAATTTCGGTAGACGTGCTTTGCAGGGCCGCCATCGCCTCCTGTCAGACGCGTCGATCCACGGGTGCTGACGTCATTCTGGCTGCACCGGCACCCCGCAAACAGTTCCTTGTTCCAATCATCTTCGTCACACCTGGTGCAATGTGGACGCGTCTATGTGTCTATCAGCTTCGATTGGCCATAAGGACAAACCTGCCCTTCTTAGTCCGATCACCATGCCCCTCGTAAACTCGTCTTTCTGCTGAATCTGACTCCGTCGACGATGACTTGACATTCTCTGCAATTACAGGCGTCCTTTGCGACAAGAACAAACTTTCAGCTATTATTTTCCAAACAGCAATAACGGCGCGAATATTACCCACTCTGACTGTTTCTCACTTAATATCTACTTTATCCTACGTGCTCTGGATAACTGCGCATTTCCCATCATTTGCTTAGCTCGGTAAGGTACGTCTACACTGAAATTTGCATGATTATCTGGGCACTCCTTCTTGATGTTGCATTTTCAAAGTCAGGCAGGGTATAATCATACGATTCGTTTCCGGAAGCTACTGACTAATTAAAATAAGAAAATTCTGATTAATGTTCATAACTTTCTCTTTGATTCGAACCAAGATGGTCAAATTATTTGATTATAAGTTTTTGATTATTATTGGTTCAGTTATATTCTGAGACTGTCATGAAGAAAATTACTCGAACTTTTGAATTACTTCTAAAGAAAATGATTGTTATTTAAACGTTACTTTGATAAAAACTGCTTGAATATAAATTATTATGGCTATTTTAGAGACTAAAGGTCAAATCAGACATCTTATCTGTTTAATTAATTTTTCTATATCTTTAGAAATAATGCAACACATGTTCTTTTTTATGAATGCTAGCTTATAATTAGCCCTTAATCAATTGTTAGAACGCCAACTTAAGTGGATAAAATAGGTTAAAAAATGTTAAAAAAAGTAATATGTTGCATTTATAGGGTACATAGATTAAAGCATTTTTCTGTCACATCCATTATTTCATGAGTTTCTGACTGTAATTTTTTTTTACGTTTGTTGACCTTCATCCATCCAACTGAATATATTCATACTAGCTTATATTGATAATCAAGTATTTTTTCACGTAATTTTCAGAAGTCCTTACATTTTGTTGCCATCTATTAAAACATCAATTCTGAACACATGCTGAAATGAATCACCTGTGAGCAGTGACTGTGTCTGCAGCGGAGGAAAACACCGCTCAAAAGTCAACAATAGAGGACACGCGTGCCAAAGGCATGTTGTCACGATTTGTTTGGACTGTAGTAGATTGGTTTCCTCCTGTCTTATTTTGTTTGTCGTGTTATCCTTCACTTTTTTTATCAACGGTAGGACACGAGTGCAGAGATATTCTGTGGTACTGCATTATTGTTTGAACACATAAGTAAATATATTTCTTCATTGCAGGGAATGGATGCCAAGCAATTGTGATAGGGATGGATAGTTGTTTGGATAAGATATTGGTAGCTGAAAAATGACAAAGAAATTCTGTGTGAGGTGAAATGTTCTAATGCAAATATAGGTCAGTTTAAATAACATAATTGATTGTCCAGGGGCATGATTATAAATAAAGCCTAAAGTACCTTTTAACTAATTACAAAAACTATGTGTTACCCATACCAGAGCATTTTATTTACCATTTAGACTCATTGATGAACTTAATTTAAGAAAGAAATTGAATGTAAATGTTTATTAACTAATCATTTATTCACATAAGAAAATAATTCAGTTTAAATATATTTCTAAATGTTTCCGCATTTAGTAATATTTTCATATTTGTAATTTTTATCCATTAATCTATATTTAGTTTAATATTTTGTATTAAATATTTATTCTAAATAATATTGAATTATTTTCATTGACCTACAAGAGCATATTTCTCAATTTAACACTATGTATATTTATATTTAACGTCATATTTCCCGCGTATAATTTTAATATATTTTCCAAATTTAAAGCATTTAAAATATTGCTCATAGTAATTTTAATATGTTTGCTACTGCAATTTATAGGAATTTACTCTCAGAATATTGATTTCATTCAACCATAACATGGTTACATGGACATAATTTGTATATGAATCTATTAAAAATTATTATTGGTATCCTTCTTTTCACTATGATATTCACTTTTTCACTATGATAAATATTTATCATAATCATAATTCAAACTTTCTCTTTTAATACAAGAGAGCAGAGAAAATCGTTGTAACTATAAACCAGAGAGTCATTGCTTAAAAAATCTTACTGGTTAAAATAGTTATCTCAATTAATTTTTCTTACTGAAGAATAATGAAATTTATAGTCAAATATAATTAAGACAAACATGAAAAAACATTCGCAGACAACATCCGGTAAAATTATTTAGACGAAAATGATAACAAACAAATTCGAAAATTTTCTGAGGGATTCGAACCTAGAATAACCAAGCAGGGAAGCAACCCATATACCTAAACTTTATGAAATTAACAGAAACAGATACTGAAGGTAAAGAGTTTAAAATTTACAATTTTATTACAATTGATTTCAATTAAGAGCTTGATTTTCCTATTGGAAAATGGTGCGTTTGCGAGCATAGAATTTGCTTGTATAGAATTTTATTTATTGTATTAATTACAAAGTGTTATTGAATTATATAGTGACTGTGATTATGTGTAACTTTGATTCACCTTTAAATGCTAAGCTGGTAGCTAAACTATCAGGTATTTATCTTCAGTTCAATTTTATCTTTAAATCCTATAACAAACACATGATTATTCATAATTATTTGAATCTTCATCAGAAATAAATTAAAATCTTCATGGATAAAAAAAAGGGTAAAAGAAGCGACAAACCACAAGTCATCAATCTTAAAACAGAGAAAACACCTAGACTTTTTCTTTCCCAAAAATTTCCGAAAGATAAATTTTTTTTAATATTCAACAAAATGTATTTTGAAATGACTATTTGACATAAGTTTATCTTAACTATACATCGCTTGAAATAAAATATAATCATATTTAAATATATACATATTCTTCAGTTTATTAAAAAGAAAACTTATGTACAACTTTAGTTACGAATTTTTCAATAAAAAAGTAAGTAAATTATATTTTTAAATTTATGATGTTGTTATATTTTGTTTAAATTACGTAAAAAGAGGTATATTATTCAAAAATGTATACATCTTGTTAGTGAGAACTTTTTCCTGCTATCTCCATTAAATTCCAAAGATGGAAATACGAATTTTTAAGATCCCATTATTTGTTCGTTGGCAACACTGAGAAGATCGTTTTACGCGTGCCTAATAGAAGTTCAAGTAAGCGTAAAATACGGTGCTGGTTTTATTTGAGCCGTATGTTAAGCATGTTTTTATAATGTAATTAGCACAGCATTAAAAAGCTAGGAAAAAGGCTATTAAATCGCAAATTAATATTATGATAAATGCTCCCACGAACTTAGAAAGAATTTATGGAATGATATATTTATTTTAATGTTGATCAATTAATTTTGTTACAATTATTTTTCATTTAATACTTCCGGTTTTTTAGTGTTAAGAGATTTTTTTTACCTTTATTTTTCAAAGCATGGAAACATCATTAAAATGAAAATAGTATTTATATACTTGTTATTATTGAAATTATATTTATACCCTTGTACAGTAATAATTTACGTGGTGGTACCTTCTCTTCCCATAAGAAATGTTTATTTCTTTATAAAATATTTAATTTAATTTACTCTTTTATTTATTAATTTCAAATTAATAATCAAAACATTTTTTTAAAAAAATCAAATAAAAAATGGCAAATATCATCAAAAGAAATCAAAATTTAATGGCAAAAAAATTTCTTTTTGTAAAATATAACGCTTAATGAGTTAATTGCCGAAAATAAAATTCTTTGTGTATCATATTAACATGCATTCATAATATTTGTTAGTCATATCCAATCAACAAAAATCCTGTATAAAAAACTATAAGCATAAGTCTACATTCGTTTGATGAATTGGCAGAGAAAGTTTGAAAAAAAAATAATATGAAAAATATGAAATATATACTTTTAGACATAATTTTAGAGTATTTCCTTTGCTTATAAATTATTATTTAAGGCGTCATTTAATAAATTTATTTACTCAAGTTGTTTTATCTTGTGTTTGTTTTGAAACGCTCAAAAATCCTTGAATCATATTAAGGTTGAACTTTAACACTTACACATTTGTTTATTTCTTATATATTATTCTAGAATCAAGACTATCAACACATGCCCGTTACGTCACTTCGTTCGGAACAGTTGCGAATATCAATTCCTTTTTGATTCAGTTTAAGAGCTCTGAACGCATAAAACATTATTATTTAGTATAGTTCAGTATTCACATATAAAAAAGGAATAAAGCTATTTAATGCCAGCTAAGGCGCAGTAAAACCATTTAATACAAAGCAGTTTCAACCCTAGTGCAGTAAAACTACATTGTTGCTCGTTTTTCCATGAAATGCTATTATTAGGAATCCTTTAAGAAAAGAATGTACGCCAGTTATATAAAACGCTTAAGGAACTCATAAATTAAGCAAACATACGGTAAGTTTTTTGAGATTAATATAAATTTAAAGGGCTATTGAAATTTCTTATTTCATTTAGGACAGGAAATGTTTCGTTAAATTAAATAGAAGCATAAATGTTCGAAATAACACATTTACGTAAAATCAATGATATATATGCACTATACACACTTAAGGGCATTTATTTTGAATTTCATAAGCAGATTAGTCATTTGAATTTATTTTAATAAAAATTAATAAGGAAATAGTGTTCCAATAAAAATAAGGTGAAAATGCTCTTTGAAGTTATAATTCAATGTAATATTAGATTATTCTATTTGTTTGATTGCAGATTTCTAGTCAACTTCTTATTATTAACACTAAGCAAACATAACTTAAACAATAAGATTTCACATAATTTAAACAACAAGTAAGATTCTGTTTTCTTGCAAATTAGAGTGTTAGAATATTTTACTTAGATCTTTGAATCAGTATTAGTATGATTTGTTCTAAAGTTATTTAATTTAAGAAATATCTTATACGAAGCAATTGGTACATAAAAGCGATAAAGAGAGTGAATTTTATTATTTTGTCATCATAAAAACAATCTTTTTCAAAATTTTGACTAAATATTTCGGAGTAGAGTTCTTATATTTTGTAATATTAATTTATTATTTCTTTTTTAGAATAATAAAGAAACCAAAATGTATCATATTTTTAAAGATAATTTGGAAATCGAGGAAATTATTGTAAATATTTTATACGGTAGATTAATCTTTTCCCAGATGAATACTCTTGCAATCACAGACTTTAAAGGGATCTTTTCAGGGAGTAGAATTTTCTATGTAAAAGTTCTTTTAAATTATTACTTATTTATTTATTACCATGAAAAAGGATTTAATAGCTCACAAGAGAATATTTTTTGTAAAAATATCAATAATTTTGTGTTATATTTGGCTAAAAACATATTCGAATGATGTTTCTTCTAAAATGATATTGCTTAGGATTTTTTGGTTTTCGTAATCCAAAATTTGAAAGATTTTACCGTAAACAAATCCTTATTTATTTATTTGTTATTTTTTTCTCAAATTATGATAAAGAACAAGTGTGAGACAGGGATGTCCACTGTTGCGTGATGGAGAAGTCTTTTCTGAAGATTGAATTTCAAATTGACTACATGAAGCACTCCTTAATTTTTTATATTATTTTTAAACAAGTCTGGAAGGGGAATTTTAAGGGATATTTAAAAACTGATATGAGATTTGGTTACTAATGTAACTTGCCTAACGTAGAAAAAGATCGAGATCATTTCTTACCCCGCCAGATAAAAAATTGAGGCATTGTTTTTAAAGTTTCTATTTCAAAACAAGGTTTGAAAAGCTCTGAGTCAAAGAAAATAATAGCCTCTAATTGTGTATATGCTTCCTAAGAATACAAGTGGAAATTATAAAAACTGTTTTCAAGAAGAAAAATAATTATCTTAAATGGTGTGGGAAAAAAATCATATTTTTTTTAATGAAAAGAATAAAAACAAATTTTTGAAATTATTTAAGATTTTATGAATTATTTAATGCACTTTTATAACTCAAATCAGTCGCATGAAAAAGAAAAAACTTCGAATATTCGTTGTTTTCATTTTTATTTGTAATTTAACATTGTTCCTGCGTTTACACTTTCTCTATATATTTTGCATGCAACCATAAATGATAGTGACTTGACGCATGACAATTTCCGTAAAAAAAAAAGTGAAGCTTATATACCAGGTTAATATTTGGCAATTAACTGTATATTCTCTTACTACTATACAATTCGTAATTACTCGTAATTTGGATTTTGGAAAATGATTTTTTGCGAGATAAATATTGGAAATGTGGACTCCCTAAGATGTTTGTGCACTATAAATACATACACAGACCACACAGATATAACGAAAGATTCTAGCTCAGGTGTCATTATCGTCACAAAGATCCTATGTTTCGGAGTTACGACCATTAAACGTTTAAACTAGCCAACGTAATCTGATTATATAAAAATATATATTATAGCTAACGAAGTGAATATTCCCGTTATCATTAGTTCTTATATATGATTTTGTTAACACTTATAATAAAATAGTTATACGTTACCGCATCAAATATTAAGTTTATATTTTAAACCATGTATTAAACATTTGATTAAGTAATGCATCAAAAATCATTCAATCGAAAAGAGTATATAAATTTTCAGCAAAAAATATATAATTATCTCCTTATAGCATGCATATTAACTCTTTTTTACTTGAATTTAAACTACAAGATAATTAAATGCACATAACTTTAGTCAATGAGCTTAATTTTTCTGCAAAAGATCATTCTATTTTTGTATTTTAAAATATTTTCGGTATATAATTTTTGTTGAATTTTTATAATAATTCGGTGTAAGAAATAGATGTAATTTTACTATTATCACTTATTTTAATGTTGAGATAGAGTATATGAAAGGGAAATAATTGAAATTATGATTGTAAACGTATAATTGTACGAACTATTTATTTTATTTAAAATGCCACAGTATAACAAGGAAATTGTTTGATATTTATGAATTAAAAATAATATCTTTAATTCATAAAAACACTAAGATTATTATTACTATCAGCATTTGTCAGATAAATGTGTTCAAATAAAAAATAAAATATAAATTTATAAATACTGGATTGTGTATCTTCATTTATAAAAATGAAATTGAAATTTAGACATTAACACAAAAATGCTTTATTTTAATTTATCAACTTATGCAAATTTAAAGATAGAGGATAATTTTATAAGAATATAGGGTATATTTTTATCATACGTGTTTTTATTTTCTTTCAATTTACACAATACAAATAGTTGCTACAAATGTTTTATAAAATTGTGTGCTGCCATCTAGCGGTGAAATATATAATTTTAAAATTGAGAAACCATGTGAATGTTGCATGAAAATTGTATTTAAATAATTTTAAAATTATGAATACTCAGAATATAGTTAAATGATTCACCCAGAAAATTTTAATTCAAAATTTCGTCTTCATATGGAAAAAACTTAATTAATTTGTTGCACGTTTCCCAACAAATAATTAAAAAATTAATTATTTCTCATAATTAAATTTAAATTTCTAATTTTTTTCTCCCTAATCTGTAGTCAAATTAACTGTAAATACATTAAACCCATTTATGATAAATTTTTGAGATGACATATTTGATTATATTATCTTATAATTTTAATATCCCACAATTCTGCATATCAAGATAGATTTCTTTAACATTAAATTTAAGGTTTTTATTAGTGTTATTATTGACTTGACATATTTCAAGGGGCTTTCAAAAAATTTAATTCTTAAAAGGAGAATGAAAATAATGCTGTTTTATATGAATAATCTTTTTTAATATATTATTCATAAATTGTAAATTTAATTAACATTGGAAGTTTAATTCTTAATAATAATTTTCTTAAATTCACAACTTTAATTAATTAATTTAAAAATGAAATAAACTGCTTTTAATTAGTATTAATAAATTTTGTTTCATCGTCCTTGGTAGACCGTTCATATAAAAGCAAATATTTTATATTAAGTACGTTATAGTATGAGTGCGAGGAAAAATTATAGATCACATTCAGCAGTGTCTTTCAAAAGATTGACAACTGAAAAATTATTTCTTGTTCAGTCTCCGATAATTATTTTTATTAACAAAAATAAAACATCTTTTAAGTTATGACATAAAGCCCTATTCACTTTTTAAGCTTTCATACATCAACATTTATACGATAAAAATTTTATCACCATTTAATTGCTATGGCCTTTTTTATAGTTTTTTTTATGACATCCTTCTTTTATCAGATTTTCATTTACTTCTGATACAAACATGTAATTATTTATAACTGACCAAAAAGAAAAAGCGAGAAATCGTATCTATTAATTAACTTTTCTCATATTAAAAAAATTATGCTTCACGGTTTTTAATATTTCTTACTAAATACAAATAAGGAATAAAAAAGTATATATATATATATATATATATATATATATATATATATATATATATATATATATATATATATATATATATATATATATATATATATATATATATATATATATGCAGGGTGATCTTTTTTAAAGTGGCAGTCCTTGGAGCGCCCTGTAGCGCGATCTAGTTTAGCCAAAATGACACCAAACTTGGTATTTAGACCAATCAAGACAAGGAAAAAAAATTGCTTAAAAAAATTTAGTTTCAAAAGTCGCCGCTAGGATATTTTGTGGCACTGCTTTAGCCTACAATAATGAGAATTAGCATAAAACACGGGTTTCAAAGAAAAATCCAAATGTTGTGCAATGAAAGTGTCAGCAATAGGGCTATAAATACAAATAGCAGACAGCTCCGACAAATAATCTCAGCTGAAGTAAATGAGCTCCAGTGGTCATACCTCTCACATTACCGGAACGTGCGTTTATGTTGGTGGAGTATCAAATTTGTCTGTTCTAAAGAAAAACATAACGAAGACAGTGCTGGATATTCCTCGTGATATGTTACGTACGTCTGTGGAGAACGTTGAGCACAGAATGCACGGTGTTATTATTTGAGAACGATGCTCACATTGAATGTGTTCTAACTTCTCACCGGGGAAGTTAATTTGTAAATAAACATTAATAATTTAGTAGTGCGATTGTATGTGTTAGTATTTTCCTTTTCTCACATTTTATACATTGTAAAGCGCCACAAAACGCCTTACCGGCGATTTTTGGAACTAAAATTTTTTTACGGAATCATTTTTTCCGTGTCTTGATTAGTCTAAATATTAATTTTGGCGCTATTTCGGCTATTAGATCGCGCTACAGGGTGCTCCAAACACTGTCACTTTAAAAAAGATCACCTTGTATACATATATATATATAATGATATTCGTGTTTGCTTGCATGTCTGTAGAAATATGAATAGTGAATTTTAATGAGTTGTATAATACATTCAGGAAAGCTGCTGACATATTATTTTTATTTTACTTTAATAATAGATATTTACTTATGATTATGTAAATAATTCCATGTAAATCAAACAATTTCCCGAAATATGTACCTAGTTATTATTCCTAAGTTTCATCTCTTTTGATAGATCGTCATTTTATTGTAATAGCAAAAGAGAATTTCTTAGCTTGTGATTTTCAAAACTGTTATATATATATTTTCTTAGTAATTTCACTAGATTGAGCAATTGTATATTCGAAGAATTTGTGCTCCATTACCTATTAAATCAAGGGGGATGCGATTACAGTAGTTAGATTGTTTATTCAAATTAGAAAAAAAAAAGTCACTGGATTATTGAATATATCTGGCATACAATACTTTTTCTAGAGTCGTATCCAGAATAATCTAATAATATATAGAACATTCTCTCTGGTAATAAAATATGATACAAATAATAGAATATATCATCTAAAATAATCATAGATATAAAATATTTTAAAGACTTGGCAATTTAAACTAGCTTAGATAAAAATTCTAGTTAAAAAAATATCAGGACTTCGTTTAGATTCGGAAAAGTGATTGTGATAGTGGATAAATCGGTCATATGGTAATTTTGAATTAATAAAAAGATATTACATATAATTTTTAAAAAAGGAAAAATTGATATATATACGTTAGATAAAAACAGATGTCTTTAGAAAGATTAATAATAATGCAATACACTTTTACGATTATAATCATTGTTGCATACATTTTTCTTAAACTTAATGAAGTATAAATTTATTGATTACTTCACCAGAATCAACTACTTTCCACTTTTGTTTTTTTAACTTCAAAATATGATTCTTCTTCGAATATGATTCAAAATATGATTCACTTAAATGATTCTGTTTCGCTGTCGAAATATTAGAAATAATTTTAATTTGATGAACGAATTTTCACAACAAACAATTAATGTGTAAAAAGCATTGTTCTGATTTTATGTTTGGAAAAACATGTTCACCATACAGGACTGTGAAAGTAAGAAACTCTGGAAATTTTCAGAAGTCAAAGCTATCGCCTGATAAACAAAGGAAAAATTTGGATTCTTCTAAAATCTCTTCCTTTTAATAGATGTTTTTTTTTAATAAAAAAAGCTAGGAAAGAAATAATTCTTTTAGAATTAGTCGTATTCTCTTTATTGCTAATAGCTTAATCAATCGAATCATTTCTTTAAAAGTTATACTCTTTGGTTTTGGATTTTTATTATTTACTTGGGTAGGCAATTAATTTTTAAACGCAACAATTTTTAAGTTGATATTTCATCTGAATCAAATTTTTAACCAGATTTTTCCGTTTCTTCTGCTTTCAAACTTTCAAATTTTAATTTTCCTTTCACGCTATTCTATCACTATTGATTCCACATAAATATCTACAAAGGTGGCTACTATATCGTAAATTTACAAGCTAAAACTAATTTTTGTGATTTCAAAACTTTTGTCTCCGAATCCATGTCTCTCCGATACTGTAAAGCTAACTAAAAAAGATAAGTCTTTTTATTGTTTAAAAGAAAATATCACAATTGTTTAACCAATGAAAATTAACTATGTGGAAGTTTAACGCATTCAAAACAAATTAATATTAGCAAAATCACAATAATAAAGAAAAGAGTTTTTTAAAATTAACGTATATAATTAAAATTACCCAAATTTCGATCAAAATGTATATTTCTTAAATGTCCTTACCAATTTTTCTGAAATGAAGCCATATTTTAACAAAGCGGAAAACATGCATATATTTTCCTAAAGCTTATTTTATTAAAAAATACATTAATAAATTTATTAATTATCTTAAAACGCGTAAAATTTTACAGCCAGATATAATTGTAATTGATGTCCAACACTTTTTTATAAGTAAAATTATAATAATCAGACATGAAATAAAAATAATCAAAGCTAAATATTCACCTTCTTGC